>JAZKJV010006448.1:0-500210 GCA_037367405.1 Ottelia alismoides
TTTATAAAAAATACGAGACCAGTAACTTACGTATTGCTATCAGTAACACTCGACGCGTTGTAAGTAATTAAAAATGTTATATAAGTAAATAAGGGACGTCTCAGTAACACTTAAAGTATTAAGTGACTATAAAATCAATAATAATCAATATGAGTTCAGTAATATGGATATTTGTAATCAGTATTTGTTATATGGACATTAGTAATTTTTACCTTCACGTTTGAATATAATACTTATCTCACAACAAAAATTACTTGATTTATGACTATGTATTACTTGAGTAAAATGCATGAATTACTAATTTCTGTATAATGTAATATTACAAATGTAAATTACTGACAATTGTTTTCAGTATTACTGATCTCGCAACAAATAATTACTTGAGTAAACAAGTACATTACCGATTAAATGTACAATGATTGTTTCTTTGATCTGAAATTAAGGATTTGAATTTATTCACTATTGCCTACATAATTGTTACTGCTTCCTCTTTAGTTCTTACAACTCGCAACTACTGGTTTACTAATTCATTTTATTTCAGGTATGTCAGATGCCCGAATACTTCTGATGTGTTACACAACTCGCAACATCATTCATGGATGAAAAAAATAAAAAATGAAATATTGATGATTGTTGTATACTTCCTGATCAAAGAGGCGAGAAGAAATATTTTTGACAATATTATTAAGAATCAATCATTATGTAAGTAATACGAGAGATAATAACAAATACAGTTAACAAATGAATATGTTGATGTGTAACAATAATTTCAGTAACTAATAACATTGAGTCAGTAATATGGACGTAAAATATTCAGTAATTGTTCATATAAACATAAGTGTTTTCTCTATTCAATTGTCTAGTACATATTCAGAAGTACTAAATAGCTCTAAATTCAGTAACAATCATAATGCGTTCAGTAATATGGATATTTGTAATCAGTAATTTTTGTATGGACATTAGTAATTTACGTAATCAGTAAATTGATTTATATCAGTAACTTACCTTTTCTAATATATACGTGGAATGATCATGCATAAAATAAACTATATGCCAGCAATAATTAAAACGTGGATTTTTATCTTACTAAAACCGAACACCTATTTTTTAAGGAAATTATTTAACTCGAATTCTTATTATGTTAATAATGCAAAGTACATTGTTATTGCCAAAACCATCTCCTACCAAACAGAACCAACCTATATAGGTGCGAGCCCAAGTTTGGTGCTCACCACAACTCAAATGGCAAGGGGCTCTCTGGATAAGCCCTATATATAATAGTCAAGTAAATGGTTGTTGCGAGATTAGTAATATCCAAACAACAATTAGTAATTTACATTCATTTTATTATATGGTACAGAATTCAGTAATATATATACACTGGTCAAGTAAGTGTTTGTTGTGAAGTCAGTAAAATCATAACAAATGATCAATAATTTTCATATGTATTATTACTTTGAACAAAATCCAGTAATTTAGAGGCAATACTCAAGTAATATATATATATACACACACACAGTTCTCAAGTAAATTTTTGTTGTGTGTTCAATAATGTATAAATCTATGTCTTATATTACATGTTTAGTAATATATATACAATTCTCAAGTAATGGCTACTACGAGATCTGTAATAATAAAATAAATGGTTAGTAAGTCACGGACATTGCTCAAGTAAGAAAGTAACATATAATCATTAACATTTTGCCTTCTATACGATTAATATGGAAATAGTACTTTGAAAAAGAAGTTATTAAATAGATGCACATAAGGTAAAATGAATTAGTGAAATAAATAGAATGCTTCGTTAATGAAAAAGGAAAAAATATTACAGAAATGAATGCAATGCGCATTGTAGAGACCGATATATTATATGTTATGTACCTTTTTCGTAATTTCTTATTGTTCTCTAGACTATTATGTATTTTACCCGTGAGGTCTCTCCCTATATAAGAGAGCCTAGGGTTCCCTTGAATAATGAATCGCTCACTTTCCCAACATGGTATCAGAGCCAAAACCCTAGGGCTCTCTCACCCGCCGCCCCCCCCCACCCCCGCCCGCCTCCTCTCGGCTCCTCCTACCGCCCCCACTGCCTCTCCGGACCCTGGCCTCCCGCCTGGTCCCAGCACTCGGCCCCGGCCCCCGGCCTCCGGCCCCAGCCCCCGTCTCCCGCCTCCCTGCCTCCTGTGTCGGTCCCGGCCCCCGCCTGCTAGCGCTGGTTCTGTCCCCTCGCTCCGTGCGCCGCCCCCATCTCGTCGGCTTCACCCTAGCCGGCATCCGCTCCCTCCTACGGCCTCAACCGTAGCCGCCTCCTTTCGCCGTATCCATGGGATTGGGGTGTATAACGTCTACATACACACTCAAATCCTATGCAGTTCGTGTAGACACATGTCTCTTTGTCTACAAACCCTAGTATTTCATCTCCAGCGTTATGTCAGACTCCAGGTTGATATGCCCTCCATAGGCGCGTTCAAAGGTCCCGCGCCGATAGTGAAGATGGATGGGACGAATTATGAGCTCTGGACGATGCAGTTCATGAGCCTCATGAAGTCAAACAGTAAGAAGCATATTCTTACCGACGAAGAGCCGGCAGAGAAGACAGGGATATATGCCTCGTGGGAGCTGATGATTCGTATGACAAGGTTTGGCTGTCAGGCACACTATCGATGGAGATTACCAATGATGTCCTCAATCAGCCCACTGCCAAGGCAATGTAGGATATTCTGGCTGCAACGTATTCCCAAGTGCGGAATGAGACCAAGATGTACAGCTTCAGCATGATATATTCACGATGAAGCAGAACGACAGACCACTTCACTCCTTGTACACGTCCCTGAGAGGGATGTTTGAGAAGTTATACAGTACCATTCCCACTCACAGCGACTCCTGAGCAGCAGAAGACATTTAGGAATGCCACCATGGTGGGTGTTCTACTTGCATCCCTAGATCCTGAGTATGAGGTCGCCCGCTCTCAGATTTTGGCCGATGCAGTTATTCCTCCAATGGAGGATGTTTACTGGAGGCTCAGTTGCATATCCGTTTCTTCCTCCTCATCTACTCCACCCCATCGACGATAGCAGTATCGCGTGGGAGAGGTGGTCAGTTTTCTAGTCATGGACATGGACCCTGTGGTAGGGATGGTCGCTTTCGTCAGCCGTGTTCGTATTGTCACCGCACAGGCCACTCGGAGGATACATGCTACTCTAAGAATGGGTTCCCAGCATCGACGCGTGTAGCCGAGCATGCTCTACCCCAGTCAACATCCAATGCAGACAATCATTTCGAGGAGCTTGTGGCACGTCTACATGATATTATACCACAATCATCTGCTGATTCTTCTGGTGGACCTTCAGATATTGGCTGCTACAGCTTCTGCCAGTTCCTCTGATGCTGCTAGTACCTCTGGTAGTGCTACTGCATTTACGTCTCAACATGATATATCTGATTGTATTATAGATTCTGGTGCCACACATCACCTCTGCCTAGATCGAGAGAGACTTGAGTCCTACAAGGACATTCCCCATGGCAGTTCAGTACATATCGCAGATGGTACTCATTCCCCCCTTGTTGGACAGGGGGAGGTCTTCCTATCTCCTTCTATGCGTCTACAGAATGTTCTACATACTCCTCAGTTCTCCATGAATCTATTGTCTATTAGTCAGATTACGAAGGATTTGCACTGTCGTGCTATATTTGACACCTCTTCTCTTATTTTTCAGGACATACTAACGGGCAGGGTGATTGGTTGTGGCTCTGAGCAAAATGGTTTGTATCAGCTGGTCTGGAATTCTTATGCTGGTGTCTCTTCTCATTCCGCCGGACCAGTATCTCTGTACATCTGGCATCTTCGCTTTGGTCATCTCCCGCTCCAGAAAATACGACACCTTATGCCTCAGATCTCTCCCAATTTCTTCCTTTCGTTGTGAAGCGTGTCAGTTGGAAAGCATCATCAGTCTAGCTTTCCTAGTTGTTAGAGTCGGAGCAGTCGCTCCCCGTTTGAGTTGTTTCACATTGGTATTTGGGGTCCGAGTCGTGTACCCGATCATCAGGGACACAAGTTCTATCTAGTTGTAGTGGATGATTTCTCTCGTGTACCGTGGGTCTTTCTTTTAAATACTAAATCTGAAGTAGGAGATGTGATTAAAAATTTGATTAATGAAGTGCAGAATGTTGTTTCTTCTACTGTCAAATATGTTCGTACAGATAATGCTCTAGAATTCTGCACACGGTCTCTCTCTCAGTTTCTCTCGTCCAAAGGGCATTATTCACCAAACTACTTGTGCTTACACATCTCAGTAGAATGGCGTGGCAGAAAGAAAGCACAGTCACCTTCTTAACAATACTCGAACTCTCCTTATTCAGAGTTGGTGCTCCTATATCTTTCTGGGGGGGTTGCTGTACTTACAACTTGCTACCTGGTCAATCGTATGCCGCCATCTGTCCTTGGTGAGAAAATTCCTCTTTCTATCATTTTTCCTGATAAGGAATATTCTCACCTACTCCTCGTGTTTTTGGTACTGTTACATTTGTTCATCTCCTAACTCCGAGACTTGACAAACTCTCTCCAAGAGCTGTCAAGTGTGTCTTTGTCGGTTACTCTCGGACTCAGAAGGGCTATCGATGTTATGACCCCATCAACAAGAAATACTTTTTCAGTGCTGATGTCACATTCTTTGTCAATGTTGATGTCACGTTCCTTTGAGCTGTCAAGTGTGTATTTTTCTCCTGTAGGTGGCAGGCCGGTACCATCCACTACCAACGATGATGTCTATGTCCCTCCGCCTCCTAGTTGGAGTTCACCTGAGTCCCACTCCTGCTCCAGTTACTACGCCATCTTCACCACCACCACCTCCACCACCACCACCACCTCCACAACCTCCTATTCCACCTTTACCAAAATTCTATACGCGTCAGTCAGGTCCTGCTCCGGCTATACGTCAGACATCCATCACGCCTCAGGTATGTTCAGATGGCATTACTACTAACGGGTCAGATATGGTATATGTGCAGGATTCTTCATTGCAGGAGGAGACTACACCATCCAGTACAGTGGATGATGACCTTGATATTCCTATTGCTATCAGGAAGCAAATGCGGACGTGTGCATCTTATCCCTTTGCTTCCCATGTGTCTTTTCATCGCCTCACAAGCGACTTTCATAGATTTGCTGCAGCTTTGTCTTCCGTGGACATACCACGGACCTATCAGGAAGCTATGAAGATTGATTGCTGGCGAATGGCTATGGAAGACGAGATGCGTGCCTTACAGTCTCGTGGCACATGGAGCTTGGTTAATGCTCCTCCTGATGCATCCATTGTTAGCTGTAAATGGGTATTCACAGTGAAATACCATGCGGATGGCAGTCTAGATCGATACAAGGCACGGTTGGTCGTGTACGGTTTCACACAAACCTATGGCGTGGACTATATGGATATATTTTCTCCGGTGGCTCGTCACTCTACTCTTCGCATTCTCTTATCAGTTGATGTGGTACGTGACTGGACTATATCTCAACTTGATGTCAAGAATGCCTTCTTGTATGCAGATCTGCAGGAGGAAATCTACATGCAGCAACCACCAGGGTTCACTGCTGAGGGGGAGAAGCATATGGTGTGTAGACTTCACAAGGCAATTTATGGCCTCAAACAGAGCCCAAGGGTGTGGTTCCAGAAGCTTTCCCATCTGATTGAATGACAAGGGTTCAAAAGATCGAATGCAGACCACTCGTTTATTCATAAGTCTTCTGCAGGTACGGTTATCATCATGGTCTATGTTGATGATATTCTGGTTACAGGAGATGATGTTCAGGGAATAGAAAGGGCAAAAGCATTTCTAGGTCGTCAGTTTGTCACGAAGGATCTTGGAACCCTAAGATACTTTCTAGGGCGGGAATTTGCTAGGAATGCACAGGGTCTGGTGATGACCCAAAGGAAGTACATTACAGATTTTTTAACTAAAACATGCATGGTTGGATGCAAACCATCGAGTATTCCCATGGATCCAAGCATGAAGCTGTATGATGATGACACTGCTGAAGTAGACAAGAGGAGATATAGAGAAATGGTAGGTAAGCTCCTTTATATTACCATAACTCGACCCGATATTGCCTTTGCAGTAAGCCGGGTGAGTCAATTTATGGAGCAGCCAAGACAAGTTCATATGGATGCTATATACATGATACTGAGGTATCTAAAGTCGTCTCCAGGTTCAGGGTTGCTATTTTGAAAGGGTACATATTTATCTATTTCAGCATGTGCAGATGCCGATTATGCAGGATGCCCTAAGGATCGAAAGTCGACCTCAAGATTTGCCGTTTTTGTTGGGAGCTCTCTGGTTTCTTAGAAAAGCAAGAAACAAATTGTTGCGGCAAGGTCCAGTGCTGAATCTGAATATAGGTCCATGGCGCAAGCAAGCACGGAGATGATGTGGGTTCGATCTGTGCTAGAGGATTTACATGTAGCCGTACCTTTACCTATGCAGCTTCAGTGTGACAATCAGGCAGCATTATTTATTGCCAATAATCCAGCATTCCAAGAAAGAACAAAGCATATTGAAGTTGACTGCCACTACACTAGAGACTTGATCCAGAGAGGCTTGATATCTACATCTCACGTGAGCTGAGGGGATCAGACTGCTGACATACTCACCAAGCCATTGCTCAGAGGACCCTTCCAGAGATGTTCTTCCAAGCTGAGCATGATAGACATCTATGCTCCACCTTGAGGGGGAGTGTAGAGACCGATATTATTATATGTTATGTACCTTTTCATAATTTCTTATTGTTCTCTGGACATTATGTATTTTACCCGTGAGGTCTCTCCCTATATAAGAGAGCCTAGGGTTCCCTTGAATAATGAATCGCTCACTTTTCCCAACACGCATTACATGCACAATGGTATTACTAATCATTTGTTATGTTATTACTGATCTCGCAACACACATTTACTTGACACTGTATACATATTACTAAACAAGATAACTATTTGGATGTAAATTACTGATCATTATCTTAATATTACCGATCTTACAACAAGTATTTACTTGATCGGAGTATATTTATTACTTCTTGTCGTTTGGATCTTAATCATACGCACGAAAATCATTTATTTGAATCTTTTCTTTCTAAAACCGTCTTCCCTTTTTTAAGGACATTGTATAATTGGAAATATAATAATTATTAAATACGTGTTAGCCTATAATTAGAAATATAATTATTGCTAATACACGTGTATGGCCCAGAATGGGTGTTACGCTAATGAGCACAGGGCCTATTGGATAAGCCATATATATACATATACACACACACACAAACACACACACACACACATGCACACACACACGCACACACACACATATATATAATAAAGTGTATATTCTCCACAAGAGTATATAACTTGGCGAATCCTGGTCTTTTTATTTTTTTCATAGTATTTTCTTAAAACTCATGTGTTATATCACCTATTATCGTGATACTGTGATTCAAATTTCATAAAAAGCCGATAATCCTAACATGTCCATTTGGCATTGGTCAAATTCAGCGATTCTTATACCATAATTTTTTTAAGAAAATTGGGGTACAATGTCGAGAAGGCACCTACTTGTAAGATCATCAAATTTTGATAGGCATGATGAATGGGGTAGAAATCCCGGATTAAGTTAAAATTTGAATGGCAATATCATGATATATAATAGGTGATCTAAATCTTCACAAGAGTTTTTAGAAAATATCATAACAATCTATAAAAAAGGGAGTAGTCATTGTATTCTCTTAGGAAGCACGCACACATATATATCATTTGTATGTGTGTGCGTACATATGTAAACAATTCGCATTTACATAAAATGGTATCAAAAAATTATTTTAAAACTATGCATTATTGTTTCTAAATAAATTTATTTTTTAATTATATATCATATAATAGATATTTTCATATCTTAATATGAAAGGATGGATTCTAGAAAAATTATTCTCCTACGCATCGATTTTAACCAAGGGTCCTGATTTTTTTTAGATGTAATTAAAAATGAACTCATCCTATTTTTTGTTGTAAACAGGATCGTTACCACATATAATAAACAGTAATTACACAGATCCAAATGGATTGAAAGAAAAGCATTACAGATTATCAATATTAATATCATGCAGTTCCAATCCATTATCCGATTACATAATGCAAGCAGGAACCGATTAAATAAACGGAAACATAAATTAGGGCGAGATTCAGAAAAGGTTAAGCAATAAACGAATTACGGCAAACAAAATATAAGAAAGATTAGATTAGAAATCACCGAAGCGTCCATGAAATGGACTGTCCTTAGAGAGGATATCGTCCCTACAATACCGGTGCGAAGGGCACTGGCGATCCGCTTCCAGGATACGACGGTACATGATCTTCGTCTGCGCACACCGACAAGATCATCTTCGAATGTACCTCAGAGAACTGCAGCTGAGAGAAAAAGAGAGGGTGGTTCGTCCGCGAGAGGAAGAACCAGAACGCGAACAGAGACGGCATGAGATTTTCTTGCAAGTGAAGAAAACAATGCGGGGAAAGGGGTATATAAAAATGGTCGCGTGTCATAGCGCGATACCTTTCGATTTCCGAAAACGCCCCTCAACGGGCACGTCATTTTAGATCCCGAAATCGCGGCCAGAATCGCGTCCATAATGGCGAGTTGAATTCCCATTTTAATCACCTTACCAAATTAAATCGTCTGATTGATTTAATCGACTTAATCGAGATCCGAGATCCGAATTGACTCTCTCGAGCCGGAGACGGAGACGGAGACGGAGCGGAGCGCGCGCATGCGCATGTGTGGTCCTCCATTTCTCCTCTCTACTATTGCTACAAGAGCTTGGGTTGTGAACTCATATATAAGCTCACCAAAAGTTTAGAGCTCCAAGGTATGGTACTAAACTTCTACCCAAACTTTTCCATGTTTCAAATTTGGGAATTCCCAACTTCCCCTCCAGGCCATTTGGTTTCCCAATTGAAACCAAATTAATTCCAATTGTAACTACATAGACTTTCCAATTAAAAGTCTAATTACAATTCTAAATACAATAATCCCCACGAAATCACCAATTTGAAAAAGAGATTCAAAGAGAGTTAAAACACAACTTTCGGCTGCCACACTTTGCTTTCAGTAAAGTTACCTTCCGGTTTTAACCTCTACCTGAGTTTACTACTTTCACTTTAACAAGAACGAAGTTAACTACGTCTTGAACATCAGACCTTGGTGTTAATGTATACGGTATAAACAACAAAGTGTTATTCTTGGTACAATCTTCAGGGTTGGTGCTTTTAAAGGCCATGCACCCTTATCCTGTTTCATGAGTGTATTCAAGAAAGACTCTCTTCCTTTAACTGCGACCCATAGTAACACTCACATAGGTGGCGTTCTCCAAGGATGCACTGCTAACATCCTGTCCAAAGGCTTGAATCCATTCAGAGCCTACGCTCTTCCTAAACTTGTAGCTTAAATGGTACTCAGACTTCCAGGGATAATACACTCATGCATATGCATTAAGATTAGAGTGCCAACCAGTTCTTCAAATAGCTTGTTATTACCACATTAAACCTCCTTTGTGGGATCTCCACTCAAGTAGGTTGGGTTTCTACTGTATAGGAACTCCCAATGCGTTTCAGCCCCATCCCAAGCCTAGACTTTATGACTAAAGATCTATCAAGTCTCTTAGTCAACGGATATGCCGTGTTGTCTTTGGATCCAATAAAATCCACAGTCAACACCCCTCGAGACACCAAATCCCTTAACGTCTTAAATCTGATTTGTATATGTCTTCTTGTTTTCTGATTGAACTTTGAACTCTTGATCTTGGTAATTGTGGTCATATTATCACAATGTACCGAGATCGCAGGAACAGGCTGACCTACCAAGGGAATTTCAGACAAAAGTTCCCTTAGCCATTCAGCCTCAATTCCAGTGGTGTCCAAAGCAGACCTCAAAAGTGGATCGAGCTAGAATGGTCTGCTTCACAGACCTCCAGGAGATTGCACCACCTCCAAGGTTAAATATATACCCAGTAACACCATTACTTCCAGACTCCTCTATTTTCCCTATCCAGCTTGCATCACTATATCCTTCTAGTACAGATGGATGTCTACCATAATGAAAACAAAGGGAAATAGTTCCATTCAAGTACTTCAATACTCGATCCAGAGCCTCCCAATGAATACGGTCAGGACAGTTAGTGTATCTACTCAGCTTTGCAACCGAGAATGAAATATCAGGTCTCGTGCAATTTGCAAGATACATTAAACTTCCTATTACTTGTGAATACCTTAGCTGAGTTATAGGTACTCCACTTTTATTCTTAAACAACATTTTGGATGAGTCAAAAGGATTGCTTACAGCTTTGCAATCTTGATATCCAAATTTCTCAAGTACCTTCTCAACATCGTGAGATTGAGAAACTACAATCCCATCAACTGACCTTGTCAGTTTGAGACCCAAGATTACATCAGCAGCACCCATGTCCTTCATCTCAAACGTGCTACTTAAGAATGCCTTAGTCTCATTAATATTCCTCATATGTGATCCAAACAACAATATGTCATCAACATATAGGCACAAGACAATACACTCATCACCTTTCACCTTGGAATAGACACACTTATCGGATTCATGAACCTTAAAGCCACATGATAAAATAGTCTGTCAAATTTTTCATGCCAAACTTTGGTGCTTGTTTCAATCCGTAAAGGGATTTGACAAGCTTGCAAAACTTTCCCTCATTCCCAGGAGTCACAAGTCTACCAGATTGATCCATATAGATCTCTTACTCAAGACCATCATGCAAGAAGGCGGTCTTCACATCCATCTGGTGGATAGAGAGATCATATACAGATGCCAATGCTATAAGTATCTGGATTGTGGTCATCCTAGTCACAGGGGAATAGGTATCAAAATAATCCATACCTTCCTTTTGCCTAAAGCCCTTGGCAACTAATCTAGCTTTGTACATTCAATTGATCCGTCAGGCCTAAGCTTTCTCTTAAACACCCACTTGTACCCAATGGTAGAGCACCCTTTGGGTAAATCAACCAATTTCCAAGTTCCATTAGCCATAATGGAATCCATCTCAAATTTGATGACTTCCTTCCATTATTTTGCTTCAGATGAAGCCATGGCTTCCTTTTAACTTGGTGGATCACCCTCGATCTGGTATACAACAAAGTCCCTACCCAAATCCTTGGCTATCCGAGGTATTTTACTCCTCCTTGGCTGAATCTCTTCTGAAAGGTCATTGAGTTCAGGTTGAATCTCAACCACCACATTCGTTATCCTTTCCACTTGATATGGAATAGATCCTAATGTGGAGGTGCCCTCAATGGTCAGATTATGAGGAATCCCAGTCTTCAACGGGAAGACATCCTCAAAGAAGGTAGCATCACGGAGTTCAACAATGGTGTTGACATCTATGTCCGGTATCTCGGACCGAACTACCAAGAACCTATATGCATAGCTATTTTTCAAGTAACCTAAGAAGACTGAATCAACAGTTTTAGGACCAAAATTCTTTCTCTTGTGTTCTACCTTAGCGAGACAGCCCCACACTTTGAGATATCTTAAGCTCGGTTTCTTATTTCTCCAAAGTTAAAAAAGGATACTTTTCCATATGTCTAGGAGGAATCCTATTCAGAATATGACAAGCCGTATTCAAGGCTTCTCTCCACATATAGGTTGGAAGTCCAGAACTCTGTAGGAAAGCATTGATCGTGTCAGTTAAGGTTCTATTTTTCCGTTCTGTTATTCTATTTGATTGCGGTGAATATGGAGCAATAACTTCATGAACTATGCCAAATGATTTGCATTGTTTATCAAATAAGTTAGAGATATATTCACCTCCTCTATCTGACCTAAGGCGTTTAAGCACTTTTTATGTTTGTGTCTCATCCTCATTCTTAAATATAAGAAATTTCTCTAAGGCTTCATCCTTGGTTTTCATTAGATATACATAGTAGTATCTACCGCCATCATCTATAAAGGTGATAAAGTATTTCTTATTGTCTCGGGTCAACACAGTATTAAACTCACAGATATCCGTGTGCACTAGATTCAAGATCTCACTATCTTTAGAGATGGGTTGAAAAGACTTCCTAGGTGTCTTAGCTTGCACACAGATTTCACATTTTTGAGTTTTATCAATAGTATATTTAGGGATCAACTCTAAATGTATCATTCTTTTAATTGAATTTAAGTTTACATGTCCGAATCTACCATTCCACGGATCACAAGATTCTAGATTATTCACAACATGAGATATAGAATTAGAACATTCAGAATTTAAAACATTCATTTTATTGATGTTTACTGAATCACATCTAATTCTAAATAACAAATCAAAATCTTCCAAATAGCTTTTTCCATAAAAAGTGTCATGTCTCAGAATAACAACTTTATTACATTTAAGTTCAATTCAAAACCATTTCTAACTAGGATAGAGCCAGATAAAACATTCTTCTTGATGTCAGGAACACGCAGCACCCTGTGCAACATCCAGACACGTCCAGAGGAGAATCTCAAGTTGACTTGTCCCGACCCTAGCACCCTTGATGCAGAATCGTTCCCCATCTTCGCAGTCCCACCACTGCAGGTTTGATAAGAAGAAAACAAAGTTCTGTCAAAATAAAATTTACATTGACTCCCGTATCCACGAGTCCCTCATTTGGATCATAGATATGGTATAATTCAGGTTTTACAGAGATATACCCCTCGCTAGCTCCGAGTCCCATAGTGATCATATTCACTTACGGACCCCCTGTCTGCAGCCTTAGGTTGAGCCTTTAAGGACGGACAACCCTTTTTCCAATGGACAATCTGATTACAGTGTCAGTAGGATTTATTCTTTGCCTTTTTCTGGATCTTACCCTTCGGTTTTATTATATTGTTATTAGCACACTTTTCCTTCTTATCTTTGCCCTTCGAGGTCATGAGATTAACCTTAGCCTGAATATCGACAGGAAGCACATGCTTCTGTTTCCTGTGTTCCTCCTCTAAGGCAATTGCCACCATCAAGTCATCCATAAAAAATTTTCCCTTCATGTGTTTCAGGATCATACCGAAGTCTTCCCATGACTTGGGGAATTTTTCTATAATGCACATGACCTGAAACTTCTTTTAAAGTTTAATTTCGGCATCTTCTAAATCATGGAGCAGGAGTAAAAACTCGTGTGCTTGTTTAGAAATCGACTTCCCTTGGGCCATGGAAAACTTCAAAAACTTGGCCACGGAGTATTTCTCAATACCGAGGTCTTCAGTGTTATACTTCCGATCCAAATCTTCCCATAACCCCTTCGCAGTCTGCGTGGATGAACAGTATACGTTAAACAACGTGTTGGACAGGACCAACAAGATGCAACCATGACATATGCGATCTCGTTCCTTCCACGCGGATTGCGCCTTCTAGCTATCGGGTGTAGGATTTTCCGTTTCCACCGTAGGACAATCAGTTTCAAGCATAGAGATTAATCCTATGGTGGTTAGCCAGATCTTCATGCGTTGTTGCCAACGCTTGAAATTCTGACCACCGAATTTTTTAGGCATACCCATTATATCCACCCTCGATTTAAACATCGTTTCCGACATGATTTTAAAATCGGTTCCGGATATCCTCTCTAAGATTATTGTAAACAGGATCGTTACCGCATATAATAAACAATAATTACACGGATCCAAATGGATTGAGAAAAGCATTACAGATTATCAATATTAATATCATGCAGTGCCAATCCATTATCCGATTACATAATGCAAGTAGGAACCGATTAAATAAACGGAAACATAAATTAGGGTGAGATTCAGAAAAGGTAAAGCAATAAACGAATTGCGGTAAACAAAATATAAGAAAGATTAGATTAGAAATCACCAAAGCGTTCATTAAATGGACTGTCCGTAAAGAGGATATTGCCCCCACAATGCATGTGCGAAGGGTATTGGTGATCCGCTCTCAGGATACGACGGCACACGATCTTTGTCTGCGCACACCGACAAGATCGTCCTCGAATGCACCTCAGAGAACTGCAGACGAGAGAAAAAGAGAGGGTAGTTCGTCCGCAGAGGAAGAATCAGAACGCAAACATGGACGGTGTGAGTTTTTCTTGCGAGTTAAGAAAATAACGTGGAGAAAGGGGTATATAAAGATGGTCGCGTGCCATAGCGCGATACCTTTCGATTTCCGAAAACACCCCTCAGCGGGTTCGTCATTTCGGATCCCGAAATCGCGTCCATAATGGCGAGTTGAATTCATATTTTAGTCGACTTACCAAATTAATCGTGTGATTGATTTAATCGACTTACCAAATGAAACCCGTAGCAAAAGTATCAAGATCCGAATTGACTCTCCCGAGCTCAAGCCGGAGACAGAGCGGAGCGCACGCGCATGTGGTCCTCCATTCCTCCTCTCTACTATTGTTACAAGAGCTTGGGTTGTGAACTCATATATAAGCCCACCAAAAGTTTAGAGCTCCAAGGTATGGTACTAAACTTCCACCCAAACTTTTCCATGTTTCAAATTTGAGAATTCACAACTTTTCCTGCAAGTCATTTGGTTTCTCAATTGAAACCAAATTAATTTCAATTGTAACTACATAGACTTTCCAATTAAAAGTCTAATTACAATTCTAAATACAACATTTTTTAAGTTTAAATGTAATTAAAAATGACCTCATCCTATTTTTTAAGTCTCTAGGGACCCTTCAACTTTAAACCCAAAATTCGAGATTCTAAATATTAAAATACAAGATTTTCAAACTCAAAGAGTGATCCGGTGATAGTGCATTGTGCTTACACTTTAAAGGACCTGGGTTCCTCAAGGGGTACGTCCGAACCCTTGAAATTATCGGGCCTACTATTAAAAAAAAGTACAAGAGTTTAATTGTTACATTTCAAAAAAAGAGGTCCTTACTAGATAGTGATGGAAAGATGGAGACTCTTTTTGTAATTTAACCTTAAAAATATAATTTTTGAGAGATATAGGGGATCTTATAAAGTTCTACACACTTTAAATATAATTTTTTTAATAAATTTGCTAGTTGGTTTTTCATATATAGAAATTGTCATTTTTAAGTGATGTTTTAAATTTTTAGGTTTTTTATCAGTTCTGCCCTTATGAGATATTGCATATCAGTTATACCCTCTCTCTTTTTGGAATATCTGTTGTGCCCCTTACCTTCTTGCAAAAGTCACAGTTCTACCCTTCTGTTAAGGTAAAATTAGGGTGAATAACTGATATTACAAAAGGCTAGAAATGTGAATTTTATAAGAAGGTAGGGACACAAATGATATTCCATAAATCGGAGAGGCATAACTGATATTGCAATATCTCAGATATGCACAACTGATAAAATCCTTAAATTTTTGATATAGTTCTGTTTGATAATATTTTCATCACATAGTATTCGAGGTACATATTCTTCATCGTAAAAATGGTATTTCGAACTTCAGGAAAAAAGAACCTAAATTAGGATGAAAATGAAGTTCATCTCTTATTCTTCGATAGGTATGGAAGTAAAGATATAATAGATGATGTAATAATGATACGGCCACTTATATTGTGATAGTGTATCCTTAATTAAAATAATTCTTATCGAGATTAAGAGACAGCACATCAAATATAGGTCTAAAAGATTAAGGTGTGTGTGAAATTGTTCCTCTCTTACAATCCACCCATCGTTTAGGTCAGAGACAAAAGCTGCCAAGGGGACCCTCCAACCATTTTCCGGTGCCCCAAACGAAACCTTTTTTTCAATCATAATTCCATTATTAATTAAATAAAGGCCATTCCATATTCTAGCAGTTTAATAATGCGACGATTCCGAGGACAATCGAAGTGGTTTCATGTATGACAGTTGGGCACCATGTTTTTAACATGGGATTTTTTATGCTTGTACCTTTTCTAATTTTTCTCAATAGTACGTATACTTCTATTTTTTTTTTGCAACTACATGTGTATATTTATATTCTTACACTGAAGCGGTAGAGTTTCTCAGATGATTCAAAAAATTATGCATAGCAATGTTATGGTTTTCAGGTCTATGGATGTTGTGTTTCATAGAATTGAGTTTGCCATCCAAAAGAATTTGGCGCCACAGCTTGTTGTCATCTCCCATCAATCTCTATGTAATTTTTCGCTTGCAACGATAGGAATAAATATAGATTACCCTCAAAAAACAAAAATTCTTACAAATTCACTATGTAGTGTAACATAGGGGAACCTTAGTATCCTTAGGGATTATTTTGATTACAAAATAAAGATAGTTATAATTCAAGCATTGCTTTTTTTTGGAATCCTTAATAAGAGAGACTTTAATCACATATTCAATGAGCTTCCAATATTATTTTACAGGCAGATAACTTTTGTAAATTAGTTTTGTTACTTTTAAATCCTAATGACCGATCATATAGCATCTATATATGTTGACTTGTCAAGATATTGTATGCTAGCTTTCTTCCTCGAGGTTTGAAGTGATAGTAAGGTCTTCTGCGAACTACCTAACCACCAATGCTAGTCCTATCCACAAGTTCCATCAGATTAGCGAGCAATACATCATAGATAGTCAAAAACTATATGCACAAAACTTGTGTAGAAGCATAGGAATTGAACTGAATTCATTACAAAGATATGCAGGATGATCGTTGACGTATTTCCCCCACCACACATCCAACCTTGATGCTCATGTTCCAAAAATCATATGTACTTAGGAGAAATCAAAGGACTTTAAGGGTGCGTTCCGCTCGAGAATGAGCGGGAAAAAGGGTGAGGAATATGTTGAAATAAGGCACTATTTCTGTTCGGCTGGAAGGATAGGAATAAAGTGAAATAAATGTAATTAAGATGGAATAATAATAGGAATAAGGGTGGAATAAGGATAGAAAGAGATGCACATGAAGGAATAGTCGCACGTGGAAGGAGAGGGAAGGAGAAGGGACGAGCACCCTTATTCTTGGAGCTATTCCCCAAACGAGCACCACGAAGGATGTTCACTCCACTATGAACTTGCTTATCCAAACTAAAGTCAAGCAGTCTTTGCTAATGTAGAAACACCTCATCGTCCCGATGCCCTATTTTCTTTTCTCAAAATAAATTGGAACCCCATTGTAAGGTGTCATTCCCCAAAAGATTGAGGTAAGACTATTAGATTTGTGCTAGAAAAGTGTTTCTCGTGATTTTAGAAGTCAATAAATGAAAAATGAAATTAGAAGCTTATATTCAAATATAGACTTTCTTCAAAGTAAGCTCCCATCCTTCTAGCCAACTTTTATCCCATTAGGGGTATTCGTGGGACGACTTTCTGTCAGATCCCAATTGAAGGGGTAGAATGTCGATTAAGCTCGATAAGGCTTCTCGTAACTCCTTTTGGTCCAATGAGTTCTAAGCTTGTTTTCTTTCTTAGTCAATTCATCGTATCATTTTGGTAAAGTCATTGTTACACTCGAAGGAAAGCCTCTTTATTGGTTTATTCTTTTCATTTTCGAGGAATTCGAAGAGGACATATGTGAGGGTGAAAATACGCTATCGAATGATAGTCGGTCAGAAAGTACATACACCGAAAAAACCTTTGGGCATGTCCCCTAATCAGAAAAGAGATGATCGAGAAAGATTAGTATCAAAGTGCACAAGTCAAAGTAGCCATTATGTAAGGATATGTTGATCATGTCGAGTATATGATGGGGAAGTGGTCTTTCTTTGTGTCACCAAGCTATTAGCAACATAACAATTGATACCTTATTTGTTGAGAACTTCATAGCATAAAATGCAATTCCACATAGAAATGCAAAAAAAAGTACATATTTATAACTTATGTTGTTGATGATGAGAATCTATTCCCAACTACCCAATTCCACAACAACCATACAGTCGAAGTGAGACAATAATGGATTGGATGGATTATTAATTAATTTGTATTAAGTACTTTGATTGTTGGGAAAGCATTGTGCAAAATCTGCGGGCTGATGAGGAAAAAGGCCCACTGCTTGCCCTTTATTATTTCTTTTAAGAATTTTTATGCTTACATCCTTTCAAGTTTTTACGATAACACTTATGTCCTTAACTTATTTGCGCTTACGCTTATGCTATACATTCTTAAAAATTCACAGTATTGTCATTCCATTAGTGTAATACGAGAGCACAACTGATTTTGCAAGAATATAGAAACACAAGTGCAAAAATAAAAATAAAGATATAGTGTAGTTAGAAAATAATTATATAATCAAAATGCGTCAAATCGGTGCATATATCCAAAAACAATGCGAGGAGCTGGTCAAATAATCACATGTATTTTTACACTTGTGCCCTTCTGAATTTCATCCATGGAGTGGGGTTGGCCATGGAGGAGGAAGAAAGGAGAAATATATAAAGAAAGAAAAATAATGTGATATGAGTATTGTAAATATTTATTGTAATGGAGAAATAGATACGAATACAAGTATTATTGATGAGGCTCAAAAGTATCCAAGTATGAGAAAAAACTCATAACTTGGCAATCTATCTTCCTAACATACCAACATAATAATAGCAACATTTGGTCTTGATGAGACCATATTTGACGATTCAACAACTAGTGCCTTGACATCGACCGAACCTTACATGTGATGTGCCGTTTTAAAGGGTACTCTGTAATAGGGCATATTCCATCTCAGGATTTTATATCAAAGTCAGGCGTCAAAATCAATGTTTTTAAACCGAATCGGACACCAAATCGAAAACCTTACTGAAATGGTCGGATTGGGATGAACCATGTAATCAAACTGGTTCAACCGGATGATAATGTCATCATTATTTAAAATCGGATTAAACCGGACCGGCAAGAAAGAAGTGATTGAACCAGCTAATAAAACTAAAATGAAATGAAATATATATAAAACATACACTTAAATATACTTAAAATTTAAATAAAATACATAGGCAATGTATATATTTCACACTATACATGGGAAACTTCGAGGCTATTAGAAAACTAAAATCAAAGGGCTAGTTGCATTATATTAGAAAGTCTAGTAATGGAAAACTGGACAGGTATGATTCTTATCTATCTTAGATGTGGATTTCCCTCCCCATTCATCGAGCGAGGATTTGCCTGGTGGGGGCTTGACCCTGAACTCGACTGGCTGGACTGGAAAGGGGGGAAAGGTTCGGGAAAAGAGGGAAGAGGACTAGTTGTTTAGGAGTTTGAAATAAATAACTAAAGGTCATAAGTTCAACTCCTACTACATCATTATTTTTAAATAAATTAAAAATTAAATACAGTTCAACTTTGATTGAATCTGATTAAATCAAAGTTAAAAATAATGGATTGAATTGGACGTGCTAATTAAAATTGAAATATTTGAACCGAACTGACAAAAAACCGGCTAACTGGACCAGTCCAGGTTGGTCAAAATAGACCGCATCACAGTGTCCTCGATTTTAGGGCTTAGAAAAAAAACAATCTAAGATGCACTCCCCACAGAGACGAAAGAAACCCCTTAAAACATTAAAAAAGGAAATAAATCAATTAACCCCATTTTCCAATAGAAACCCAAAGCAATAATTTATTTGGAGCATCAGATCACACTCTCGTGATCTTTAATTAACAAATTAACCTTTCCAGCATTTCAAATCACCATTAATTAATTAACGCCGCAAAACTTTAAAAAATAGGGGAAGAGGAAGAAATTTAGATATAGATAGATGGATAATATTTAATAATAAACAAGTCGAAGAACAACTATATAAACAGAGGGCCGCACGTCGCTGTGTTCTTCACGGCACGACCCATCCAAATCCCAGAGCGATTCCGTCCGGCGCCGCTGAAATTCCCGCGGATTCCGCTCGCAGATCCCATTCCACGAAGTGGGTCGCACTCGGAACTTGGATTCGACCAGGGATCTCCCGGAAAGATCCCGCCTTTGGATCCGGGTCTCGCTGTTCTGCGCAATGAAGCTCGAGATTGTGAGCGTGGAAATTGCCTCCCCGACGATGAAGCTCGCAGTGGATAGGCCCTGGAAGGGAGGAGACGAGCTGAGGGAGACGGCGGCGGAGGAGGAGAGGCTGTTCGTGCCGCCGCTCAACTTCGCCATGGTGGATGTGGGGGTCTACCGCTCCGGCTTCCCGGGTGCTCCCAACTTCAGCTTCCTCAGGAATCTCAAGCTCCGCTCGATTCTGTGAGTTCAAACCAAGTGCAGATCTTTACTGGCTCCCCTCTTCTTGAATGGACTGGTTTTTTATTTTCTGTTTATTTATTAAATCTGGTATTCTGCAGGTGTTTATGCCCAGAACCTTATCCAGAATCGAGTTTGGAGTTCCTTGAGAAGAATGGGATCACACTTTTCCAGTTTGGGATCGACGGCACCAAGGTATTGGTTTTCTTTTTTGTGCTTTTCATGGTTTTAAAAGGCGGCGCCTCGAGGCGCAAAGGCGTACGCCTCGAGGCGAGGCGGGCCCAAAACGCCCCGAGGCGCACGCCTCAGGTACATCTCAAAAGGCGTACGCCTCAGCCTCGCCTGAGGCGCTCGAGGCGTGAGGCGCTCGAGGCGAGGCTGAGGCGTAAGCCTCAAAAAATCGTATTTTTTTTAAATTACGGCTTTGCACGTGACCTTTTTTGTAAAACCGAAGGGTCGGGGGAGGGGGCGTTCAAAGAGAATTGATTGCTTGAAATAAGTGAACCCACATGATCTTGTATACATCATGTTCCATTTATCATACACCTATACATACTATTTCTATTGCACACAGATTTGAGTTTGAATTGTAATAAATATTTTATATTAGTTGCAAGTTTTCAACTTGATGTTGTTATTTGGTTATATAAGTTGTGAATGTTAGATTAATTATCGTATATATGAAGAAGAAAGTTTGAAAATAAACACGTGAAGTAAAATAATTATTTAATATTATTGTGAATAGCAAAATAAAAATAACATTGTTAGTAAAAAAAATTCGCCGGGGGCGCTGCCCCCACACCCCCGCAGGGGGGAGCGCACCTGCTCCCCCCTAGACCCCCCCACAGGCTCGCTGACCGGGCAGCGAGACCCCCGTCTTGTTGGGATATCATATGGCAGGAGGGGATGCATACGGTTCTCCAACAACATCCAGCAAGACAAATGGTTGGGATTCAAGGTATGTTGGTATTTTTTTACTTCGAACACTAACAATTATGGTTTTTATAGTACTTTAGTATTAAGTATAGACTTTAATTCAATACTCATATAGAATTATTGAAGTTGGAGTTGGAACTTGATATTCCATATATTAGTAGCTTAGTATTAGTTTTTTTTGAACTACAATGCCTTCATCGCTTATGTATTGTATCTTTTACTAGTGTTTAACTATTCTTAAATGTGTTTTTGGGAAAACTTAATATTATCATATACTTTTTTCGATGTATTTTGCTCTAATTTTATTTTTTTTCCAAAAAATTGAGGCTTACGCCTCGACCGCCTCGAGGCTTACGCCTCGCCTCAATTTTAGGAAAAACGCCTCGGACCGCCTCACGCTTTTTTAAACCTTGGTGCTTTTTTCCTTGGCTATTGGAAGCCTGAAAGATGTGGTGCTGAAATTTTTAGTTGGTTGTTGATCACCTAAGATTGTGGTTTAAATTGCATGGATTGGGATGCCAGTCAAAGGGGACCCATGTTTGTACTATGGCAGATCATCCGCAGTTTTGACTTGATTCTTCTTAATTCCGTGTTACAGTGTTTACAATAAAACAAAGTTACTGTTCATCTGTAAAGATATTTTTGGATCTAGATTTAACCAAAAAGAATAACCAAGATGTGACTTTAATTCTGAATAAGGCCTCCTCTGAAACCCCTGACATTTGTTGGCATCTAGTGCTGCAACTTGAGATGGCAATTTGCAACCCAGAACTCAAAAGTGGTTTATCTCTAACAAATTATTGATGAGGAGCAGTGGTTTCTGTCTGGTTGTTGTTCAGCACTTTTAGAATCCAGCAAAATATCTTCAAAAAAGTGATGAACTTTACAGATCTCTAATCACAAAAAAAAACTTGGTGTTTTACAAGCATCGGATAATTTGGGATCAGATTCTTTGTCTGCTTCAGTTAAGGGTAATAATGTTCTTTGCACACTAATTTTTACAGAGATATTTGTTAATTTTATCATAAACAATTAGAGATAACAGATTAGAATCAGTGTATAACAACTAACCTGAAAATCTGCAGGAGCCTTTCGTCAGTATGCCAGAGGAGAAGATCCGAGAAGCTCTTAAAGTTGTTCTTGGTAGGCTATCCAGGCAGATGCTTTGTTAATTTAGCAGATCTTTCGTCTGTTTTCTACTCCCATGTCACCATAATCTCTTTACCCTGCAGATGTGAGGAATCATCCGATTTTAATCCACTGCAATCGTGGAAAGGTAGTTAACATGCAAAACTAATCTCATTTATTGTCATTATCTTCCACTCTTCGAATCCTAACCTCAATGGTCTCTTTGTTTGTCCAGCACCGGACGGGATGTGTGGTTGGTTGCTTGCGAAAGCTGCAAAACTGGTGCTTGTCATCGATCTTTGAGGAGTACCAGCGTTTCAGTGCTGCAAAGGCTAGAACATCTGATCAGAGGTTCATGGAGCTGTTTGACGTCTCGAGTTTGAAGCACATCCCAACCCCATTGACATGCCCGAAAAGGCCACAAATCACCGGGGAAATCACCCATCCATGGAAGGCAATTCCAAGTTCTATGATGTAGAACTTGCGGATGGATTTCCAGGATTCGAGGTGCAAATAAAAGGGAAACATCAAACACAACTTTACTTTGGGTGTTTGAAGTGATCTATTATTTTCTTCGCTTGTCTTTTGGTCGAGGAGAGGAGGCAGAGAACTCATCCTTTGAAGCTGTAGTATTCTTTTCTTCTCCGTCGTCTTCTTCTTTTGAGTGGAAGGATAGATGATTCTGAGAGCTTGTAAACATCTTATATCCCCGGTTTTTAGGGTGAGAATATGGCTCTCATTTATGCTTATGTGAGTTTGTATATATATTCTGTGCATGTAGTAGCATATATGTGATGCCGTCGTAATTTTGACGTGCGGAATTGCTGGGGAAGTAGGGGTGCACACGGATCGGATAAAATCCGTAATCCGATCCAATCCGATGTTATTGGATTGGATTGGATTGGTTTGGTTTTACCATTTTAACGGATCGGATTGGATTGGAGTTTTTAAAATCCGTTGAAGTCTGGATTGGATCAGATCATTATCAAATCCAATCCGATCCAATCTGTTAATCCGTTAGCATACATTTATATATTTTTATATATAAATATTATACATATAATATTTCTTTTCACCCGTCTATAATTTCTCATAAAGCTATAGTCAATGTCATTCATCGCATGTTTGTTGGATACAAGTCCTCTTACCATCCCCATCTCTTTCTCTTAAAAGTCAAATGTTAAATCTCGAAAATAATAACATATGATTATAATTTTTTTTGAGAGGAAAATATGACTATAACTTGTAATGTTGTGAACCCTCTTTGGCCATTCCCCTCCAATTCTCCCCCCTCTCATTTCACTCTCAACTACCAATATCTAATTACCAGCTCTCTCTCCCTCTTGGTCCATTTTGATGCATCCTCTCATGCACGGTGTTGTCCCCCTCTAGTACAATAGTGTCACACTTCTTATGATGTCGTCGACTGTTTCACACAATGTCATCCCTCTCTGACGCAATACCATCTACCTTGAGAGTAATGCAACTCATCTGATCTCCGCTAAAAGAAAATAGATTCAAGACAATTGCTTAGTACATGTACTTTTTATTCTTGGACCTTTTGATTTTTCCAACTTGTAACCTTACACATATATGAAATTATATCATTTACATGTTGAGATGTACACACCATCTAAGACAAACATGCATACTTTTTTACTAGTTAATGGGGGTGGGGAAGTTTGAACCCTGGTCCTTTAAGTGGTAGCCCACTGCTTGTACCACCGGAGCATTAGAGGGGTTCATGAACAAGCATACTTGAATTCTTTTCCTTTTTAAATTGATATGTGTATTTGATTCATATTTTCCAAAAAAAATACATATTTTGACTATAGCTACAATTCTGACAAATGAATTCCATTCCAAGTCTATTTTAAAATGTGAGGTATGATGTCTAATTGGTGGCCTGTATTTAAATTGGTTTTGTCATGGATATCGAATTGAATATGAATATTTTATGATTCTTGTATGTTGATGATATGTTATAGTGCCTTGAAGGATGTTCTTATGAGTGATTTGATTTAGACATAAGTTAACAATCTAAATATATAACAGACTTCATCAATATCTATCCAAAGAAATAATATTTTTTTGTTTATCTAACTAGTTTCTACATCCATATTCGATAACTTGCATAAATCATATGTCAAAAATCATTTACAAAAATATATATTAATGCACCATTAATAAAAGGAAATGTAGATACCAAATTCAATATAATCCTTTAGCATCATCGTGTGGTCTTCAACTTTTTTATAATAGATTAATGCAGTTCATCAACATTAATTTGATTGTGCGTTATTCAAATATTCTTTTCATTATATCTATCTACGTTACTCATTTTGAAGTCATATTTCAAATGTCAAAGTCTAGTGTGCTATAAAATACAAACATACAGGGTAAATTATTGAAATATGTAAGTATAAAAAATCCGATCCAATCCGATCCAATCCGTAATTCGATGGATTGGATTGGTTTGGATTCAGATATTTGATGGATTGGATTGGATTGAGATAAACGAAAATCCGTTAAGGTTGGATTGGACACGGATTAGGCTAAAATCCGATCCAATCCGATCCATGTGCACCCCTAGGGGGAAGGGATGCAGACGAGTGTGTGAACTGATAGAATGAAACAAATAGTGCATAAACCGGTTAATGAATGCAGTAGAGATAGGAATGCTTTACCTACAAAACTGCCACCAATTTTTCCATATCAAAGCCATCACCATCTCTAAGGTGCTGCTATTAAAGGAGGATTGCACAAGACAAGACTAACTAGATTATAAAATATACTACTACTACTACCACCACCTATGCTGATTCCTACTAAATTCTATTTTCAGTCTGAATATTTGGAAAGATTCAGAAAGAAACTGGAAATTAATAGGTATTTTCACCTTCAGTAAATCCGGTCACAAAGTCTATCATCGCCATCATTGTCAACTGAAACTTGTAGGTACCTTCCCCCATCAGTATTTGGTCTTGGAAGCTTCCAGTTTTGTTCTGTTCTCCAATCACATCCTTGGGTTCATGAACGACTACTTTTCTTGGTCAAGAATAAACATGAAGTTGGATTTTTTTCCTGCCAGATACCGGAAATACTAACAGATACCAACATTCTAACTGATGCAGTTAGTAAGATTCAGCAATAAGTCTTTCTCTACCAAAGCAGGAGGTTAAGACGGATTGAACCACGCCGTGGTGGATGGTCCCTGCACAGACCAATCTGAGGGACAAGGGATTAGAGATGTGTTCGCAAAAAACAAGCTCCTCTTAACATATGCAAAGAGGTCAAAGATGAAGATAAGACTCTCGGAGCGGCACATGCCATGTGGACCACAAAATGATGCTTATGGTCCACAAGTATGCCTTGAGATGTTGGACGGAGCCCACAATTGGACGTGGATGACACAAACAATATCCCTATGGAGGGATCTTGAAGCTAATTACCGTTTTACCGAACAAGACAGATTGCAGAAATGTATTACTGATGAGCAATATAATTTGCACTTGATAACATACAAACAAGTGTAGAACCTGAAAATGATGTACAGCTCTTAAGGTACAAGCAGCCTTCGTCTCATCAGCCTTGTCGATCACCAAGAAAATCGCAGAGTTTCCCGTCAGTAATGGGATGGTAGGAGATCACCATCTTTAGATCTGAACAAAGAGAAAAACTTGATATGATGTGTACACTTTTGGGGGCTATTAGCTGAAGCAAGTATGCCCGACTTGAGCCAGAAGACACCAGCATGACAAACAAACATCTGCGCCAAATTCGTGCACTTCCCCGCATGCAGGCATCCCCTGGAAAGGATACCAACAGCAGTGCCAAATGGAAGTGCCCCAGATAAATGCCAAAAAGGGTCATGATAATATTCAAGAAGAGGGTGGGAAAAATCACATCTGCAGATGTATTCAATATTATTCAAGAAAATTCCTCAAACTTAACATCCCAACTCGCAGTCACCGACCAGCCATACTCTAAATCTCGACTTTGTAGACCTAGAAAAGGAAACTATGGTACAACTATTAGTTGTTCTCGGTATATTCAGATGATGGAGTTAGACTCACATCATCTATTGTCTGGATAACCAGAATACAGTTCATTTGTGAATTAGACTGCTCAAAATTTGAAATCCCAGAGGTTCTGATAATAATTTGACCTCTCACCAATCTCATATCAAGATGCTTTAGAATGTTTGTGATGGTTCATTTCCATTTCCCCGGGGATTCTTGCACTAAAATTAAACATCCAGCCTGTGATCTCTTGAGAGAAGGATACATGCGGATCGATCTCATTTATGACATACTCTCATGATGTTATTGTGAGGCCTCCTATTAGTTTCACATATTGTTGCTTCAACCCCTTCTCTCCACCACCATAGATAAACTTCAGTTTATTTTTGCTAAGTAAACTCCTTTCTAGTTTTGAGAGTAGCACATTGGATTTTTCTGCAAGGTCACCCATTCTGGTACAACTCCTTTCTAGTTTTGAGAGCTCTTGCATTTGCAGATTACTGCCAAGTCATGGGACATACCGGCCCTAGTTGATAAGGGAATAGATATTGGAATAAACCCTTATTCCCTTCTTCCCTTGTTCCTCCTTATCCACTCCCTTATTACCTTTCTCTTATTCCCCTCTTCCGGTCTTCCTCCTTATCCACTAACTTATAACTCTTAATCTCTTATCCCTCATGTGCCAACCAAACGTACATACCCTTATTTCATCTTTATCCCCTAATTCTTATCAATCCAGCCGAATAAGAATAGTGTTTATTCCAGCTTATTCTCCACCCTTATTCATGCTTCTTCCCGAATCAAACGCCCGTTACAGTTCATGAAGTCCCGCATCCCAAGTTAAACTGATAGTATCATAAAGACTTGCCTAAAATATGATCGTCAACCAACGCCAAAAAACCAAAACGAATGTGTTAGACCAATTTGAAGACAACTTGGCCATGATAAGAAGCAAATAATCATGTGAAGCCAGTTGAAGATGGCTTCAAATATTTCAAAATTTTTTGCATATACCTCTAACTGTCTTGTCAGCAAAACAATATGGGCATGCAACCCGTAATGAGAAGGGTTGAGAGCAAGAAGACATGTATTTACATGATCCTGCTCCAGGGAAGAAGTGCCCAATGGGGTCATATCTTCAAAATGTTAGTCCCAAATAATACAACAAGTGTGGGGCTCTTAATTACATAGCCCCCAAGTGATGTGGGACTAAAACACAAGAAGAATCCCAATCGTTGCAAGCCCTTCTCGATTCACAACAAGAAGTAAACAACATAATTGTTAGAAAATAAACATGCGAACGCAAATCAAAGAAAAGAATAAAACTTTATGGAATACCGGGACTTCTACGTGGAACCCTACTCCCTAAGGAGCGGGATGAAACCACGGGAGAAGGCCTCAAAGGGCCATTCCATATGTTACATTTAACTTTCTCAATGGATACAGGAGGTCTGGGGCTCCTATACAAGGTTTAAAAAAGCGCGAGGCGGTCCGAGGCGTTTTTCCTAAAATCGAGGCGAGGCGTAAGCCTCGAGGCGGTCGAGGCGTAAGCCTCAATTTTTTGGAAAGAAAAATTAAAATTAAAGCAAAATAAATTGGAATAAATACTAACAACACTAACAATTGCAATATATTGTCCTAAAGTTCAATACAAACTACAAACTACAACTATGATTGTCCAAAGTTCAAATACGATTGTGAAAGTAGAAAAGAAAACACAAAGTAGGAAATAAAGTTTCACACAAGCATGAAATTAATGCAACATATGTTCCATCACTATTGTGTGATACATCAAAATCACAAATCATCAAAATTGATTCAACGAATCAACTTCAATCATCTCGCCCCTCAGGCCTCAGCAGTGTTGTCGCCGCCATCGTCATCGTCACTGCTACTCATTGGATCATCATCGGAGTCATCCATAAAATTCAAGTTCACATCATCTTCATCTTCATCCTCGCTTCCATCCTCAGAATTGGAGTACTCCTCCTCGTCAACATTAATTGGAGCTTTTCCTTTACCTAATCAAGAAAGTAATATGCATATTGCATAGTCAACCATTTGAAACACAATTCCAAACATAATGCATCGAACATTCTTTTAATTTATAATATTGTATTTCACCTTTGTCATTTCTCTTCCCCTTCTTTTTAGGCTGAGCGACTTGAGCTCCTCCACCTCTTTGACCTCCTTCCTCCTCAAGAGGATCATCGTCAAGGGGTATGTTCGCATCAAGATCCTGATACGCCTCAACATCGTGTGCTTCTGAAATCCATTCATCACCAGAGTCAATGTCTTCCAAACATAATGGATCTTCTATTGTTTTCTTCCTCAATTCTCTATGTTTCAATTTCAAATTGAACATGATATAAACCAGATCATTGAGCTTCGCTTGTGACAAACGATTTCTTCTCTTAGTGTGGACCTATATAGACATACGTACGGATTAAGTGATTAACATGAAACAAAAACACTATCATAAAATTAAATAATGCTTTAACTAACCACTTACTTGATTAAAAGAGCTCCAATTACGCTCACACCCAGAAGCACTACAAGTCAAGCTCAACACCCTAATAGCAAATGCTGCCAATTCAGGTGTTTCATCACCAAACAACGTCCACCAATCCGCTGGTAAAGGTCAACCACACATTTTAGTAATTATGTAGTATATGGAAAACTCTTAAAATTTATTTACAATACTCACCAGGACTTCTTGTTTTCCTTGAATTAACTGCATTTGCCCATCCAAAAAAACCTCTTGCATGCATGAAGGAATCAAGTTGTGAATCTGCTTTCATCCTCGCATCTGGATCAATGATCAATCTTTCCATGCATGAAAACAATCCCATTTTCACCTCTAAGTGGTTGGAGAATGTCGGTTCATAATGAAAGTGGGGATTGAGGAAATAAGCAGCAGCATGTAATGGCCTGTGAAGTTGACGATCCCAACGGCTATCCACAATATCCCAAATAACTTTATATTTGGTCTCGTCATCTTCAAGATTTCTAGCAATCTCCTCCTTGGCCCTGTCCATGGCCTCATAAATAAATCCCATCGGTGGAAATTTTTCAGAATCCACCAACCTCAAAACGGTGACCAAAGGCTTGGTGGTGTTGAGAACATATGCAACACCAGGCCAAAAAGACTTGCTCTTCACAACAATGTTCACCACACTTTGGCCCAATGGGCGATTCACATAAGAACTGTTCTTCCATGCTCTGGAAGTGAAGAAGGATTCAAGTGAATCCTTGGCTCTAATCAAGCTTTGCAACGTAAGAAATGCAGTGGCAAATCTTGTAACGGCAGGTTTCACCAAATCACAACCTGCAACTTTTCTCACCATTGCCAAAACCCAAGCATGAGCATACACAAAATTGATAATTTTTTTGGCTTTTTTGAACACCGATGCATGAAGTGGCAATTTGAGGATATCCTCCAACATCAAATCTATACAATGCGCTGCACAAGGCGTCCAATAAAGATTCTTCCTTTTATCCATCAACATTTGTCCAGCAGCTTTGTAAGCGGATGCATTGTCCGTTATGACTTGGACAACATTCGTCTCTCCGACCTCCTCAACAACTTCATCCAGCACTTTAAAAAGCATCCTAGCATCTTTAACTTGATCGGATGCATCAATAGACTTCAAGAAGTAAGTGCCTTTGGGATTATTCACCAAAAAATTAATCAAAGTGCGTCCTTTCGTGTCGGTCCAACCGTCCGACATGATGCTACAACCCGTGGCAATCCAAGAAGCCTTCGCCTCATCAACAAGAGTGGTAATGGCCTGCTTCTCTTCTTTCAAAATCCAAGTTCGGAGTTCATGCATGGTTGGTGGCTTGAAACCCCTTCCATATCCACATACATCAGTCATCATCGCCAGATAGGAAGGACTATTGGCTATGTTGAATGCCAATGAATTCTCAAAGAAAAATCTCCCAATGCTCCTGCAAATCCTCCTTCTCTCATCTTTTTTCCAGCTTGCATTCAAAGTGACTTGTTGAGCGGGAGGATCCGAACTACCTGCACCCCTACCTCCATGTGCAATGAAAAAATCCATCGGTCCTCGAGCTGGCTTGATACCACTAGAATCTGTCGGTGCTCTTTGTGCCGGTTCATTTTCGTCACCTCCAGATGGCCCTTGCATCCCAACTCGACAAACTTCTTCCATTTCTTCAAACCGTCTTCTCTTTTCATTACCCTTGCTGTCCATGAACATCTTCATCTCTTGTTGTACTTCAATAGGAACGCTTGGACAAGCTCTCACATTCTTGCGTGTCTTTGCAAGATGGTCTTTTAGCCGCTTCACCCCACCGGTGATCTTCATCGAACAAAAATTGCATTCAACATATACATATCCTTTCCCTTTGTGATGCTCGTCCATTTCAAGTTCTCGACAGTATCTCCATCCGGGATCCGATCGCCCCCCACTTTGGCCTTTCCTTCCCATATCTACAAGTTATACAATAACATACACATATTGATATATACTAACTACAAGATGCACATACATCATACATGTAATCCTTCATCATAGTTGCAAAAAAATAGCCTAGCAAAAAAATGCACAATTGCACATACATCATAGTTGCACATACATGACATCCTATCCCTAGGTGTTATCACTTATGTGCATATACCACAGTTCATGTGCAATTTATTTAAATAAATGAACTCAAGTAAATTTCACGGAACACAACAGTATGATTTGATTGAGATAAAGTATCTGATAAATGGATCTCCAAGGACACAAAACTGTGGCCAATTTGGTTTTCTAGATTCCTACTGTACTGAAATTTTTAACAGTAAGTGATGGCATATTCCATCCAAACATTTCACTCTTATTATTTCTCAAACGCACATTCATTTCTCTCTAACAATGGATTCTATGATGCTTAATATAGACTAACGAGTCACTGAGCTACTGGGAAGCAACAGATGTGTCCGATCTCAACCATCATTTGAGCACATGAAGAAGAGGATACGCAATATATGACGGTGGTCGGTACTCGGTATACAATGCACAAACACAGTACACAAATACACATACACACATACATACATATATACACGCAAGACCCACAGCCCTATTCCTACAAGGACTCTACATTATATACAATTGAATTCTTATTAAGTTCAGGTGCTACTAATAAGTCATAGCATATGTAAGAATGTAACCCAACAATTGGAAAACACAAAAAAAAATGAAAAAAAAATAAAAAAAAACAAACTCGGAGGAGGCGGCGGCGCATACCTACTCCGGCTGGACAGCGAGAGGGTCGGCGATGGAGAGGAAGCCTGGGCGGCGACTCCGGAGGGCGGCGATGGCTGGTTGGCGGCGAGGCGGGGCTCCGACAGGGACGTGCGGGGCTCAGGGGAAGGGAGGGGGAGGGTTTCTGTCGAACAGAACCTTCCCCCAAACCCCGACGCTTCGTTTTGTTTTAAAAAAAGGTCACGTGCTTTGCACGTGACCCCGAAAAAGTAAAAAAAAAAACCCGATTTTGAGGCTTACGCCTCAGCCTCGCCTCGAGCGCCTCACGCCTCGAGCGCCTCAGGCGAGGCTGAGGCGTACGCCTCCTTGGATACCCCTGAGGCGTGCGCCTCGGGGCGTTTTGGCCACGCCTCGCCTCGAGGCGTACGCCTCTGCGCCTCGAGGCGGCGCTTTTTAAAACCATGCTCCTATATAGCTTCGACAGAGCATCCAAGTCCCGCCACTAGTAGATATGGGACTAAACACATGGATGTGGTAAATGGATCCTGGAGGTATTTATTTACCCATCTACAACTCAAGTTGCGCACAACCAAATACTCCAACAATAATAAAACAAATGTAGTGCTTTATTTTCCACATGACTTGGGCAAACAATACCTAAACCAAAAGAAACTTACTCTTCCAGTAGAAAGACTGAATTTGTGACAAAGACCTAAGATATATGGAGCATTGAGGGGAGATATTACATGATTGGAAATGCCTAAAGTGAAAGTAAAACTATATGCAAAAAAGAAGCAGCAATGAATGCGCCCAGCGTGAAGAATCAGAATGGAGATGAAGGGAAGGTTCAGAGTGCCTCTAATAAGAGAGTGAACCGAAAAACTTGGCATAGCAATATAAGAAGATATCATCTTACAGCCAGAAGCTCCTTGTGAAAACACACAACCTAGTCCTTCTCAGGCTATCATAAAAAACCGCACCCCTCTCTAAATACATGAAGCCTCCTCCTAAGACCTTGCCTAATGAAGACGAGATGTTGACAGGATTATCATTAGACATCTACTCACTATTGATTGACATGGAAAATCAATCAATCCTTAAGCTTGGAGGAAGCTTTATACAACAACTTGGTCGATTGAATTGTGCAAATGGAAAGATAGTATCAGCACACTACAAAACCTAATCTGTTATCTTTCTATGCATACACAAGATGGAGAAGGAGAAGGCATTGCACAAGAAGCCCCATCACCATCTATATACAACTCCATAAACTCTAGAGAATCTACATTAGTTCGGATAGCAGGACAGCCTTAACTAACTTCATTAGATCTGTGTATTTACAGGAATTCACATGATCTGAAATGCAACGCATCTCGTTTTTATTCTATTGACTACAAATAATATCTAAAACCTACCTATCCAAAGCCCGGAAGTAGAGGTACTATTTACTAGATATATTTACTAAACGAAAATACAAAACCTCAACTCTGATTCCTTCACGTCTGCCAAAACTCTGTTCGAGAACTCCTCTACTCCTCAAGCATCCCGAGATCATCGAGGGGGTAGCAAGTGTCCTCCGCACCGGTACTCCAAAGGAAATGCGCATAATTGGAATGGTGTGTGGGGTTGTGGGGATCTGCATCTATGGCCTGCAGGTACATTTCCTCTGCCATGCTCAAATCCTCCTTCTCTATCCACAAGAACCGTGCGTACCTGCTCAATGCCTCTGCATCGCCAGGCTTTATCTCTACCGCCCGCTTAAAGTAATGCTCAGCCCTGCAGACATTAGCAACCACAAACCCATCAATACACATCAACTGCAAACTCGAGCGGAACAACTTTGCTATATCCACAAACAGAAAAAAGCCTTACCTTTCAAGATCGTGAACAACCTGGATGAGGAACTGAGCATAATTGGCCAATATCATGGGGTTGTCGGGCTCCTGGCTCACCGCAACCTGGTATGTGATGTCCGTATGTAAGAATTCCGGGTAGCCAAAGTCCGGTTCCACCTCCACTGTCACCGGCGAGACGAACGACAGCACCGTCTCGTGATCCATGAGAGCCGGATGCCTCGTCTCTGCCTTCAACCTCGTAGCCTCCTCCATGATCCCCTTCCACAGCCTGGCCTCCTCCTCCAGCGCCGCAACGATCTCCGGCTCCTGCCCCTTAACAAAACCACCCCTGCTACAACTTTCACAACTAGAACCAGCACCAGTCCCTCTTTCAAGAGTTGGGTTCCTCGCAATTCTCTTAAAACCAACAGTATCAACATTAGGAGAAACGGGGCAAGAGGAAAGGTGGAAGCTTTTCAACGCAGCGAAGTCGGAGAGGAGGAGGAGGAGGGAGAACATGAGGGAGGGAGTCCTGGAAAAGACATGGCGGAAGAGGCAGTAGAAGGAGGCGTCGATCTCTTCGTGGACGCGAGCAAGGATCACCTGGAGCTCGGGATCATCCAAAGGCGGCACCTTTCCCTCTCCCACCTGCAATGCCACGGCGTGGGACTTGAGCTCCCTTATTATGGACAGCATGGAGGACAAGGCCATGCTTACAGACGAAGAAGAAGAACCCATCTCCTGTTCCACTCCCATCACCTCCTTCTTCGTCTTCTTCTTGGTGGTGGTGGAGGCGGTGTTGAGTTGGGGGCTATGGAGGAAGGTACCACGATCAGGGACCCATTCGGGTGGCTCTGGTCGGATCCGGAACCATCTATGGGCGTCTTGGGATTGTTGGTCGTCGTCATTAGGTCGGCAGCCGGCGATGACCACCGCGTTCTTTATCGCGTACCTCTTGCCGGCGAGAAAGGTGGGTCTTCTCCCCACATCCTTGTTGATGCAGAGGGAGGAGGGGGAAGAAGAGCACGCCATCCTCGCGTGCATCATCTCCATTAGAGCAGAGGAGAGAGTAGAATCGACGAGAGACCCCTCTCTATTTTTCCTCTCCTCTCTCCCTCTCTCTCCCGCTGTCTCTCAGTTACAGTAATAAGAGTACAGAGTATCTTCCTCCGAGTATATATTATATTATATATACTTGTTTTATACATACCACTGTCAATTTCTTCTCGTTAATCAGAGTTAGGGTGTGTTTGGTTCGTGGGTTATCTCGGGGTGGATAACCCGGTTTTATATTTGTGTGTTTGGTTGGTGGGTTAAGGGTTTGGAGGGTTTGTGTGATGTGATTGTATTAGAATTTGAAAAAGTTGATAGTTATTATGGTATGATTGTATTGAAATTTGAAAAAGTGGGTGGTTGTTGTGATGTGATTGTATTGAAGTTTGGAATAGTGAGTAGAAGTTGAGTATTTTATGATTTTTAGATGATATGATGGCATAATATATATTTTTTTGGTTGAAAGAGAGTGTGCCCCATTAATGGGTTGGGAATATAGATTTTGGGGGGTAACCCACCCAAAGTGGGGGGTAACCCACCCAAAGTGGGGGTAACCCCCAACCAAACGCACCCTTAGAGATTCGGGATGATAATGCCATTCTAAATCGGTGCAGTGCAGTCTCGCCAAACGAGACAGTAACAAACTCCTAGATCCGAGAGACGGAGATTGATTGATGGTAATTAATTCCCTAATCAGACTTGCTGGCTTCTTTCACGGCTGGCAGCAGCTGTTCACAAAAAGGTAAGGCGACCACACCAAGAAGTTGACATTTTGATTTTTACTAAGCTCGAACCAAGAATTATTGCCTTCCATTTGGGTTCGACCAAGACCCTCTAACGGAAAACAAACCGGCCTGTTTGGTTGCTGGGTTGGACTGGGTTGGGCTGGGCTGGGTTGGGGTGGGTGAATAGTAATCTGTGAGGAGGAAATACCCTTGTGAATAGTAATCAGGGTTGTGCCAACCCAGTCCAACCCAGCAACCAAACAGGCCCAGGGGACCCAACAGTGGGAGCAGAGAAAAATATTCAGAAGATTTGCTCTCCTTGCATGTGGAGCTGAAGAATGGACGGCTCGGAATTGCTGGGGAAGGGGCATGGACACATGCATGCATGCCATCGGGAATATAAGTACGAGAGATTACATACATATACTATACATATTAAAAAAAAAGAAAAACATGATAGAGGCGAAAAAAGGGATAGCAAACAAGATCTAAATGAGAGGGGAGGGAACGGTGGAGGTCGCACCTGCAACCCCCACACCCCCCACACACCACAGCATGTCGTCATCCCCCTCGATTAAGCTATGCTTGTAACTAAGATGAGGCATCAACAGATGAGGGGACGGTGGAGGTTCCAACATGTCATCCATCATCATCGTCTGCTTTTGGACAACCACGATGGACGGGTGTGCAATGGACCTGATGCCGCCAGCGGACGGTGCAGGTTGCACCACGTCATCATCCATCTGCAGGTGCTGAGCAAGACGTCGTCCTCAGGTATCCGTCTCCTTTGATTAATTTGCATCGGAGACGTGGATTTTAACAGAGGTGCTGTGACACGTGTCTCTTTTAGGATCGGTCTAAGGCCACAAAGCACTAATCGCTGTGTTCCCTCGTTCATTAAACAAAAGAACTTCCCTGGGAGGGTCTTATTTAACTTCATAAAAAAGTCAAAAGATCATCGTGACTTTCATGTAAACATCTGTTCATGTGATCATGCAAGGTGTACAACTCGTGAGAAAATTGTAGGTGGGTGGTATTCAATGAGCAGAGGTGGAGGGCAAAAGGTGTTCATGGTAAACATCTGTTCAGTGTAGGATTTGAGCTTGCCTCCTGGTATATGCATATTGCAGATATATTCTTCCCAGTATCTATAGCTGATCCTTCTTTTCAGCATTATCATCCTTCATGAAGCTGCAAATTTCCCTTGACATAATCTCCATCGGCATAGTGGTGACTACTCGGCTTAGAACTTTCTATGAAAATCACCAAGAACGATAAGGATCGTGGTATGAACCGTGTGCAAGGAAGACCAGGCCATCTGTGGAGAAACAGGTAGAAAGTCTTCCAGCGAATCAACACTTCGAATTGGCTGCAAGTGCAATATCAAAAAGATGAAATCAGCGGGAAAATTACAACAACACAGAGCATTTTCCCACAATTAAGTAGGGTCGGCTACATGGATTCTCCATCTCCATTCAGATCTATCTTGGGTCAATCTCGGGTATATATCCAAAAAACTAAGATCCTTTTGTATAGTCTCCTTCCAGCACTTTTTGGACCGTCAGCGGTGAACAATTGAAGGACAAAAATCGACTGCTAATCTCTTGGTGCAGTAAGAGCTAATTGAATATACATTTCACTTGCCCCATCTTGATTTTAAAATATGGAGATCTCCACTTTCTGTTTTTTTTCTACAGGAAGTAAAGCGTCGTGCATTGCTAATGCTTGAAGCTGACAGCAAATCAGGAAGAATTAGAACAGGAATGCATCTCAATAATTTCAAACTTCTGAAAAATACGTCACTCAACAAAGATGCAACTTGCACAAGTACAATAAAGAAAAAACCGATTAACTACATGTCAATTCTTCCGCTTGTTCTTAAAGGATGTCAAAAACTCACAAGCCACAGATGACAGAACAACTATGAAGCATTAATAAACTATATACTATATTTAAAAAATATACATAGACTATCTGAGTAAATATACAATATGATAAATTACAGATAAAATTTGTTCTAAATAGCATCCAGAAGGAAGAGATTATATATATAATCTACAGAAAACAAGTTATACTAGATTTGATGCTTCTAGTACAGTGCTGAGTTATTGAATTGCAGCCGTGATTCTGTCGTCATGACAAATGCTTTTCCTCGTTGTTCATGAACATCCAAGCTCAAGTAGAATCATCAACTTTGCCTCCGAGCATTCATCAACTTTGCTTCTGAGCATGCAGGAATAGCAAGAAAGACATGGGCAATTACTGAGCTGGTGCTCAACTTTCTGGAAAAAAAAGTTAGCTGGAAGCTGGATGGTCTCAAGACTTCAGTAACAGCATTTGAAGGGAAAAAACGATAATTCATCTCAAACCCTGCCCTTTTCATTAGTCTATACAAGGAAGGGGAGATTCCCATGCCGCCCCAGATATTCTGCATTAATACAACTTAATATTCAAGAGCTCCGATAATTTTATTTCTGTAGTGCACCGAAGGTCATCATCATACTCCCCAAGACAAACCACTTTGGTAAACTTGGTAAAGAAACAACTAAAAAAAAGGGAAGAGAGATAAATCATGGCAAACTCCCACTAGAGTTTCTCAAACTCCCACCAGTCTTTTTCCAATTTAAGCGAGTCACCTATGTAGATTGTTTCCAAAAATATTATTTTGGGCCATATTCGGACTTAAATAAAGCCATGTCCTAAATGAAACAAAAAAGATGGAGTTGCAAAAGATGGAGACCTTCTAACCTAGAACACTATCCATCAGTGGCAATGATGTCAAAAAATGTGTGTTATGTGAACCTTAGTACACATGAAAATTAAAAAATATAGAAGTATGCCATATAATGCAGGAACGGATAGGGAATCGAGTCGAAATTAGGGCTTGTCAGATTTTTTGCCTATCTCTTGGGCTTTTTAACTCTGTTTTAAGTTAAGCGAGATGTGGATCTCTTAAGATGGTTTTTACCGGAGTTTGGCCAAACACCTCCAAAAGATGAACTTCCTTTTTATTAAAAAAATCGAGATACGAAAGATTGGAGGCATGAAGAATGGTATGGATAAGGGGAAAAAGGAAGGAAATAATTGACTTCTATTTATGGGATAGATAATTTAGTTATTCAAATTACAAGTCTTTTTAGAAGTCAACAAGGCTTTGTCAGAATTTTTTTACTTTAATATTTTTTATATTCCAAACCCCTCTATATATAGGGCATTGTAGGGATTTCGATTCAGATTTGAGTTATATAATTTTGGACTTTTCTTTATCAACTCTCATCCTTCTTCCTCGTACACCTCTATGCTTCTCCACCAAAACCTCACACTGCATGCATGTTCTCCCTTTTTCTCACCCTTGGTCCTTGCTCTCTCACGTTTTGCAGTCCACACCAATTGGTATCAGGTCATGGCAACCAAGTTGTTCTCACGAGTTGATGATGTGACAGATTATGAACAGATGCTCGGAAAAATGATAAAGCAAGCCTGCATCCCTCAAGTGCAAGTTCAACAAGTTTCTCGACAAGTGTCGAAACTGCAAAATAAAAGATGGGAAAGAAGAAAAAGGAAGAGCAATCTCCAAGAGTCAATAACTATGTTAATGATCTTATCTGTTAGACTAATAAATCACCATCAACAACTGACTCGGTTCATGTATGGTTGTCCAATCCATGTTTCTGTCACCGTTGATGGCCCCTCAGAAGGCCATCACGTCACCACCACTTCATTTACTCCACCATTGTCATCCCACTTCCCTCAACACCCCACAGCCACCATTACTATCCCTAAGCCACTCTGCCTGCCACCATCATTGGCCTTCCATCCCCATACGAATGTCATCAACCCCCCCCCCCCCCAATCAAATTTATTGCTTTTCGATCCCCACTTGCCAAGGGTAACAAAGGATGAAATACAATTGATTCCTCCATTTAAGTGACTCTCACTCTTTCTTGTTCCCGTTCCTAACACATCCCCGGGTAGTTCCCAATGTTTGGCACTTTCCATACTTCGTGGGGTGCAACATCAACGGAATCGCTCATGGTCAAGTTACAACCTATGACCATATTATGCTTACTCTCCGTGTTTCCTTCATTCCATCGGTATCCCCCACCCCACTGACAAGGAAGAAGTGAGTGATTGTGGCGCAAGAAGAGAGAGTGAAAGGGATATGGAGGATTCTCCCGCTCCTGACCCCTCAACTAGAATATTTATGGGGAAAGAACAATCCCCACATATTATATTACAGGATATAGCTCTGATGTGTCGATCTTCTCTATTGTATTGGCTCGATGTCTGAACCTTTTGCACCACTCGATCTCTTTTAGGCTACATCTTTGCACCTCCTCTTCGAGATTATATTTCTCTCACAAGAGTCAATGACCAATTCAATCATAATATAGGGTTGGGACCGAGAATTTACAACAAAAAAAGCATTTCCTGGAACAATCAGTCCATCTCTGACCTTCAGCTAGCTACTTCTCCCTTCAACTTCACAAGCTTTAATTTAGTTGAACCTGAGTTAGAAAATTTTCTCTCGATCCTCTCTCTTCCTGGTCAATCTACTTTGTACCTCAGGCTTGGGAAAACCTGGTCTCCCGAGAAATTTTTTTTCGGGCAGCTGGTACCGATCCTTCGTCTCCTGACCCTAGAACTCATTCACGCTTCCTTAGATTAGAGTCATGAGCAAGAGGAAGAGGGGTGGAGCCAAGACATCAGGCTAAGGTAGATAAGATAGGACATGTTTCCAATAGAAGAATGAAGGTCGAATATGCTCAAACTAGACGCATATATCTAACTGACAGCAATGATCTACTCTTCTTATCCACCAGAGAGCCTAGATCATTTTCGAGCACGGAAATTGTTGTCAAGGACTAGGACTAGCACTTCGTGTATTTCGAGAATCTTGAGTTGTATCAAAAACTGATGCCTTACCACTTTGCTATACTTCATGCGCTCAGTCCTTGAAGAGTGGGTGTTTGGCTAGTTATAGGAGTGTTGAAGGAGTCGTGCAAGGACGAAGGGAACCCCCCCCCAACACACACACACACACACCATCACACACACAACCATGTTGCTAGTCCCTTTTAGTCCAACGACAACGCAGGCAAGGCCCTTCACCAACATAGATTACTGCCACACCCTTTGCACTACCACGTCAACGCTAACGCCACCTCTCCATTGCTCTTTATAATGCTGCCACTGAGGAACACCACCAAAAAACTCTACAATCTATGTACAAGCCAATGGTGCACTACCTAAACTCTGATCTCGCTAACTGTGTGGATCTACAAAGGTATTGCCAATTCCATGATACAACAGTTGCAAGCATCCCATCCTATCTTCAACTTCGACTCTATGCAAATTGACAAGTTGCAAGCATCTCATCCTATCTTCAATTTCAACTCTGCAAATTGACAACATTCAAGAAGATTTTCATACAAGCACTTGCCCACGCCATGCACCACATTTATTTGTCAACCATGATCTTAGCTGCGTCAAGTCAGGTCTTCTTGACATGACTGACGATCAAGCAATATATCATGGGATGAGTTTCCGAAATGGAGAGGCTATGCAAACACAAATTGGGGATTAAGTCCAAATTACAATTTGGTCAAGTTTTTTTCTCCAACTTGTGTCCAACGAATTTTATTGTCTTAAATTAATAAAGATCAACTGAGATATAAGGTAGATAATTTGGTAATTTAAATTAATAGCGTTTAATTAGGGTTTATTAGTATTTTATTTACTTTTCTATTTTTTTTCAATTACAAACCTTTTAATACAAAAGGCCTAGTAAGGTCTCGAAAGTTCGGATTTGAGTAAATATAAGTTTAGAATTTTCTCCATTATATATGTTCCTTCTTCCTCTTTCTTGCTCATCTTTGTGCTTCTCCACCAAAATCTCATTCTAGTGGCGCATCCTCTCTTTCGCCCACCCTTTGTTCTTTCAACCAAACCTTTTTACAATTTGCATCATAATAAGTAATCTTACTAAGAAAATAATATAAATGACTCAAAGCAATTTTACTTATAACTAGTATATAAATATCTATTAATATAATCAAGATTGTTTTACACTTGTGCCCCTACTTGCATCGCTTACCGTTGTACTCTTTCATTAGTTTATTGCCAATTAGAATAAGCTAAACAATGGTTTGTTTATAACAAGGTCTATTTAAGGAAATATCTATCGCCCCTCCCCTCCAACAACCTCTTGACTCCTCCCTATGCTCCTTCATCACTTCTCGTGTGGATTGCAACGGGGAGCTGCGAGCGGAGGGCTTGAAGCAAGGGAAGTCTTGTCGTGAAAGGGGCTACGAGCGAAGGGGCAAGGGATCAGAGGGATCGGAGCAGAGGAGCTATTGTCTCCTCCGCACCCCTATTTGAGGGCAATCCCCAGTAACTCAACCATTCAAATACATCGCTGAAGCATCGAGTTATTTGATCCGACGACCTTTAAGCTTACTTCAAGTTTATACGATATATATGCGGATTCTCAAGTTTAGTGAGTGTAAAGCACAACTAAGATCAATATCAAGCTTTTGTGATTAAGTTTGTGCGCGATTATTTGGTTTTATCATAAGTTTGGAAGTTGCTTGTCACATCCAAATTCCAGATGCCCATGAGCATCATTTTTTGCCGAATCGATTTGTGCTATACAACCCCTTAGTGTGTGCGAGTTCATTGAATTCAATTCCATAATTGATCGCAGTGTGTATGCATTGGAGAGCTAGTCAAAGGTCAGTTCATTGTCATTGAGTTGGAGTTTCAACTCTCCCAACCCCTTCTCATCTTCGACGAATATAGAGCACAAGTCCAATTAGATCCTCATGGCAGAGGGGGCGTGGGGTCAGAGGTGTTGGGACAAGGAGCAGAGGTGTTGTGGGGCAAGGGGGCTCTGGTAGGGGATGAGGGCTTCAGTTGGACGACCTCTTATCCTGGCTAGGGATGGTTCTACGCAACGTAGGGATGGCTCTGCTACTATTGATGATGGGTGGAATGCGGTGTGCCATCGGTGATCCCAAAGGGATGTTCTGGCGTATTGCTTGCCAACTTACAACGCTTCAAGTGCGGAGTTTGAGATCACTGTCGTCGAGACTGCAAGATACGGAGGGTGTGACAGCCTCAGAAGCACCCACTTCAAAAATCAAGGAGACCGCGAAGGTTGTGAGGCTGTCAAAAGGCCTTAACTTGGCATACCCGATTGCATCACTTGAGAGTCGTGACTTGATGGAGATGATAGGAAGGTGCCTTCACGCTTCCTTTGTGGATTGCTTCTTGGGGGATGTTGTGCCTTGGAACTTTTGTATGTGTGTATGTGTGGTCTCTCTGCCTCGCAAGCGAGGATTTTGCTGGCAACAGATGTTTACGTTTTGGGAACTGTCTGGCAAAGGCCTCGATTGAGAGATGGGGCTTTTCCTCACCAAGCAAATAGGACCTTCTGAATTTATGGTATGCCATTCACTTCGCAAAGGTTTGACGGTTTCCATAGTGTGTTGTCTAGTGTTGTTGAGGTGGTAGAGATTGTATCGAATGGGTTGTGGCCCAAGGTAGCATCAATGTTGCAATCGTGGTTGAGGGGTGCACTACATGTCAGGTGTTTAAGGTCGTATATGTGGTGGGGCGTGCCTCCTTTCGTCTGCTATGAAAACTTGAGGTAGGAGTGCAAGTGTTCCTATAAAAAAGGTAGACGCATACGTGTAACTGTAGAAACTCATAAAGGGTATGTGTTAAAATCTCTATCAATAAGATAATTGAAATGTCAAACTTTTATACAATAGCTTAAGCAATTATATGTCGCCATTAAATATAAAGGAAAATGATAGTAAATCGTCAAGTAAAAACATTATGTTTTTTATTAGTATATCATATTAGTTCATAGAAAAAAGATATTATATAAAATTATATCGCCCATGGGATTCTAAATGTTATTACTTTGTTTATTTTGAAGAAAAAAGAGGGCATCTATAATGGTGCCGTGCCCTCAAAAATTATTACAAGAAAGGCGGAAGGATTACATTAACAGGATTCAAACAAGGTCTTCTCATGCTCAATTAGATTTTCAACGTAAAGTCAGTCTTGACGATTGACGAAAAAGCCACTACATTCCTAGCTAGCCAGAACACCCGCAAAAAAGCCAAAGTATTGACATGGTCCCTCTTGTTCTAAAATAAGCAGCCATTAGAGTCCTAGGAGTCGATCGCAGAATTGGAATCCATACAACCAATTAATATGTTCCGCTAGACATTTTTACCTAACTCATAAGAGAAGAACCAACATTCAATACCTACCAGGTCACTAAAGCATAGTGATCACGACAAGACTATCTACCAAAGAGCTTAGCCATGCGCATCTTGGTTAAAATCTTATCCCTCCTCAACAGCCGCATGAAGATCTCCACTCTTACAGCACCTTAGAATCCTATAAAAGCCGATAATCCCTCACAATCTCAAAAGAATAAAAATGTGATGGGTAAACAACATCTTGTACACATTATCGATTAAGAAGTCCGTACCAAACAACATCCATTGATCGATGTTGTCGAATGGGCCTTCGACACTACTCAACAACTATGGCACACTCAAAACTCCTACATCCGCTGATCAAAGAAGGTTGAACAAACAAGTGAGCCCAACCACGATAACATCATGCATCAACAATACGTATGTCCTGATTAATGTCAAATGGGAGGACCTCAGAAATCCATCACAAAAGCCCCATTCTCGAAGTTTCTGCAGCCCAGTTCTGCCTTGCTTGGTATTGTTTGCAAAAAAGGAAGGCTGAACTAATCTCCAGTGGGCAAACATCCCGACTCAAAGAAAGATTGAGAAAGTCTTAACTTGATAAAGACATGGTGAAAGATACATGATAACGGCTGGGATTTAGAAACATGTCTGGACAGTGTCATTGGCTTACTTTTTCAGAAGGGTGCACATCACAATGATGTGTACACACAAGACAAGATGTTTGAATCATTTGTTATTCCCCATAGAAGACTGAAGACCATATTAGCTTTGATTTGGATTATTTGTGCCTTTAAGGCATTGAAGACTGCAGAAGCTACTCTGGATTGGGATTCTAATCAGATTTGCTTAACATACCCTTAAGCAGTTTATAGTAACATAACGCAAATGGTGCTGCCTCCAAGTTAATGAAGAGGGGATTTGTTCTTAAATATGCACAAGCTGATGGTCATCCACTTCAACAAGTTTATTCTGAATGAAGCTAAACACTGCAAGAAGCTAACAGAAAGAACTGCAATTGATTATGGACTGCATTTTGGTGCTGATTAGAAATCTGAAATCATCACGGAGATTTATCTTCTGGGAAATTATATTGTGAAATTGACTGCCTATGAAACTATCATAAATGCTGCTTCACCTTTTATTTTCCCGTTAGTTTTTCACCTATACCCCTAGTAAATTTTCAAAGCTTATGAAATACAAGAGCTATCCCAACTCTAGTATTGGGCTTATGCGTAAAAATAATAATCTTTCCATAATCTTAAAAAAATGGCAAAGCCTTCTCCCACTATAAGTAGAGTTGGCTACATGGATTCTTGCTCAAATCCGTGTTGAAAGATCCGACTATTTTTGTATGCTGGTTATCAGCTGCCAACGTAAAAATTAATCTTTCCAAAATCTAAAAAATGGTGAAGCCTTCTCCCACTATAAGTAGGGTTGTCTACATGGATTCTTGCTCAAATCCATGTTGAAAGATTCGACTATTTTTTACGATGGCTATCGACTACCTAACACAACCCCCCACAAGGAGGGATTTGAACCCTGATCTTTTGAGTGGTAGACACACTGCACTACCACCAGAACATTTAAGTGGGTGAAAAATCTAAATGAAAAAAAAAATCTTTCCAGACTCTAAACGCTTTCTCACCCCCACCAACACTGACCTCGGGAAGGACACCGCAATTAAGATGGAGAAAACATACTCCCCTCCAGAAAGTCGAGGGCGACCAAATGGATCTCATCGGCACCTCCAAACTGGGTGAAAGTACATAAATGCCTCGCAACAAGCAACATAACACATCATCGTCACCGCTCCATAATTTCAAAAGGAAACATTTGGATTCTTATCTCATGTTTGCTTTTTTTTGTGAAAAAAAAACCATGAATGGAGAGAATTCCCCCAAACAATAGACTTCGATATCCAAGATTGGCTTAGAGTCTCAGACGTAGCTCGCTTCTTTTTGGAGCATAAGCTATTTTGGTGGGAACTATTCAAGAACAGATGAAACTATTTCTACTTCAGGAACAAGCTTCATCTCTCTAAATCTCAACACCCCAATATCATCATCATGCATAGGTTGGGACACTGAGCTCCAATCCACAAGTGGAACCAGACAAGTGTATTGCCCATAACTTGTCCAAAAACAATAGATCACAGATTCTAGGCACATGTGCACCCCAACTAGAAGATTGTGCGTAGATAGGCAAAAAAATAGTATAGCTGATAAAAAGGATTTAAGAAGTATGAGGCACCCGTCCCTCGATGTAGCCTTCCAACCAAACAATCTATATTCCAACTTATCAATAAGGGTGCCGAATAAGCCTGCCCCAGATACAAGAATCCCCTAGTGAGCGGCAGATTTGACATGGCATCTTCATAACAAGGTCGTAATCAATAGCCATTTTTCTTATTTTTTGTGAAACTCTACCCACATATATATGCATATATGGGAAAAGGGAGCCTACACCCATGTGTAGGTAACTTACCTACACCCAACTCTTTTTCCCTCAATTTTTTATTTTCCTTGGGGAATTTAGATCGCAATATATCACTATATCGTCATTCAAATTTCAACTTATTTTGAGACTTCTAACTTATCCATCATGACAGTCAAATTTTAACGGTCTGAGATTTGCTGAAATCGGCCCCTTCCGATGGAGATGTTAGGAATGTTTGTTTTACCATGAAATTTGAAACACATATTCCACTTAATATTCTAAGTAAATCCCCTAAAGATCCATTTCAAAAAAATCAAAAAAATTAAGAAACAAGAGGTGGGTGTAGGTAAGTTACCTACACATGGGTGTAGGCTCCCCAATCCCTACATATATATATATATCAACCCACAAGGCCTATTGTTAGGCGATAAAGTAGAGGCATCTCCAAAATTCAATAATTCATTACAAGATTTCCCCTCCATAACCCTACTACCCGTTTATATAGAGGCGGCCGAATTGCAAATACAAAATACTTTTGATTAGCATATTATTTTAGTTCGTGAAAAACAAGATATCATATAAAATTATAATGTCTATAGGTGTTGTTATTTTCTGATCCAAAGGATTTCCGTTGTTATTAACTTTTTTTGATAACCCGTTGTTATCAACTTATTAATTTTTATCAAGTAGAAGCAAACAAAAATTTAAAAAACACAGCAACTGATGTTTGCATTTCACTGAGGTTTGCACCTCAAGTGGTACAGAGTTAACCAAAGCATAAGCTTTGAAGTATGAAGCTACCATCTTGCCTCAAGGCGCTAGTCCAGAATATCTCGTGTCTAGTTATTTAAAAACATGATTGTCACTCAAACAAGAGAAAAGGGGCCAAACTAACTCACTGAAAACCTAGTCAACTACAAAGCAACAAGCAGTTGCAGCAAGTCAGAGGTTCCAGACTCAAAGCAACAAGCTCTTGCAGCAAATTCTGTTGATCAACAAGGTTTTGCTAAATCGTGTAACAATAAAATGTCTACCAGTAGCATTTCTGATTGCCATGTACAGAAACAGAATGTACTGGCATGTCAAAAGATGGGTACTGGAGAGTGAAAGTGATGCACAACTAATATGGCAGCAGCAACAAAGTGGCGATAGAATTGGCAGCAGGCCCTTGATTCAAGCCCAGCAGATGTTCACCCCTGAACTAGAAGCAACAGCCCCTAAGGTCCCGTTTGTTTTGTTGTAAAGGAATCACAACCATTGTTTTTAAAAATGCGCCTCGAGGCGTACGCCTCATGCATCCTCAGTGAAGCGTGCACCTCGATGCTTATGAGGTGCGCTTCGAGGCGTATGTCTCGAGACGCTGCCTCATGTATGTGCTGATTTTTTTATTTTTTTTTTCTACAATATTTTTTTCCTTTTGATTGCGAGCTTTTCATCTTTCATAGACAAGAATTTTCAAGTCCTTAAGCTCACGATATGCATTTTTAGTTTATTAACATATTAAGCTTATTTTTACTTTGTTATGCATGTTCTTTATAAATCAATATAAACAAAAAATTGAGTCTTGAGTTCTTAAATCTAATGCATCTACTCTTTTGTATGAATCAAGCATAAATGCTTTCTTTATTAAAATGTTTGGATGAAAGTCCCCCTCACTTGACCTAAATTTAGGAAACTATATTTTTGTAAATATGTCTCATCTTTTCTTGTACCCACTTAAATGGTCTGGTGGTAATGCAGTGTGTCTGCCACCCAAAAGACCAGGGTTCAAATCCCCCTCTTGCAGGGGTTACGTTAGGTAGTCGACTGCCAGCGTAAAAAATCGTCGAATCTTTCAACATGGACTTGAGCAAGAATCCATGTAGCCGACCCTACTCATAGTGGGAGAAGGCTTAGAACTTTCTATTTCTCATCTTTTCTTCTATTCAATAGGGACTAAATTAATACACATCAAAGCGTGCATGAACAAAGATAGTATAACATGCAATATTCAAGTATTTTATCCCCCAATCCTTATGGTAAAGTAAAAAGTGTCATTGATTCACTGCCTACTCTCTTATCATTCTCAATTGAATGACAAACATATCTCATCTAATTTTGAAAATGGTGTGTCATATCTAGTCCCTTTAGTTAAATTTTATTCAAAACTTTAAATTTTGTGGAGAGTTACCCTTTATTGTGCTTGCATATCCATATTTAGCTGACTCCTTCCAGATTTAGAGTCCAAAAAAAGAGAATTACATAACAACTTGGATGTTTAAACCATGATGATAGCCTTAAAATGTCATGGAGTTACGTATTTAATCATAACTATTTAATTTCTAGAACTTAAAAATTGTAATTATGATTAATTATTATGTTTTATGAAAATTCTCCTTTCACGAGTGAGGCTTAAGCCTCGATACGTCTCACGCTTTTTAAAACCTTGATCACAACGGAATGGAATCAAGACAAGAATGGAATTAACAATGAAATGAAAAGGAATAAGCTTCTCCATTCTATTTTTTGTTTATATTAAGAATTAAAACAATTAATATGAGACGAATTTCTTTCTTTTGGAAGGAGAAGAAAATAGAAAGAAATTAACTTTCTTTTGATATGTTTTGTTAAGTACAAAATAGAATCCATATCCTCAAACATATTTTTTCATATAATCGATATATTTGATTCAAGGAATCAATAGTTGAATTGAAACATAGACTATTTTGATATTTTTCATATAATCGATATATTTGACATATATGTATCCGTATGTGCTAGAATATTTTGTAATCATATCTATATCCATATAAAATGTACTAAGACTTCTCCCACTATAAGTAAGGTCGGCTACATGAATTCTTGCTCAAATCCATGGTGAAAGAATCGACTATTTTTACGATGGCCGTCGACTACCTAATGCAACCCCTGCAAGAGTGGAATTCGAACCCTGGTCTTTTATGATATTTATATCCATATCATAAAAAATAAAAATGGTATCTGTATCCGTTTCTTTATCCGCAAAAAATAAAAATGCATATCCATGTCCATATACATATTCGCTAGAATATAATATGTATCCATGTTTTAAAAAAATGAAAATGATACATGTATCCATATCCACGAAAAACTTATATCCATGTCCATATCCGCAATCGTAAAAAAATAAAAACCCACATCCAAGTCTATATTTGTATACGCAAAAAAGTAAAATCCATATCCATCATGTTCAAATCCATGACTACTAAAATATAACTGGTATCCATATCTTACAAAAAAAATGAAGATGGTCTCCACATCCAAATCCATATCAAAAAAAAATAAAACGCATCCTTCTTCATGGTCTAGTGGTAGTACAGTGTGTCTACCACACAAAAGACCAGGGTTCAAATCCCACTGTTGCAGTGGTTGCGTTAGGTAGTCGACGGCCAGCGTAAAAAATAGTCGAATCTTTCAACATGGATTTGAGCAAGAATCCATGTAGCCGACCCTACTTATAGTGGGAGAAGGCTTAGTACATTTTATCCTTCTTCATATCCGTATCAGTAAAAAAATAAAAATCCATATCTTGGTTGCACATGTATCCGCAAAAAAAACATATTTAATATATTTTTTCATATAATTAATATATTTGATATATACATCTCCATATCCGCTAGACTATTTTATAACCTTTTTTCTAGACTTGACGCGTATGCGATGGATTGGTTCAGAGTCTACTACCGAGATCATTCTGCAAGCACATGGAATGGTTGTCGAGCACATAAATGTATCCATATCCTTGAAAAATGAAAATGGTATATGTACCCATATCTATATCTGCAAAAAAATCCATGTCCATGTTTGTATCTATATCAGCAAAAAAACCAATATTTGATATATTTTTTAATATGATTAGTATATTTGATATATATGTATCCATATCCGTTAGAATATTATGTATCATACTTGTATCCATAAAAAATGGAAATGGTATAAATATCCATATATGTATCAACCAAAAAAGAAAGAAAACCATATCCATAACGGTATCCATATATGCATATATTTGTAAGTTATCCAACCATCTGCATCCCAATATGCATATATTTGTAACAATGATATATGAATTAAAAAATATTGAAGAAGAATGCATGCCTTAGCATTTACAAGGAATGTGTAGAAATATTTACATATTTTATATTCTATATGTACTAGTTTCATCATTTTATTTCTCTCTAACTGCTTTATGTAATTTACCCATAGGACTCTCCTCTATATAAGAGAGCATAGCGTTCTCATAAAGAACATGCTCTTATTTTCTTCCAACATTGTATCAGAGCGGCGGTCCTAGACCGGAGTTCGTATACCCTAACCCTAACCCCACCAGCCGCCCTCCTCCTCACGTGCGCGTTGCCGCCAACCCCTCCACGTGCCACCACCAGCCACTCCCGGCGCTGCCACCAGCCACTCCCAGTGCCGCCAACCCCTACGGCGCACACGCGTGCGCCGCCCTCCTCCCCGCGCACGTGTGCGCCCCCCCCCCCCAATCCTTCTTCTCCCGGCGCCACAAGAAGCGTGTGTCAGCGCTGCCAGCCGCGCACGTGCGTCGTTGCATCTCGAGTCTTCTTCGGATGATGGATTCGATTGCATAAGTCTACATATGCAATTGAATACTCACATGTTTGCGTAGACATCTATCTTTGGTCTACAAAATCCCTGTGATCTCCGTCCGGCAATATGCCAGACAACAAAGTAGATGTACCAGCCGCAGGTGCCTTCAGAGGTCCGACACCAATTGTCAAGATGGATGAGACGAACTATGAACTATGGGCCATGCAGTTCATGAGTCTCATGAAGTCGAACGACAAGAAGCATATTCTTACTGATGATGAACCGATGGAGAAAACAGGGATTCACGCCTCTTGGGAGGCGGATGACGCATATGCCAAAGTTTGATTGTCAGGTACATTGACGATCGAGATCGCTAATAACGCGTTACATCAGCCCACTCCCAAGTCCATGTGGGATATTCTGACCGCAACCTATTCTCAGGCACGGAATGAGACCAAGATCCTTTCGTTGCAGCATGATATCTTCACGATCAAGCAGAACAGAAGACCCCTATACTCATTGTACACATCCTTGCGTGGAATGTTTGAGAAGCTTCACAGCTTCATGCCTCTGACAGCTACTCCTGAGCAACAGAAGACCTACAGGGAAGCTACCATGGTTAGTGTATTCCTTGCTACACTTGATCCAGAATATGACACTGTCCGCTCTCAGATCCTTGCAGATGCCATTATTCCTCCAATGGAGGAAGCTTTCCGTCGACTTAGCAGGATCACTGTTCCGACTGCTACTACTGGTCAGACCTCAAAATTCTTGGGGCGTGCACCTTCGAGTGTCTCCCCCTTGCTTCTGAATTTCAAAAAAAAATGACAGCATCCAGAAGCAGAGGAGGTGTTTCATCCTTTCATGGACATGGACCCCGTGGTAGAGGGGGTCGGACCCGTCAGCCATGTACTTATTGTCATCGTCCTGGTCATTCAGAGGATACATGTTATTCTAAGCACGGTTTCCCAGCATCAACGCGAGTAGCAGAGCAAGTTGAGTCCCCTCCATCTACGACTTCAGATCAGAGATTTGATGATCTCGTCTCCAGACTTCGAGATATCATGCCTCCTACCTCATCTTCAGGAGGCCATTCAGATGTAGCAGCTTCTACTTCTACTAGTACATCCGCTTCTGCTAGTACATCAGGTAGCCCCAATGCTTTTATCTATTGTCATGGATATGAGATTAAAGAATGGATTATGGACTCCGGAGCGATACACCAGTTATGTGACGACAGAGAGCAGCTAACAGCATACAGACAAGTCCTTCCAGGACGGACTGTAATGACAGTCGATGGGACTCACTCCCCGATCACAGGAAAGGAGAAGATTTCCTTGACGCCTTCAATGCGTCTACAGAATGTGTTACATGCTCTGGATTTCTCTATGAACTTGTTGTCTATTAGCCAGCTTACAAAGGATTTACACCGTCGAGCTATATTTGACCCATCTTCTCTTATTTTTCACGACATCCTTACGGGCAACGTGATTGGGTGTGGCCGTGAGCAGGGCAGACTGTATAGGTTGGTTCGCACACCTTTCACAGGAGCATACTCTTAGTAACTGGATCAGTCTCTCCCTATACGTGGCATCTACATTTGGGTCATCTCCCTCTCCAAAAGATGTGTCACATTTTGCCGCAGATTTCTCCTACTTCCTCATTTCAGTGTGAAGCGTGTCAGTTGGGAAACCATCACCGATCAGCTTTTCCCAGTCGTCAGAGTAGTGGCTCTCTATTTGAGTTGTTTCATGTCGATATCTGGGTCCAAGTTGTGTTCCGGATCATCAGGGACACCGCTTTTATCTTGTTGCAGTAGATGATTTTTTCTCGTTTGTTGCAGGTGTTTCTATTGAAGAATAAATCTGAAGCGGGGGATGTAATCAAAACCTTTATTAATGAAGTGTGCAATGTCTTCTCTACGTCTGTGAAGTTTGTCAGGATTGATAATGCTTTGGAATTTTGTACGCGTTCTCTTTCACATTTTTTATCTTCTCGTGGTATAATTCATCAAACTTCTTGTGCTTATACATCTCAAAAATATGGTGTTGCTTAGAGAAAGCACCGGCATTTACTTGATGTCACTCGGACCCTTCTTATTCAAAGTCGTGCACCACACTCGTTTTGGGGTGATGCAGTTCTTACCGCATGTTACCTTGTGAATCGTATGCCTTCGTCTATCTTGGGTGAGAAAATTCCTTTCTCTATGGCTTTCCCTGAGAAGTAATTGTTCTCTCTTACTCCTCGTGTCTTTGGTTCTGTTGCATTTATTCACCAATTGGCTCTAGGGTCTTGACAAGCTCTCTCCTAAAGCTGTCAAATGTGTATTTGTTGGGTACTCCAGGACACAGAAGGGGAATCGGTGCTATGATCCATTATGGAGGAAATACTATATAAGTGTTGATGTCACATTTTTTAAGTCCGCGATGTATTTCTCTCCTACAGGTGGCAGGTTGGCTTCTTCATAATCTGATACCGAAATCTACATGCCACCTCCACCTCCTAGTCTGTTGTCTTCTCCTACCTTTACACCACCACCACCGTCACCACTGCCACCTCCACCACCAGCACCACCACCAATCCCCTCTACACAGCCGCATGTACAGTCTGTTCCACCCTTACCCAAGTGCTATACTTGTCGATCAGCTACTGCTCATGGTCATGACCAATCATCCAGCATGCCCTAGGTATGTCCTAGTAATATAGTTTCTAACGATGGGACTGGCGATAATTTTGTATGGGATAATTTTGTATAGGGATCAGTGCATGAGGAGGTTCCTAAGGACATGGACATACCCATTGCTATTAGGAAGCAAAAGCGTACATATGCTTCGTATCCAATTGCTTCACAAGTGTCATTTCATCGCCTAACAGGGGATTTTCACAACTTTGCAGTTGCTATATCTGTTGAAGAAGTTCCACGGGCTTACCAGGATGCCTTGAAAGATAGCCGCTAGCGTTTAGCTATGGAGGAAGAGATGGCAGCCCTGCAATCACGTGGTACCTGGAGCTTGGTGTCTGCTCCTCCAGGTGCCTCTATTGTCAGTTGCAAATGGGTATTTACCAATAAATATCATGCCGATAGGAGTCTTGATCGGTACAAGGCAAGATTGGTGGTATGGGGGTTCACTCAAACCTTTTGTGTAGATTATTTGGATACATTCTCTCCTATTGCTCGTCACTCCACTTTACGTGTTCTGCTCTCTATTGTTGTTGTATGTTGCTGGCCCTTATTTCAGCTATATTTTAAAAATACCTTTTTGTATGGAGATCTACAGGAGGAGGTCTACACGCAGCAGCCTCCAGGGTTTGCTACTGAGTAGGAGTGTCAACAGGTTCGTAGACTCCATAAGGCGATATATGGCCTTAAACAAAGTCCAAGAGCTTGGTTTTAGAAGCTCTCGGATCTGATTGAACGACAGGGGTTCAAGAGGTCAAATGCAGATCATTCTGTATTTGTGCAGAGAACATCTAGAGGGATAGTTGTCATCATGGTTTATGTGGATGATATAATTGTTACAGGAGAGATGCGTAAGGAATAAAGATGGCAAAAGATTTTGTGGGCAGTCAGTTTGTTACTAAGGATTTGGGCACCTTATGGTATTTCCTAGGGTTGAAATTTGCTAGGAATGCATAGGGTCTTGTGATGACCCAAAGGAAATATGTTACAGATATGCTTGTTGAGACGGGCATGATGGATGCAAACCCTCTACTACTCATATGGACCCTAACATGAAGTTGTACGATGGTGATACAGATGAAGTCAATAAGAGGAGATACAAAGAGATGGGGGAAAAGTCCTTTATGTTACTATTACCAGACCAGATGTTGCCTTTTCTGTGAGTCGAGTAAGCCAATTTATGGAGCAGTCTCGACAGATACATATGGATGCTATACACATGATATTGAGATATCTAAAATCATCTCCAGGTACGGGATTACTTTTCAAGAAAGGAGCAACTCTCACTGTATCCGCATGTGCTGATGTTGACTATGCAGGGTGTCCTAAGGACAGGAAGTCCACGTCAGGCTTTGCAGTATTTGTTGGCAGTTCCCTTGTTTCTTGGAAAAGCAAGAAACAAACCGTTGTGGCTAGATCAAGTGTCGAGTCCGAATATAGGGTCATGGCACAAGCGAGTACCGAAATGATGTGGGTTCGAGCTGTGTTAGCAGATCTACACATAGAGGTTCCTCTACCTATGCAGCTACAATGTGATAATCAAGCTTCTCTGTTTATTGCAAACAATCATGCATTCCATGAGAGAACTAAACATATTGAGGTAGATTGTCATTACACAAGAGATATGATTCAGAAGGGGTTGATATCTGTCACATGTCAGTTCATGAGAGCAAATTGCAGATATATTTACAAAAGCATTACTCAGAGGACCATTCCTGAAGTGTTCATACAAGCTGAGCATGATTGACATCTATGCTCCAGCTTGAGGGGGAGTGTAGAAATATTTACATATTTTATATTCTATATGTACTAGTTTCATTATGTTATTTCTCTATACCCGCTTTATGTAATTTACCCATAGGGCTCTCCTCTATATAAGAGAGCCTAGGGTTCTCAGAAAGAACATGCTCTTATTTTCTTCCAACAGAATGGAATCTCAATTCCTAAGGGGGAACCTAGGAGTGGCCATTCCCATGTATGGGGAAATCATTTTCCCATTGTAATTGTCATTACTTCCTTAACATGATCTAACAAATACATGAATGGAAACGACGGAGGAATGGTGATTCCATTCTCCCATCTATTACAACATAACAAATGGGGCCTAAGGACCTTACAGATTTGGCAGCAGATTACTGCTGTGAATTGAGACTGTATAACAATTGCCAAAGCAACAACTACCAAGTGGTCAATGGGGGGAAATCTCTCCACATGAGTAGCAACAAGCTGATCTGAATACACACCAAGTTGCAGTGCTCTTTGATCAAGGTAAGATATCGATATCATATCAGTCGGCCTTAAAAGGGATATATCAGGACATATCGATGATATCGCTGGAAATCTCAGAAATAGCTTAAAAAGGAGTTTTACACAAATTAAGATCACCGCAACTTCTTAAAACAATAGATAGCATACAAATACACAATTGTATGCACAAATGAGGTGTATGTAGCGCATTAATACATATCATATCACACATATTGTTGTTGTCAATGTTGATCGTTGATTGATGAGAGATATCAAAAGGGGTAAATATATACTAGTATATCAATATCCAATACCTATATATACAAATATATCATCGAATCATCAATGATGTATCACGATATCTCCAACCATGCATTTGCTACAAAGGAAGAATCAATCTCATGGAATTGCAAAAAAAAGTACCAGTGCTTCTTGATTAAAAAAACCACGTCAACTAAATAATCAAGTATCTCAAGCACCTCTAAGCAAAACGTTAAGAAGGAACCACGAGTTGAATGCAACATACTCCCTCCAATGATACCTTTTAGCAAGGATAATTTCCGGTCCAGCTAGATAATGGTTAAATGAAGTTAGAAAAAGTCATGAGAGAGGCAAGGTCTCTTGGGAGAATAAAATTCATTTGAGATATGTTATTCTTTGAAGTAATAAATGGCTTCCCCCGTGATAATTGTAGAAAAGACTGTGAAGATACCTTTTATTGAAGAAAAGGAAGGAAGCGATGGGGCTAAGATTTTCTCCGAGGTACTTCATGCGAAGAAAATTGCTTGAAAGTATTTACTTCAAAGATAACTTCTAACATCAAGATGACGACTGCCTGATATTGGATTTGTGTGTGGAGGGATGGGGGGGGGGGGGGTTTACGTAGTATTGGAGGATTCTAGTGTATCATCATGTGATTGAGTCAAATAACACAAAGAAATCATGTATGATGCATGGTTCACAGATGAGATTGCAAATCATGAAGAAGACAATGAAATCATGATAGAACTAGAGCATTCTTACTTAGAAGAGAGCTTAATTGGAAGAATTTCTTGGAGAACAAGATAGAGAGAGGGTCACATCTCTATGGACTTGCTTTGTTTTCTATCACATCTAAGGAATTTAACTAATTGAATGTTTTGACACTCCTTTTCTACACTTTTTACTTCTTCATTTCTAATCTTTCTTGATGTAAGGTTCTATGCTTTGCATATCCATGTGTTTATGTGTATAAACCTTTTGATATGAAATGAAAGATGTTACTTGAGCCGTACAATAATACCAGGCTTATAAGTAAAAAAAAAGTAATCGTCAGACCAATATCTGTCCAAAGAAGCATTCAACGTAGTATAATAAAAAGATCATGGGCATGGCCACATTCACTTCATACAAAATAAGTTGGGATGCAGATGTCAAAAATGAATTAAGGAATGGTATTTGTGTTTTTTTTTCAAAAAGGTGAATGGTGTTCCATCTTTGGTAAGTGTTCATCCGGAAACTCAGTTCATTACTTACAATATAAAAAAACATTACATATAATTTCACCAGGAATCAAAGTCTCCACATCATGCCTCTCGTCATGAAAAATCATCGCATTTCTGGCCAGCCACATGGCTAAAAAGGCAAAAGTATGGGCTCTCTTCATATCCTTGTCAGTTTATAAGACTGAATATGGATGAAAATGATGAGAATGAATACGGTACTGTATTGGTTTCCAATTTTCACCATACTATTAAAAGAAAAAAGAATTACAGCCATCAATACAAATAGTTCATAAATAAGTTCAAATATACAAGTAATGGATGGATTAAACATGACACAGTTCGATAAGGATATCAACTGCAATCAGGTAATACATAAAATGATGTACCATATAGTTATAAACATATCTGGCTCTATTTATATTTTAAAACAGATTCACAGATGCGATATTTGTAGATAGTAAAATGATACGCATATCTGGAATTATTAAAGCTGGTATATATTATAATGATATGATATTTGTGACTAAGGGAAGGTGACGCCAACATGCGTTTTTTCATTCTTTGGCGTCCGGAAGGAGGAGACGGAGTTTCTTGCATGAGGTGGAGGTGGGGGGTCAAAGGGTGTCGGGCGAGAGGAACATTGGAGTCGCCCTACGGGAGCACTTTGTGAGGGCATCAAGGAGAGGAGGGAGGAGAATGGGTGGGGCTGGACGGGCCGGGGGGCGGGGTCCTTGAGCGGAACCCAGGCGGATTTGTTAATGGCCGATTTCACGGAGGAATAGGTGCGCAGGGCAGTTTGGGATCTAAATGCGGACGGAGCTCCTGGCCCGGATGGCTTCTCTATATCCTTTTACCGAGAGTTCTGGGATCTGCTGAAGGGTGACATTTTGGAGGTTCTGACTGAATTCAGGGACGGCAACAGGGGTTTTGAGAAAATTAACAGGGCCTTGGTATTTTTGCTGCCGAAGAAGGAGACCCCAGTTGGGGTTGGGGACTACAGGCCGATTTCTATTTCCAATGGCATTATCTCATTGTCGCCAAGGTGCTGGCGAGCAGGCTTCGGGTTGTCTTGGCCTCGGTGGTCTTTTTTTTTTAGGCTCCGTGGCCTCGGCGGTCTTTTCTTACCGGCTCAATCTGCGTTCATCCCAGGCCGGTGTATGGCGGATGGTATTGTGCCCGTCTCTGAAATCTGTCGTGAGTGGAAGAGGTCTACAAAGAAGGGGGTTGTTTTGGAAGATTGACTACGCCAAGGCCTACGACAATGTCAGTTGGAGATTCCTGTGGACAGCGTTGCAGAAGAGGGGATTTCCGAAGAATGGATTGCCTGGTTAAGAGATGCGTAACCACTAGCTCCTGGCCCCTGCTCTGTGCTGGTCAACGGGAGACCGGAGGGGGGATGGTTCCAACCGCAGAGAGGGATGTGTCAAGGTTGCCCCCTAGCTCCCCTGCTTTTTGTGTTGGTTGCGGATTGTCTTGCGGTCTTGTTTCAGCGGGCGGTTGAGGAGAGTTGGTGTGAGGGCTTCAGGTTAGGGGACATCTCCGTTCCGGTTTTGCAGTATGCGGATGACACGCTGATCTTCCTGGGGGGAGAGAGGAGCAGAATCACAATGCGGCTATTTTGGTGGATGTGTTTGGCTGCCACTCTGGCTTGCAGATTAACATGCAGAAGTCGGTCATGATTCCTATGGGGATGGATGGCGAGGAGAGTAACGGATTAGCGGAGTGGGCTAGATGCCATTTGGGGAGAGTACCGATAACATATCTGGGATTGCCACTGGTTGATGGTAGGCTGAGGAAGTTCGATTGGGACTGTGTCTTCAGAGAATGGAGGAGCGGTTGGAAGGGTGGAAGGCTACCACTCTGTCCAAGGGTGGGAAGCTTACATTACTGAAGCACGTTCTTTCAGCCATTCTGATTTTTTTTCTCGACGAGGAGAATGGCTGTGGTGTTAGAAGGGAAGGTGGAAGTTTTGATGAGATCTTTTTTCTAGTCAGATGGAAGGCAGGCAACGAGGGGGTTGCACCTGGTGGCTTGGAAGGATATCGTGGTACATGTTTCGGAGGGGGGCCTTGGTGTAAGGATGTGGATTCTATAAACAAAGCCTTGTTAGCCAAGTGGGTGGTACGCATTTGGGGTCCATCCGACTCGCCGGTGTTGCGGTTGCTGAGGGAGATTTATGGTGTCACAGGGGAGTTGGTGGTTGTGAGGAAGCGCCACGAGTCCTCGTTGTGGAGTGGGATCCGTGTCGTGATTCCGGGGCTCAGGCCTCTTTTTCGGCCGAAGTTGGGGAATGGTCTCCGTTTCCGTTTTGGCTGGATGACTGGACGGGGGAGAGGGCGTTGGCCTACCGTTTTCCTAGGTTGAAGGCGTTAGCCGTTGACAGGGGGCGCGGGTGGCAGAGGTGGCTGACTCAGGGTCGTGGGCGCCGAGGTTCCTTGCAGATCTCTCGGATCAAAGGATGGAAGAGTTTTTGTGGTTACTATCGGAGATTCCCCCTGCCGGGGAGATGTCGAGCGACCCCGATCATTTTAAGTGGGCATACGGTAAGTTCTCGATGAAGATTGCATACAGGAAGCTGAGTGGTAGTGCGGTGGAGCGTGACGAAGACCTGTGTGCTGACTTGAAGGTGATTTGGGCGGCTAAGATTCTTACTCGGGTTAAGATCTTTCTGTGGTGTCTAAGGAGAGACCGGATATGTGACAAAGTGAGAAGAGGCAGACTGTTGGGTGCGACGAATACGATGTGTGACAGATGCGAGGACGGCGTGGAGGATGCGGACCACATTTTCTTTAGCTACAGGTCTTCGGTCACTGTGTGGGCGTCGTTGGGGCTTCCGTGGGTTCGGTCATCTGTTGCAGAGCATTTTTGGAGATCTATTCGGGCGGTCGGTCTTGGGTCATCCGGTGATGTCTCCAAGCCCTTTACCGCGCTCTGGGCTATTTGGCTTGGTAGGAATGATACAATCTTCAAGGGACAGCGGTTTTACTTTGAAAATGTACTTGCTCACTGTAATGCCTTGTACAATTTCTGGATATCCAAATGATGTACCATCTCATTTATTAATGAATACTTTGGTGTGGTGACTCCCGCCTTGGGAGGGCTCCCCTGTTTTCTTATTCAAAAAAATATTATAATGATATGCGCATTCATATTCATTAAAGTAAATAAGGATGTGGATGTACAAATCAGTAGAACAGACACAGCAGCGGATTGATTATTTATATTTATATTTATATTTATATAAAGGTTGCAACCTTAGTTAGAAGCCTACTATCCCAGAGGACCCAGATCAATCTTCCCCATACTAGCCAAATACAATGAAATTTGGTTGCACTACTTTGTTAATGATATGAATACCATCAAAAAATTGTATGAAAATCAATGCTGGACATCAATGTTATTCATGCAGGCAATTAACAGAGAACATTTTCCAGACATTGGCATGCTACAATCAAAATTTTGCAATGCTACAGAGCACACACCTGCTTCTCCTTAAGATATTACTCTTTTCACCTTTGGCACCAATGACTAAACTGTGACAGGGATAGCCTTCTTCGCATTCCCCACCATCATGTTAACAAGAATTCCAGTGAACAATAAATATTTCACCCTAACGCATGTCAGACAAAGTTATCTTCATTAACTTCCAATAACATGTTTGTCTTCATCCTTGGCATCAGTCCCATAAGCATTGATCAGATTAATGACCTTCTTCTCATCAACTTCAAGGCTTGCTTCATTAGAAGAATGGTTTTTGATGACTACGGCAATATCTGTTTCAGAGGCTCCAGCAAGTTTAAAATCTCTCCACAGCATCGTCAAAATTCTTCTTCCAACCATTCAGGCCAAGGTTTAAACTCGACCTGAGATCGCTCAAACAGCAGGTTGCCCCAAAATAAATGAATCTGTGATCTCATTGCAGCAGCTTGTTCTGCTGCCTCCTCCGGTGGTACCTCCAGCGGGGAATTAGAAGAGGGTTGTCCATCAGTGCTAGCACCATGTTTTCTTCTCCTCTTCAGCAACTCCTCCCTTTTGATTGTTACAGGGTCTTTCACCTCATTGACCCTCTGTTCCTCCAATCTCTCCCATATCTCAGTCGCCGCCTTCATCTTCTCCTCAGAGCTATTGAAAAGCCCAATCGTCCCGGTTGCATCCCAAGTTGCAAGGTCGACCTTGTTGGCAAGAGCAAATGACCAATGCAGCTTCGCGGTTTCAAAATGCTGCTGCCCCAAAGCCAGCAGGCCCTCATAAAAATCAGGTTTGATGCGAAGGGATTCCTCGTACTTCTGCCCAGCAAGAGTATACTTCTCCAGAATCCAATCAAATGCAGATTGCAGCTGCGCGCTCACAACATCCTTGGGAGTGGACTCGTCTAGAGCTATTTTCTTCCTCGCCGCACACATGTGCACGTTCCCCCAGTTGAAATATGCAAGAGCCGCCACTTCCTGGAACTTTGTCGCTGCCATATCAAAAAGAACCTGAGCCTCCTCACTTGTAACTGTTTCCTCAAGTGCCTCCGTGCATAACTCATTCCCAAGCTCGTGCAAATCCAAATGTGCATCCGGATCGATGCCCACATGAGTTCGGAAAAGCTGTGCGAATTCAAACAACCAATCATCAATCTCCACTTCCTTACATTCCGGATGGTTGCATTCCTTGTGTCCATTGACCTTCTCCTTTGCAACCTCTTCAACCACCACATTTTTCGCATTATCTTCACTGGCACAATCAGTGATGGAAACTCCAGGAGAAATGGGCATCCTCTCCTCACTCTTCTCAACGACATTTTCCTGGATCCTCGCAAAATTCATGTTACCTCTCTGCTTCTCTTGCTCTTCTCGTTCCTCCTCCTCGTCCTCATTGGGCAACAGCGGTTCCTGCTCTGGACCAACCTCAACGACGTGAAGTCTCAGCAACCCAACCTTCTCATCCTCCTTCTCCTTCCCGTCCGCATACAACTCCGCCATTCTGAGCTCTTCTGTGCTCGTGATTGTAACAAGATCTCCATCCGTGTCCGCATACTTCACCAGAACCGCCTTCGAGCATGGGAACCGCTTGCGCACGATCTCCCTCAACATCCCAAACCTACAATTCACCGGCATCTGCGCGAGCCTTATGTCATGATCATACACAAGCTTCAGCGGCCTCATCTTCACATTAACCACAGCACCATTACCATTAGAGTTGATAGAATTACTCGGGAAGTGGGCAAAGGCAGGAACTTGTGAGGATTCTGGAGGTGCGGGAGGTGTAGCAGCGAGAGGCTTGGAGGGCTTCAAAGAGACCACCTTTGGAGGGGGAGGGGAGGTCTTCTTAGGAGCACGAGACGGGAGACATGGGCCGAGGCCAGCGATGGGCGCTGCACCTACCGCTGAGGCACCGAGAGCAGCTGGGGATGGACGGGCGGGATCGGGATTGGAATTGAAGTTGTGGGAATTTTGAGAATTAGGATTGAGATGTAGGGAATTGCGGAGACGAGCGGCGATCTCGAGAGCATCCTTGTTAGTGGGGTCGACGGCGAGGAGAGAGTGGGCATCAGCGAGGGCGAGGTCGAGGGAGCCCAGGGCTTCAAGGGCGCGGGCACGACGGAGGAGGGCACGGGGGAAGGAGGGGTGGTGGCGGAGGGCGAAGGAGCACTCGCGGGCGACGGCGCGGTTGTCGACGGGGCGCATCTGGAGGAAGCAGGCGGCGCGATTGCTGTGGAAGACGGCGCGGTCCGGGTGGGACGGCGGCGTGAGGTTGAGGGCGAGCTCGTACTGGCGGAGGGCGGCGGCGTAGTCCTGCGACTGGAACAGTCGGTTCCCTTCTTCCTTCAGCTCGTGCGCGCGCTTGAGCAGGGCGAGGTCTGGAACCTCCGCCGCCGACGACGACGACGACCCATTTGAATGGCCTGTGGTGGCGGTGGCGGTGGCGGTGGCGACGGCGGTGGAGGGATTCTTCTTCTTCCTGTTGTTGGATTTCGCCATTGTTGGATTAGAGAAGATAAACCCTAGTTCTTGGAGGGGAAAGGTATAGGGGGGATATTTTTTCGACGGAGGGAGGTTGTGAGTGGTGTTGGACGGGGAGATATTTTTTATTAGAGTAGAGGGAGGGAGGTTGCATAGAATATTGAAAAAGTATCATATGGAGTAGAATTAGATAAGATATACTAGGTTAAAAACTATTCTTACTTTTAAATTTTAGTTCTGATGATCAATGGTGAAAATTATTCATTTTAACTTAAGGATCCCATTAATCTTTGTTTAGTGCTCGACCTCTATAAATAGAGTGGAGAGATCATAGCCATGCATGATATGCATGTTTAACCAAACAAGAAGACTAAGAAGTCACCTAGTGTTCTTTGAGATGAGGTCTTCAATTTTGGAATCTCCTTTGTGGCACCATCCATCCTTGATCTTAGATTTTTTGATGGGATCGATCTTGGATGCGGATAATCTCTCCTTATTTTAGCCCATCTTTACTTGACCTTGGTACATGCAAAGTAATATCTAGATCGTGGATGTTGCTTTTAGATTTTCTGAAACATTATTTGAGCTAGAAGCAAAATTGTTATTCTTTCCTTTCCCTCTTTCATTTTTGGGTATTTAAGAAGGCCAATTTTCTTTTAAGTCTCCTATTTCTTTCAAGATTATAGATATGCTCTTTAAAATTATTCAAATCATTTTTAATCGAAACACTTTCTTGTATTAACTATCTAGTTCAATTTATAAAGAACTTTTATCACCAATATGATCATCATATTTTTCTTTCAAAGTATTCGTCTCATTGTTATTATCATATGAGCCGAAGTCAAACTCAACCAACCTTGAGAGTGCTAGGCTAGTATTGTCCTCATCATTGTCCATTCATTTGATGTTGCTTAATATGGCTCTATTTTTTCTTCTATGTCTCATATTTACGCATTTCTAAATCTCATTAGTTATTTTCAAGTGGAAGACATCGTCAAACTATTCTTCAAAAAATTTATCATACTAATCATTCATTACCTTCAAGTTTAAGGCCATCTTTCGCATCTCGACTTCGGTGTAGCTGATTTCTTTCTCTTTGATGTACCAAAACTCCTTTGGAACGATGTTGTAAACTACAAAATAGTTTAATCGTAGGAAGACATCTGTCTTCCTCTTCCAACTCAATATATTTTTCATTTCTTTCTCATGCAATCCACTATTATTGCATGTATATGTTGGAATTGACTATATTGGGATAGTTTGATGCAATTTGATGGTCAATATCAAGTTGTATTAATGTATCTCAATTCTTGGATAATGTTTCAACCCTGTGGGGTGCTGTTTAGTCCCACATCGTGGAGAGATAAATCTCGTACTTAGTTTTTATGTGGGAAGTCCTGAGACTAGTCTGGAAACAGACTAGAGAGGACTTTAGACCACAACACACGCATGCACGCGCGCGCCACGCCGCGTCGGGCCGGGTCGGGCGTGGACCTGGGCGCGGCGTGGCAAAGACCGGGTCAGTTTTGTAACCGCACGTTTGAATTTCAAGGGATACGTCCCATTATCCTCTCACGAAGTGTAACCGCCCGAACGTCTTTAAGTATCTCTTAAAGATGTGGGCTTAGGTTACGAACATCACATCCTCATTCTCAGCACCTCTTCTCTCTCGAGGACTCTCGTTTTCCTCTCCTCTCTCGATCTCGACTTTCCTCTACAGAGGTGACTTTCGAGGACGCTCAAGTACGGTGCGCACCGTCAACGAGCGTGGACCGTCGGATCCTGGGAGCGGCACGTCAAGGCCCTGTGCGCCGATAAAGTGGGGGGCACTGTCTCTCTAAGGGGAGTCCTACGACATACATATTTGTTTGTTTTGATATTTTTATTGCAAATCCTAGTCTTTTGTATGTGACCTCGGGTACATCGCCAAATCTTTACTTGTGGACTTTTTCTAGGCATGATTGTAGTTAATGGTCAGAATAAGAATTCTTTTAGATACTTAGGCCTTGTTCGTTTGGAGGATAAGGGGGAATGGAATAAGGGGAATAAGCCCCCAACACGGTTCTCCGTGGTACGACTATTCCCCATTATTTCATCTTATTTCACTCTTATTCCTATCTTTATCCCACCTTATCTACCGTTATTTCACCTTATTCTCCTTATTCCTATCCTCCAACCGAACGGAGAATAGACCCTTATTCCCCTTATTCCCCATCCTTATTCCTGCTTATTCTCCTACCGAACGGGCCCTTAGGATATTTTTTGCAACATGATGGAGAAATTGACAGAGATGTTACTAATAGAATACATGCAGGTTGGCTAAAGTGGAGAGGAGCATCTACTGTTCTCTGTGATAAGAAAATTCCTTTGAAAATCAAAGGGAAGTTTTACAAAATAGTCGTGAGACGTACTATGCTCTATGGATCTGATTGTTGGTCTGTGAACCATAAACATGTACAGAGAATGACAGTAGCATAAATGAAAATATTAGGTGGATGTACATCACGAAGTCTCCGTTAAATGACATTTTTGAGTTACTTTTGCATCAGTTGTTTATATGGTTGCTCGATGTACATCAAGGTACAAGGATGTCTGCACTGCTCCCGTCTTTATCATGTCTTTTAATATCCCCGCATTTAATATCAGGTACAAGGATGACACACCGAGGACTATCCCTTGGAGCTCAGATAGTCCAAATCTTTTGAATATCTCGCCCGTATCTTTTAAATTAAATGGGGGTGATATGGCCTTGGAAATCTCACCATGTATTTTAATATCACCGCATTTAATATCATGTTCTCTCTTCGGGCTACTCCATCGTTCCATACTTTCGCTTTAACCGTTGTATTATCGGAGCGTCCACCAAACGAAACTCGCTTGCAGCATGTCTTGGCCCTCTTCGACGAGCGTTTCCCTGCTGCAAGCAGAGGAGGATCGGGTGTCCATAGAGAAAGTGAAGCTCCTCCTTAACTACAGCTTCCAGGATCCTAGCCTCCTCGTCGAAGCCCTCACGCACTCGTCCCACCGCCAAACGCAGTCCTCCTACCGGCGCCTCAAGTTCCTTGGCAACGCCGCCCTCACTCTCGCCATGTCCAACTACATCTTCCTCACCAACCCTTCCACGCCCCCGGGCCTCCTCTCCTCCATCCGCGCATCCAACATCACCACCGAGAAACTCGCCCGCGTCGCCGTCAGCAACAACCTCTATCCCCTCCTCCGTCGCAACGACCCCACCCTCGATCTAGCCGTCGACGCCTTCACCCGCTCCATCCTCTCCTCCCCATCCGCCCCCGCTGGCCACACCGCCTTTGGCGGCTCCAACATGCGCGCCCCGATGGTCCTTGCCGACCTCGTGGAATCTATCGCCGGAGCCGTATACGTCGACTGCGGCTTGGATCTCTAGGGGATGTGGGTGGTCATGAGGGGTCTTCTGGAGCCCATCGTGACGGTGGAGAATCTCACAGAGCATCCCGTCGCCAAATTAAACAAGATCTGCCAGAAGCTTGGTAAGCCTTTAACGTTCCAATATTTGGTTCATGGAAATATGTCAGTGTGCCATGCGTTTGTGGGTCCTCAACTTTTAGGGGTGGGGTCTTCGACCCACAAGAAGATTGCGAAGTTGAACGCTGCCAGGGATGCGCTGGTGAAGATTTCCGTGGAGGTAGACTAAAGCTCAACACCGACAGCATGATCTTGGAAATCATGCTCTTTTTATCTTTTTATTTATTAGATTTCAATTTTAGGAATTGTTGTTCTTGTTTGTTCTTGACTCAAGGAATCATGCCTCAAACTTATTGGTGAAGACTTTCAAAATTTGGATTTCACTGCGTCAACCACATAACTTGCAATTTGCACGTAATTTAGTAATTGTTTTACTTATTTTATTGGTGGTTAAACTATTTTTTCCATCTGGATGTAGCTTAAAACGTAAAAAACAGAACTGGATGTATAGGTGGTTTTTGAATGCGTCCCCAATAAACAGTTGATGGTAAATATTTCGTACATGTAGTTTGATTGTTGTACTTTAACAATATCTTACTATATATAATGCCCGTGGTGTCCTTACTGTATCAGGCCCTGTTCTTCCTCACGTTATTGTATTCCATTTGATGCCCTTAGTTAATTTTTTAAATATCATGATTTTCCTAATACTGGACAAAGTTAATACTGACATACTGTTCACATCGCCCGTTTTGCTCTGGAAACTTGTAACATGAAGTTTACCAGCAATAAACTGAACGTAATTGGAGACGCAGGATGATCTGCATGCATATTTGATGGAAGCGGGTAACGTACTTGAGTGTGACGCCGTTGTTGCATCGAAAGCGTCGTCCATGGTAGCCGGGAGGGGGTTCCTGCAGTGTTGCAGCTTTGAGTAATTGCGATGAAGAGATGAAGAGACCGGGAGTTTGCCGAGGTTGCCGAGCAGGAGAGGACGTGCGAGAAAGATACAACAGTGTATGTATAAGGGGGGCATGCATAGGTATCGCCCATCTCATGCAAAGATGCATGGGGGTGGAGGATTCCGGCCCGTGTGACACGTCCGGAGGAAACGCGAAGACATGTCCGAAGGTCGTGGATGCGTCAGCTGATGCATCATTGCATGAATAACATGTGACGACAAAAATGGACCGACAAGGAGAGGGTCGCATAGGGCAGAGGGTAACAAAGGGATATAATGGAAAGGCGTGGGCAAAAACGGAAGGATGGGCAGAAACAGGAGGGTTGAAATGGCATTTGCGGTACATATAGCGGGTGCAGCAGAAAAGAAATGGGTTCGACGGGCTTTAATATATATATAACTAGTAAGAAGCCTGTGCATTACACGGGCAAATGTGTTGTATGCAAGCTGGTGTAGTGAGGAAATAATCTGCTTAAAAAATATTAATAGCAGGTAATGTAAAGTAAGGAAACCCTTGTAGAGTCAGATCCTGGAGCGTCATCATCTTTGAGATCGTTTTGGTTGGCTGCATGAGAGATGGAAACCCTCAATAATCTTTTCCCATTTTCTTGGATCAGGATCTGGAGACACCGAACACATGTGTCTTATGGGAAGACCAAAGAAATGGCTTGGAAACATAACTATAAAAATGACCAAAGAACATATGGAAAAATAAACAGCTTGATAACAGAAGGAAAAACAACCACCAGACTTTGATAGGTTATTCATACAAACCATGTGTAGTCGGTCATATTCATATTCCCACGGATAATGTAGCATTAAAATTGTTAGGAATTATACCATATCACGGGGGACATTCTTATTTTATTTTTACCTTTTTGTTTCTATATAGATGCGGCACACTGTTTCAATCGTAATATTGATTTCTAGTTAGAAGTGAGTAACTGGATAAATAAAAAGAAATGAGAAGCGTGTATTGGAATGTATCATAAAATATAACGACTATAATCAATATGAGAACAGAAGAATGTGTATGGAATTTTCGACAGCAATTCCTCTATATTATAGACTCCCAAACGCTATCATGTACCTGTAGAAACAATACATATCAATATTCAATAAAATTTTCCATATATTGCACAGTCACAACCATATTAGGAGAGAACTTTATTGGAATTAATAAATACGAAGCAAGTTGCTTTTATGGCTAAACGTCATGTAAGATATATGAAAGGAAGTAGTTTTTTTTTGTACAATAGTTCGATACCAAAATATGAAGGAAAGCAAGTTCACAGATTCAAAAAAGAAGTGCTTATAAGCATTAAGATCGAAGAAGAAGAAACATGAGTGTGATGATCTTCTTCATGTCGGTTAGAGAACCGTAGATTTTTCTGCCATCTACCTGGGAAATGTTGAAGGAGAATGTGTTAGTAAGAAAATGTTGAAGGTAAAGGTTATTACTTGATAGGTTATTTCATGGTATCTTACAGATATACAATGTTTTAATGTTCAGGTGGAGTGTGTTGACTCAGTAACAGCAGCTGCAGTGAGATCTCCTCGAAGTACATAACGAACATTTCTTTCTGTTACACGTATGTGGAATGTATAGTCCTTTTGCGCGCATTTGTTGAGGAGATTATGTAGTACTATTTCTGATGTATCCTGGGAGAGAGCAGTATACATATTAGATGGTGGTTGTGAGCAATAAGGCAATTGCATATAACTGGTTGGTAGAATCTGTTCGAGCAGTGCTTGTAATTCAGAAATTGTGATTTTGAGCATTTTCTCAGCGGCATCTGCGAAGATGGTAACGTACACACGAGAGGTGCCATCTGTAATGTCAGCTTTGATTTTCATTCTGTAGATTAAGGCATATGGTTAAGAAATATATGAAATGTGAAGATCATATGAGTGAAAAATATTTGGAGTAACTGACCTTGATAAGCAAATTGGGTTTTTGCCATGGCAAGTTAAGCAGGTGTTGTTGTCATCTAATGTGTATGAGCTATAACATGAACTGCAACAGTCGTACCATAATTTTGTGTTTGTCAAGATCTTTATTACAGTTGCATTTATGGTGTAGGTCATGGACTGTAAAGTGGACAAATGAAATAGTTATTTGTGAAAGTGCATACACAAGGAGACGTCGACGAAATAATTGAATGAGGAGGAATGAAAAAAGCGAGTGTCGATGGTACCTTTAGCGGGGAATTTTTGCATGCTTCTATAAGGTCTCCAATTGTAGATTTGGTATTTGGGAAAGTGATGCTCATGTTTGCAGTAGCCGGTGGAGTTGTTAATTTGTGTTGATCCTTAGATGTGGAGAACCTAAAATAATATGAAGAAAATCAGACAGGTAGTTGTAAGGGGTACATATTTTGTATATTATTTTATAGAAGTTGAAACCATGAGATGAGACGTGTTATCGCTTCCGTTGGAGGTGGGCTCAGTTGGAGTGTGGAGAAACCAGTTGTTGATAAGGTGTATGAACCTGAAAAAGGTAAATTATTCCCAAATTTTTATATCGATTGCATGTAGTGAGGAGTTGTAAGTGAAAAATGTGATGCACTTGTTACCTTGGTAAGTCGAGACAGATAAGCAACATGCAAGTAGAACATCGTTATGTGCTGAAGCATGTTGTAGGTTGTCGTTGATTGTGATTGCTAGAGTACCCCATATTGTAGTGGTTACTACTGATTCACTACATGAAGGCAAAATGTAAGAGCATGGAAGTGTGGGTGCTTGTAGCGATAAGAGATGGAAGGGTTTACCTTTCGTCGATGATGGTGACGTTAGCTTTTTCTTGCGTAGTACCAGCTCTGGTTGTGATAGTAGTAAGTTGTTGTGCGTGGACAACAATACCCATCACATCTACATAAAAAGTAAATGATCAGTAAGTGAATGGATAATAATGTATAAAAAATAAGGATGTAAAGTGCATGTATGATGATATTTTTATGTCTTATGAATTATTTGCAATATATAGAAAGGAAGATATGGAGTTCAGTTACCTATAAGGGAGATGCTATTTAGTGCAATTGAAGGCAGATTTTTTATTGGAACTAAATGGTTCTTAATGTTTGGAAATGAAGCATCATCATCTAACATGTGGACGATAGACCGACTTTTGATGGCCATTTGATAACGGTGGTCAATTATTTTGTGTTTTCTTCGCGATTCAATAATGTCCACGTTGGAGAATAAATATATTTTGCCAAGTTGAAGTGTTGTCTTCCACTTGTCGAGATTGTAATCCGAAACTGATCCCTGCATTTCTGATCCCTACAATAACATTACAGAATAATAATAATAATTGAATACTATTCGAAGGAGTAACGTCAAAGAAAGAAAAGAAAGGACTGTAAATATGTTACCTTCTCATCTATGACAACAAAAGCAAGATGATTTCCATAGGTTGGACCAAATAACTGACCGTACCACAATCGATTAATTCGAAGGTGGTAGATTGCATTGTAGATGTTTGGATGTGCTGCATCAAGTGGAACTATTCGACGACTAAAAGGGATGGATTGTTTTTTCTTTATTTCCTGCTCATCTGCATTTATGCATTCTTTTCCTTTACCTTGAGATATTTCAGGATGTGTAGTCTTTTGTTGCTTTAAGGTGGTAGAATCTGTATTTAAGGTAAGTATAAAAAAACATACAGCAAAGATGAGGTCATGAAAGTAAAAAAGGATGGCATACCTTGTATAACAATGCCGGATGAGTGTCGCTTTAAGGGTGCAGATTGCGAGATGTTATCATTATTGCGTGGAGTTGATGTGGAAATAGTACTGGCTTCTACATTTGAAGATGAGTAACCTTTATCATGACCGAGGTGAATCGGTTCTTGAGTTGTACATGTTTTGCTTTGTGTATGAGAAGGAAGTGCAAGAGAGGCAATCAACTGATTTTCTGCAGATGGATGAGAAGATGAAAATTAGAACATGAGCGTAGCAGCATGGAGGCAATGCTTTTTTGAGTATTATCGCATGCATAAAATTGAACATGTGAACTTACATGTACGCATGTTTTCATTATTGATTTCTATGTATGAAAGATAATGTAAGTTAATTTAGATTTATTGTATGGGATGTAAAGGCAAAATAGTTGAGATATTTGGTTTTGAAGAAAGTATTGGTCCTACATTAAGTGATTTACATATAATGGTGTACAACACTGTACCTGGATGATAAGTTGAGATGGTTTGAAATAATTGAGCACTTAGAATGAGGAAGAACAACGTGATCTGATGTATGAGAGAACTTCATTATACACAATATTTCTAGTACAGCTTGGGGGACATGCTTCATTTATAGGCAGCAAGATTTTGAGGCCATTTCGAGATGTCACTCTTGAGACGGCGACATAAAGTTGCCCATGGCTGAAAACAGGATTTTACAAGTATAATCCTACTTGCATTAGAGTTTGTCCTTGACTTTTGTTAATAGTCATAGCGAAAGCTAACTTTATGGGAAATTGTCGACGCCTTAAGGAAAAGTTGCTACCAGTATTTGGAGTAATCAAGTCAATTCGTGGAATATAGACTCGTCTTCCAGCATAATCTCCAGATAATATTTGAGCGTCAACGACTCTAGATTGAAGGTCTTTAATAATAAGGCGTGTGCCATTGCAAAGACCAACTGACTGATCAATGTTTCTTAAAAGTATAACAGGAGCTCCAACTTTTAATCGTAAAATGCCAGGTTGTAATTCCGGTAGGTTGATGGAGTTCAAGTATTCAATAGAGTATTCAGAAGCTTCACATGTTGTATCTTCATTTGAAGGTATTGCTTTATCAAAACTGTATAAGACAACTTCCTTGGTAGGAAGTTTCTTTAGTAGGAGTTCATTAATATCAGCGACGTCAATATTTCGAGCAGCTAAAATGGTTCTATCTTTAAAAAATGAAGGATCCAAGTAGCTGGAGGAAATATCTGTATAAATGGCATCAACCAAGCCATTTATACCTAATTTTGGATCAATTAACATATCAGAAGGAATATCAACCAATGAGTACTCAAGCGAGTTATTCATGTTTGCATAACGAATTTGATCAGCGCCGATATCAAGGAGCCATTTTTCGAATTGAATATCAGTCAATGCTTTATTTTGACAGTTACTTGATAAGCGCATATTCTTTGAGAGGCAAAGAACTTGACATTGTCTTCAGAGGTAACTTCTTGTTAATGTAGCATCAACAACATCAGCACGAGTGGCCTTTGCGATAACGGAGAGTTTGACGGAAGTCCCCTCCAAGTACAACTGTTATGCCACCAAAGACACGGGCTTCTGCATTTGATTTAGTGTCACGTAGCAAGTCTCGGAAAGTTCTATCCAATGCTTCAAATGCTAGTCGATGCATCATTGGAGCTTCATCCCAAATAACTAACTTTGTTTTAAGAAGAAGTTTCCCAAGTTCGGATTGTCGTGTTATATGACATGTGGAAAATTCATCTAAATGCAAAGGAATTTTAAATCTAGAATGTGCAGTCCGTCCACCTGGAAGGAGCAAGGAAGCTATCCCAGATGAGGCGACGGGTAGGACAACTTGTTGTTGAGAACGAAGCCTAGCAATTAATGTTCTCCATAGAAATGTTTTTCCAACTCCGCCACTTCCATGAATGAAGAAGAAGTAACCAAGATCACGTGTGCATGAGTCAGTGATTTTATCATAGATCAGTTTTTGGTCGTCGTTTAACGAAGAAAATAGGCGCATGAATTCATGCTCTTCTACATGGACATCATAGTGCATGTCTTCTATAAGTAAGCTAGTATACTCTTGAGGATCAAGGCTGCAATTAGTCACTCGAGCGATTGAGTAGTCTGCGAGAGACCGTCCATTTCTTTGTAGAATGGAGTCAAGATGAGCTAAACCTCTTTCTTGTAACTCTGTATCAAGTAATGTGGTCTATCTTCGATTACTATCATCTGCACGTTTGCGTTGGAAGTCATCAGTTAGGATTTTCCAATATTTATTCCACAATGTAGTAGGATGCACCATGTTTGCTGCCATTAAAATCGAAGCAAATAAGTGTCGTAGTTGCCATCCAGTTGCCCAGGTGGATGCTTCTTCTATAGCATATGCCCATTCATTATCATCTTCAAGAAAACCATGTTTCTCACATGCCATTTTGAATGTATCATATATTGTGCCATTTACTGTACGGAGATCAAGAAAATCTGAAGGTCATGTTATGCGAAGAAGCAACATTCGTAGATAGTATAGTTCACCGGATGCTAGCTTCGCGTTTGGTAGCCGACCAATGCTCCTTCCGCTAACTCGAGGAGTCCATATCTTATTTTGCGGATCCCAAACATAGAATTGTGGAAATTGTATATAAGTTAGCCTTCGTGTTGTAGGGGTGGTTCTATTTGTGTTAAACCACTCTGTTAGCATTGTTCGACCACTAAATGGATTGTCTGTAATGGTATGTAAGTCATCATCATCAGAAAAAAACATATTTTGTTGATCAGGCAAATGATAACTTAATGTTTGAACAGAAGGATTTCTGTAATGTAATCTAAAATCAAATATTCTCCAAGAAGCTTCAATCGCAGAGATGTATCTTGCATTTAAATATTGAGTGATTTCATCTACATCATCCTTGTCATTCTGTAATGTGAATGTCAGCTTATCAAATCCCTTATGTACATACTTGAAGAGATATTTGATTGCTCGAAGCTGATTACAAATTTCAACATTGATGTGTGCATCATATTTAGTAATCAAGACAATATTGTACGATACTATCCACCTGTTGTCAATTGTTGAACCTCTAACAACAACTGTTCTACCATCATCTCGTCTTCTATAAATTGCATAGCTGTCAGCATCGAAGACTGTTTCAGGGGAAAATCTTTTGGGATAGAATTTAGAGCATGTATTATCAACCATGCATGGTGATTTAGAGTTAAGTGCACCACATGGACCATGTACCAGGGAACGAAGAATAGTTTCGTAAGCATATTTGTCGATACTCGGATCAGGAATTTCTGCAGATATTATTCTGTTGATGTCCGCAGGTGTTCTTATTTTTGCGCTTTCATCTAAGGTTATAAGCATATGCATGTGAGGGAGGCCGCGTTTCTGAAACTCTATTACAGCTAAGTATGTAGGAAAGTTAACAGTCAGAATTAGTATGAGGAATGCTGATAATAGAGGAGGATGTTTTGACAGAGTATGAGAGAAAACCTGATTTGACTTCTCCGAAGAAGTGCCTTTTGATGATGTCATCCCTTAGTTCTGCTATTTTTAAGTTGAATACTCGTGCAACTATATCAGGACGATATTCTGGATTTTCACAACCACTAAGCTCGAGCATGTAACGAATTTCTTTCCAATTAGGATTGCAAGTGAATGTTAGGAAAATGTCGGGTGTACCCGCCCAAGCACAAAGAGCCATGGCATCGTAGTAATGATGCAACATATATCTTGGGCCTCCAGTGAAAGAGGAAGGTAATATGACACGTTTTCCTATTTTTTCCCTAGGTGCTCACCAGAGGAAATAACATTGCAAATGTTAGCAAAATTTTCGCTTCGGATCTTATCTTGATTTTGCCGAAACCAATTTAGTCAGTTTTGCTCTATCGATGCAAAAGCATCAACAATGAACTGTTGTAACAGTCTACCACCTCTTAATAGTGCAGATCCATATTCAAGAGGACGGAACTGAAGACGATAAGCATAAAAATCCATCATGGAAATTGGAGTGGTTGTTTGATTGGTGGTTGTATCCTTAGTCATTAGGCCTATTCTCCATCCATCTTCACCATATGGAAAAAGAATCGGATATTGTAAAGACATATATGCAGGATGTAACTCAGTAATTCGCTGAAAACCATCTGAGGTTTTGCAAACAATAATGTCACGATTGCAAGGCTGATCATCTCCATCTCCAACAATTAGCATAGCAAGTTCATCAGCAGATGGAGGCACATGTTGTCTACTTCTTGAGTGGCAAATCTTTAATGTCACTGAGTATTGTTCATGTTCTTCAACCCATTTGCTTACTTCTTTGAAAATAGAAGCATATGGGTTACAATGATGGAACATTATTTGCAAGTCTTCCATCAATCTGGCATTTGCGATGGTGTTGTTCGAACAGACGAAGAAGGCTCGGCAACGATTTTCTTTCTCATGACGTGTGTCAAAGACATATAATTGTGAGAAACATGGAGGGCTTGAATGCAATGGTATCAATGATCCAATTCTATGGTACATTTGCCTATGAATTCTATAACAGTATGGTCCATGTCCGTTATTTATTGATGAATCAACAGAAGCTCCAACTGATGTGAAACAGAAGCAGTTGTTGTACTGTCGTATAAATTTACGGAAATGAGAAGAGCATGTATGGTCACCGCTTAACAGGGAATGCAAGAGTTGTGGTGCTCGTTGCAAAGGAGGTAACTTTATAGTACCATTTGAGCAACACAAGTTGAAGCTTGGTGTCATTGTACTTGATCGCTTTCTCTTCTCTTTTGGCCACATGATTGCTCCACAATTTGCACAAGAACAATTTGGCCGACCGAAATTCCAACGTTCTGTATATTTTCCTGAGGAGGATTGAAACACAATTTAGGACACGTATATGGAAGCAATTGTACATCAACTCAACGTAAGACATGTACGTACGCTTTTTCCGTGATGTATATTGCTTGGATTGTGCATCAAGTTGTGGTACTATACGCGAAAGGTGAATACATGAAGATGTTAGTATTCTAGATATTAGTAGGTAGTATATTAGTAAGGTAAATTGCATGTTCATAATGAAGTTCGGTAATGGACGTAGGAACTGTGCATGGTCGGGGTGGAGGTTTCATAGGGCATAATGGGTCAAGCATTGGAAGGAAGAGATGAGAAAGAGACAATAATATAGAAGCATGTCTTTAAAGATTATGATTGATGCACTGGTGGATAATGTGGTAGATAAAAATTTAGTAAGTACCTTCGGAGGAGGTGAATGTCAGATTTTGATTGTCGTTGGCTTTTCCTCTTGCTGCGTAAAGAGTTAATGTTTGATAGGAGAAGTCGTCGGGTTGAAGGTGTGTAAGCAGAAAAGGAGAAATGTATGGAGAGTAACCTATTTTTAAGTGCGCCCTCATTCTTTCGGTTGGCTGATGAGCTGGAAGGGAAGGAAAATACATCAAATCGTAAGTAATTAGTAAGTACCTGTTTAACCCAAAAAGTCAAGCGGTCGTATTGACTCACAAGGCGAGTCAACAGTCGATGCGGTGACCGCTCGAAAATCCGGATTAAAACAACAATTAACCCACGACAAATATATCAAGCAATGAAAGTAAATGTACGGAGTTAAAATTTATTATAACTCTACAACAAGATGTGTATAGGTGCAAGTATTGTAGAGGTCGAACACAGGGAGCAGACAAGTAGAACGGGGCACAAGTGCACAAAATGTGTGAAAGTGATCAAGTGTTTACTAAGCTAATTTTTTTGTGGGTTTTTAATTTTATATTTTTTTATTTAATTTTTAATTTTATATTTTTGTATTTGGATTTTTAATTTACTGATTTTTTATTTTCTTTTTATATTTTATATATTTTTTATTTTCTTTTTCAATATTGGAATATAAAAGCAATGTAATAAAAGGCAAGCTAGAGTATTTATAAAAATAGATAAAAATACTCAAAAATAAGCAAATAAAGTCTTTTTGGTCTTTTTATACTTTTTTACTGTTTTTGTGATTTTTGGGTAATTTTTAGAATTTTTTTGGTATTTTTAATTAGCAAAATAAAGCGAACAGTGAATAAAATGCAAGGCTGAAACTTGAAATAGATAAATAAAATAGAAAACAGTAACAAAAATTCTCCACTTTAATTTTCAATGAAAGATGATAAAATAAGGAAAATTTAGACACCAAGATTATATTTTTAGGGTTTTTGTAGAATTTTTAATATTTTTATAAAGGTTTTTAGGGTTTTGCACTTTTTAGGAGTTTGGTTTTATATTTTTTAATGATTTTTGGTTGGGAGTTAAAACACACTAAAAGACACAAAATATAGTTTTTTGGGATTTTTCTGGGTTGTTTTTATATTTTTTTGGTATTTTATAATCTAGACAGTGCACAAAATGACTATTTTTGATTTTTAATAAATATATAAATGCAATAATTATGAAAAAATAAAAATATGGGGATAAACTACTATGCAACAGGATCTTAACTCTATTTTTTGGGGATTTTTTTGGGTTTTGTAGATGCGTGCGTAAAATACAAGAAGCAAAGAGAAAAAGCACACTGCCAGGGGTATTTATGTAATATGCAAGAAGCTCAGGGGCACAAATGAGGTTTGTCCATAAAAATATAACTGAATTAAAATATTACTGGACTGAATATAAAAAGCAAAATCCACGAGATTGTATCCGCAAAATTCCCAAGAAACACGTGCCTAAGCACGTGCGCCAGGGAGGATAGTTCTGCAATTCTATGAAGTCCAAGGGCGTGGCAGCGATTATTACAAAACTATTAAACGGCCTATGAAAGCTTAAGTAGCAGATGCTAATTACAAAAGTTGGCGGGAAAGTACCGCAAAATTCCCACGTAGAGGGTGCATCCGACGGTGGATGAGAAGTCACTTAAACCACGTGGCAGCTCCACAGGGGCCGATGCCCCTTCGCGCACAACGGCCTGGATTAGATGATAAGCTGGTGATCGAACGGCCGTGGGCTTTGCTAAATCCAACAGTGGCTGGGTACGCTGGAGGAACAACGCGCATCCAACGACGCAGAGGGGCGGTGGAAGAACAGAGCTCCGCCTCCGGCGAGGCGAGCTTCTTCAGACGCGCGCCAGCTCCCCCTGCGTTCCTTCGCGGCAAAAAGTCGTCTCCAACGCTCATGGATGAGTCCTCGTCCCGCAGGTGGTGCCAAAATGGCTCGTCGAGCCTAAGCGCGCCGCCACGAGATCCGGAAAGAAGATGGGTCCAGGAACCTCACTCCGAGCCAGATGCGGGTCCAGATGGAATCCTTGACCCTGGGACCTGCAAAGAGAGCTCAATAGCGAAAATAAAAGGCCCTTGGATCTTATTGGCGAGATGGGGATGAGGAGTGATGTTGATGACAGTCCCCGGAGCTCAAGAGCTCCGGCGAGGTGTGCGGCGTGAAATCGGAGGGAACCAATTGGTGATACCACAAACCAAATGCTCTAACAGGTTCCTAATGCTAACAGCTAGGTATCTACGCCAAAATAAACAAGAAAAATTCAACCTCGAGGGCTAGGAAGCCCAAGGAAGTGACCTCACGGCGGCGGCCGGAGATGGGGGTGTGGAGCCGCTCCTGGCCTCGCGCGGCCCTCCTAAGCAGCTGGAGGAGACCCTGTCACCGTCTCCAGTCCAGAGCATGCAAGGGGAAGGTGTTAGCTTGGTCAAAGAGGGTTCAAAGGGGAATGGAGGGGTTTGGAGGTTATTTGAAAAGTTGGCCGAGTGGGCACTTTCAACGAGGCGTAGCTCGCGAAACGATGGTCAAAAGACCTATCCAAGCCTAGGGCGTGTAAGAGATTTGAACAAAGATCGAAAGTCGTGAAGACCACGATCTCAAAAAACGCAAGATCCGCTCTCGAAAAATCCACAAAGATCGGCCAAAATCACTCTGACATGCTGACAGAGGATGGTCAGACAGTTGACCCGTGGTCAACTGTCCAGACCTCCTGGTTGGTCCACGTGGACCAACCAGGAAAAAACCTCTAAAAATTCATTTAAAAATAGTAAACAATGTTATTTTATTTAGGTTATAAAATAAAAAGTGTTTAAAAAATTATAAATTATTTTATTACGATTTTTATTTATTTTTATGAAATGTATTTTTACAAGTTTGCATTTATACCCTTTATAGTATATATATCTATATATTTAAGTATTTTATTTTTATTTTGTGTATTTTAATTTTATTAATTATGTTTATTAATTTATATAATTATAATACACTTTTATACACATAATTATATTTTTATTTTAATTTATTGATGTTCTTTGTATAATTAATAAAATAAAGTAATATATTGTATAGGTATATGTGTATGTATTTTACCTGTGTATACAAGTATTTTATTTTGAGTTTTAATGATGTTTTTATTCTGATTTTAATATACATAATTATTATAAGTAATATTTACAACATTATAAAAATATAAAATTATAAAAATAATAAACCGTAGCTCCGCCAAATGCGAAACCACCACCATTAATTAGCTTATTTTCTTCTATATACAATTAAAGGTGAGTATGCTGCATTTGGAGTTTTCATTTGTGAGATACGGGTCTGGGAAGTTGGGCTTCTGGATTTTTATTCAGACCATAACTTTTTATCTGTGTATTATTTTTCTCTGAAATCAATTTTGTATTTTTCTTTATTAATTTATGTACAACTTTCATGAACAAAGTTTCTTTATTTGATGCACAAAAAGTGGAACCACAAATAGGTCCCAAAATGAATAAAGAATGAATTAATAATTATAGGTATTTGGTCTGTATTTTGGCCCTTATCTCCCCGTACTTTATTCCTTGTCGACCTATTCATCAAAATGCCTAGGTCTCGGGGTTTCGGGCCATAAAATATTTACAATATTTTATTCTTTTTCTTTTCTTTTCTTTATTCTATAATTTTGGCTTTAAAAACCACATTTTATACAATATTTACACACATATGCATGAATGCTAAAATGCATATATTAAGCCTTACACGCATTTACTAGGGTTTTTAAGGCCAAAATGATAGAATAAAGATGATGAAACGTGGATTCATCATCCCCCTATACTTGCCTTTGCTAGTCCCTAGCAAACACTTATGCAATAAGTGCAAAATAGAAAAATAAAGAAAAGAAAAAGAAGAAGGTGGACTAAGTGTAATGATCAAACTTGTCTTCACAAAATCAAAGTTTGGAGCTTAAGTCGGACCTTTGGAATTTTCGTGTGGGCGGAACCTTATTGAGAATCGAATTTGAAATCCAACAGTCCCTGAGAATCTCGAAACTCTGTCCAAGTCTCCTCAATAGCCAGGTCAGAAATATCTCAACTCATACGCAAACCCTTACGACTATGAATCTGACTCGTACAGTGTAAGTGATGGTGGCTCTCCCCAACTAGAATGACAAAGAAACTGACTTCTCCAGTACGACAACCCAATGATTCCCCAATCCAATAACTCCATCCTCGAGGAGCGGGGTATTCCCTTCTAAGTTCAAGTGGCAACCAGCTCAAGAGGAGGGGGTGAAGAGAAGAATGGACGGTAGCCAGTGTAGCTACCTATCCTTGGATGCAAGACCAGTGTAGTCAAGTCATCCTGCTGCAGGCTCACATGATATGACTTTGGAACTCAAGCTTGCTTATTGACTTTACAACATATGTACAAACTTTGCAGGCTTTTTATTTTTGTACATGCCTGAACTTCTCTTTTTTTTTTTTTGAAATACTATTCACAGCAGCATTTACATAAGGAGTTTTTCCTCTTGAGCCAGTAGACTATCCCTCTTTTGAAGCTTTATCGCAACCCACAGCCTCCTGTCTTTAGACTTCCTAATCACTGGACGGGTTGGGGTGCACTTCCCTCCCTAGAGGAGGACAAGTGTTTCCACTTGTGTGCGTCTCATACCGGCAAATCCAATCCCCTCACCACTCCAACTGAGTTGAGCCATGTGAAAGGTGCAGGTGTCCAAGTTAGGTCATTATCAACAAGAGTTGTGCGTGTGCTCCGAAATACTCTACTTAGGCAGTCCAGAATCCATTGAACCAAGTTTCGTGATCCTCAAAGAATTAAGTCAACTAGACCTGAAGTACCTCAAACCCAGTTCCTATAAGGTTCCTGTTATTAGGTAGATTTTAAGGTCCAATCCAGCTCCAATCTCCGGATTTTACTTAGACTTGTTCAACTATCAAACTCAATCCGAAAAATGCTCATGCTATGCAATGTGATGCAGAAAATATTTTTGTGAAGCAATTTTCAAAGATTTTGAACTTTTTATGAATTTTGAAAATATGATGCATGCATATGCAGATGCATTTTTTTTTTCAAAAAGGATTTTCAAATGTTTTTGGATTTTAATTTTGCAAATGTTTTTTTTGGGATTTTTTTTTGAAAAGAAAAAGTTTTGGCTGCAAAACTAGGTTAAAAATATGTACACGGGAGTGCTTCTTATATTTACAAGAAGTGGATTATAAGAATTTACAAGGGTAAGTGATCAATTTTATACATATATACATATAGTGGATTTTGGTGTGATGTGTATATTCCTCAAACTTATTTGAAAACAATTTTACACACAATTTTTGAAAACTATAGTCCAAAATAATTTTTACAAACATTTTACAAACATTTGAAAATATTTTTGCAAAGGCTTTCAAACAGTATATATATATAGGTTTTTCAAATCATTTTTGCAACCATTTTTCAAACCATTTGCAAATCATTTTTCAAACATTTTTATTTCACACAAAGAACGTAAATTTTACAAACCACACATTTTTACACAGGTTGAAAACATGTAACAAAATATTTTCAAAATAGTTTTCAATAAATGTTCACAAAGATTTTCAAACTATTTTTCAAACATTTTGCAAAAAACATTTTCACCTGATTTATTAATCAGTAAATACAAAAAGAATTTGAGGAATAACCACATCTTTTTATTAAGGATTTTTAATGAATTTTAAAGAATTTTTAGCCATATTATTAGGAAAATACGAAAGTACGAGTTATGGCTAAAGTATATACGTAGTATATACGACCCCCCTATACTTAGCTTGAGCTATGTCCTCATAGATCGGAGAGAAAAGAGAAGACATAACTCGTACTAAGTATAGGCAAGCCTAAAGAATAAAGAAGTAAATGAATGAATCAATGAAATGAGAAGTTGACTGTCCCCCCTATACTTAGGATGAAATAATCCTAAGTATAACAGACTGTACACAAAGCAGGGAGGGTCAAGGGTGGGAATGAACAGATCGTACTCGGGTTGTCTCCCCCTATACTTAGGGTAAGATATCCCTAAGTATAGACAAGAAGAGGAGACAATGGAGAGGATCGAAAAGAATAGAGAGCTCGGGGTACACACCCCCCTATACTTAGGACAAAGTACGTCCTAAGTATGGAAAACTGTCTACAAGGGGCAGCACCTTTTTGATAGATAAAGAAGATAGAAAAGGAAAAGAAGAAAAGAAGAAAAGAAGAAAATAGATCAAAAGATGGAAGGATAGATCAGAGGATATACACATCACTCCCCCTATACTTAGGGTAAAAGAAGCCCTAAGTATAGGCGACAACAGGAGTAATGAAACAGAATGAAGAAAGAGCACTCGGCTCGTCCACCCCCCTATACTTAGGACAAAGTACGTCCTAAGCAAGGCAGACACGAGAATGGGTGGACGAGTAAAAACGAGAGATAGGAAGATATACCAGAAAGGATATACAACAGAGACGGATGTACAGATGATCAAGAAGGTTGAAAGCGCACCTTCTTGCGGGACCTCGGAGGAATAGATCTAGTGTGGTACAGGTCGACATCGGGGTCCACAGTGGATGGAATCCGATCAGGGTCGACAGGGTGTAAGTCCTCAGTGGCCTTAGGGTGTGAAGGCACAGACGGATCAGTAAAAGAAGTGCGGCTAGGTCCGGCCTTGGGAGGCTCGCTGATATCAAAGTGGAATGGGACGAACTCATCATCATCGGAAGTAGTGTACTCAGAGTCGTCCTGCGAGGAGACATCCAGGTCAAAACTAAAAGGCACGAACTCATCGGTGGAAGTAGTCGAACTCTGGTCGTCCTCTATAATTTCAAATGGATCATCTTTTTCATCAAAAGGCCCGAATTTCTGAAGAAAAGCAACTAAATCAAATTCGGTTTTTGGCTCATCAGCATCTATGTGGACAGGGACGGATCCATCGGTGAAAGTAGTCAAAGCATGTCCGTCCTGTATAGTCTCTAAATCTGCCCTCCGCTCAATGGTGTCAATCGTGTAGATCCCGCGGATGTCATCAACACATCGCCAATCACAGGAAGCGGAAACACCAAGGTCTATGCTTTCCGAGCTTTCCTCCTTAGAGAGGAATTCTCGGGTCTCATCATCGGTCATGAAGAAGGTCTCTCTGATATCCTCATATAGATCATAGTCCTCGGGGTCAGCCAAGATAGGTGAAGTCACATCAGGTGCGGGTCTCTGGTCAGCAGTGGGTGCGGTGATCACTGCTTCACCCTCGTCAGCAGGACGGAAGCGAATCTCTCCTGATCCGTAGTCAATAACGACTCTCGCAGAGGCGAGGAATGGTCGTCCCAGGATGATTGGAGAATGCTCCTCTGTGGAGTTCTCCATGGGCAACACGACAAAATCAACATTGTGGCTCGTGCCCTGAATCGATATAACGGTGTTTTCAAGGATACCCTTCGGCCTCTTTATTGATCCATCAGCAAGCTGAACGATCATCCTGATCTTCTTGAGAGGCCCTAAGTGAAGAGACTGTACCAGCGAGAAGGGTATGATACTGATCGATGCACCGCCGTCTAGGAGAGTGTGATCACGTGTGGTCAGAGATTGTGCAGCTAATGAAAGGTGTGGCAGTGTTCCTCTTCCGAGGAATGGGACGATGAGTGATGGCGTGGGCAGTGGCCATGGTCAAGATATGACGCTCAGATCTGCTCCTTCGCTTTCTCTTCTTGGGAAGAGGAGCAGATAAATCAGTCATGGCCTGCTGAAGTGGGGCACGGATAAGCTCATGTATGGTGGCCACCACTTCGGGTTCAGTCAGCATTTTTTTGAATTTTTGGACCTCCTCCATACAAGGGAGAAGGTCGGAATCAGCATATACACGAGGCTTGCCAAGAGCAGTCTGTACAGCGGCATCCTCGGGGTCAAAGGTGGGACCGGGTGTGAATGTATGTGTGGACCAAGGATCTGGCAAGTGGTCTCTCTCCTCACAGTCTGACTTGATCGTGTGTCTCCCGAAATCTTTTTGTGTTTTTAAATTTTTCTCATTTTTTGTATTTTGGGCGATTGCAAGCTCTCATGATAATCCTCAAATGATTCCATATCCTCGAAGACTGGAGCGGCATTCTGGTTCTTATTTAAACTAGTAAGATCAGTGATCCTCGAATTCATATGCTCCATCATCTGGTTCAAGGTCTCAAGTGTGGATATCATGAAAGGTGACTCCAAAATCTCAGGATCGGGTGAGTCGAATGTGGGCAGTGGGTGTGGACAAAAATCACATTCCGGATCAGGATACTCATGGAAGAGCGGGTTGTCGAAATGTGTAGGCGATGGTGGTGGAAATGACTGGTGAAGGTCGAAGTTCGGATCCTGAAATAGTGGGTTGGTCGGATATGTACAAAAATCAAGAGCAAAGTCCTCCTAGAAAAAAGGAGGTGGACCAGCTGGAGTGAACGGATGATCCGCAAAGTCCGGATAAAATACGCTCCAGTCGGCCATCTCGAAACAAAAGAAAATGATCGGGAGAGCACGATGGTCAAGTCAAGAGAAGTGAGAAGAAAGGCGCAAGTGCGCAGAAGCGATCTAGGACACAAAACAATCACAAACAAAAATGCAAATAATACAAACCCCTCAATTCACCTACTCAACTCGGTGAAGACCACAAATGCGGTCTTTTTATCTTGTCTGTTTTAGAGTTAGGCGAGAAGTCAAAGAATTTCACACACACTTAGGGGGCTAAAATGGGATTTGGGCACTAATCCTTAGTGTGTGCGCGAGCAAGTAAAAGCGAAGACAATGAGGGGATTACTCACCCCAAATACAAGATTTTCTTTTTGATCGGTTTTAGGGTCAAGTAATATTAGCAGTCCCAATTTTATTGATTATCACTTTTTTTTGGATTTTTAATGAAAATGCACGATCCTATCGGGGATTCAATTCCTTTGAGCACCTAAGTTGGCAAAAATAGAGGGAGAGTCGGAAAAGCAATGCAAGCGGCAAAAACGATGATGAATGCTAAAGCGTAAATGCTCACCTTGCCTCTAGCACTCTACATGCAAAGATGCTCAGCAGAATTGAAACCTAACTATATGCAAATGCAAAAGCCGATGAAATCGCCCTAAGTTTCAGAAATTGCTATTAGCGGGAAGAACCACAAGTTGACCGTCAATCCTCAACCCTAGAGTCCGGTCTAGGCTCACCCCTCCTCTGCTCAACAAATTGAGGGTAGGAGAAAGCGCTTTGCGGGGAGAGCTCGCGGCACGATGGATTGAAGGTGATGATCAACTGTTTAAAATTTGACTAAGTCCAAACGAGACTATAGGTGCATGCAAAATATTAGGTGTTTGGCCTTAGTCTATCGCAAGCAATCCTAGAACTAGGGGCTCAATCACACAAAATAAAGAAAATCGAAAATCGAAAAACAAAGTAAAAAAATGCGATGAAAACCGTCAAAACTGCGGTGAGCCCCCAAGTGAACAATCACTTGGAAATTAGGCTCGAATGTCCAAGTTCGGTGGTACCTGTATTATTACAAATAATAGTGGTCTCTCTCTCACTTGAATTACAAGAATAAATGCAATGAAAGAAAATGCAACTCAAGTAGAGCGCGGTCTTCAAAAATTCTCTTCTCGTCTCCTCGGTGCTAGGATGGCTAAGCCGGCTTCACGTGGGTGCTTCGGCGCCTCGAGTGACGCACCTCCCTCGGTCCGCGGTACCTCGCACAGAGTCAACAAAGAAGAGGGATTAGACAACACAAAATATATATCAAAAATAAGGAAAATAAAACAAGCAGAAATAAAAGCCGCGAAATAGAAAATCAATCACAAACACAAACAAGACCCGAACTACGCGCTGTTGCTCCCCGGCAACGGCGCCATTTGTTTAACCCGAAAAGTCAAGCGGTCGTATTGACTCACAAGGCGAGTCACCAGTCGATGCGGTGACCGCTCGAAAATCCGGATTAAAACAACAATTAACCCACGACAAATATATCAAGCAATGAAAGTAAATGTGCGGAGTTAAAATTTATTATAACTCTACAACAAGATGTGTATAGGTGCAAGTATCGTAGAGGTCGAACACAGGGAGAAGACAGGTAGAACGGGGCACAAGTGCACAAAATGTGTGAAAGTGATCAAGTGTTTACTAAGCTAATTTTTTTGTGGGTTTTTAATTTTATATTTTTTTATTTAATTTTTAATTTTATATTTTTGTATTTGGATTTTTAATTTACTGATTTTTTATTTTCTTTTTATATTTTATATATTTTATATTTTCTTTTTCAATATTGGAATATAAAAGCAATGTAATAAAAGGCAAGCTAGAGTATTTATAAAAATAGATAAAAATACTCAAAAATAAGCAAATAAAGTCTTTTTGGTCTTTTTATACTTTTTTACTGTTTTTGTGATTTTTGGGTAATTTTTAGAATGTTTTTGGTATTTTTAATTAGCAAAATAAAGCAAACAGTGAATAAAATGCAAGGCTGAAACTTAAAATAGATAAATAAAATAGAAAACAGTAACAAAAATTCTCCACTTTAATTTTCAATGAAAGATGATAAAATAAGGAAAATTTAGACATCAAGATTATATTTTTAGGGTTTTTGTAGAAATTTTAATATTTTTATAAAGGTTTTTAGGGTTTTGCACTTTTTAGGAGTTTGGTTTTATATTTTTTAATGATTTTTGGTTGGGAGTTAAAACACACTAAAAGACACAAAATATAGTTTTTTGGGATTTTTCTGGGTTGTTTTTATATTTTTTTGGTATTTTATAATCTAGACAGTGCACAAAATGACTATTTTTGATTTTTAATAAATATATAAATGCAATAATTATGAAAAATAAAAATATGGGGATAAACTACTATGCAACATGATCTTAACTCTATTTTTTAGGGATTTTTTGGGGTTTTGTAGATGCGTGCGTAAAATACAAGAAGCAAAGAGAAAAAGCACACTGCCAGGGGTATTTATGTAATATGCGAGAAGCTCAGGGGCACAAATGAGGTTTGTCCATAAAAATATAACTGAATTAAAATATTACTGGACTGAATATAAAAAGCAAAATCCACGAGATTGTATCCGCAAAATTCCCAAGAAACACGTGCCTAAGCACGTGCGCCAGGGAGGATAGTTCTGCAATTCTATGAAGTCCAAGGGCGTGGCAGCAATTATTACAAAACTATTAAACGGCCTATGAAAGCTTAAGTAGCAGATGCTAATTACAAAAGTTGGCGGGAAAGTACCGCAAAATTCCCACGCAGAGGGTGCATCCGACGGTGGATGAGAAGTCACTTAAACCACGTGGCAGCTCCACAGGGGCCGATGCCCCTTCGCGCACAACGGCCTGAATTAGATGATAAGCTGGTGATCGAACGTCCGTGGGCTTTGCTAAATCCAACGGTGGCTGGGTACGCTGGAGGAACAACGTGCATCCAACGGCGCAGAGGGGCAGTGGAAGAACAGAGCTCCGCCTCCGGCGAGGCGAGCTTCTTCAGACGCGCGCCAGCTCCCCCTGCGTTCCTTCGCGGCAAAAAGTCGTCTCCAACGCTCCTGGATGAGTCCTCGTCCCGCAGGTGGTGCCAAAATGGCTCGTCGAGCCTAAGCGCGCCGCTGCGAGATCCGGAAAGAAGATGGGTCCAGGAACCACACTCCGAGCCAGATGCGGGTCCAGATGGAATCCTTGACCCTGGGACCTGCAAAGAGAGCTCAATAGCGAAAATAAAAGGCCCTTGGATCTTATTGGCGAGATGGGGATGAGGAGTGATGTTGATGACAGTCCCCGGAGCTCAAGAGCTCCGGCGAGGTGTGCAGCGTGAAATCGGAGGGAACCAATCGGTGATACCACAAACCAAATGCTCTAACAGGTTCCTAATGCTAACAGCTAGGTATCTACGCCAAAATAAACAAGAAAAATTCAACCTCGAGGGCTAGGAAGCCCAAGGAAGTGACCTCACGGCGGCGGCCGGAGATGGGGATGTGGAGCCGCTCCTGGCCTCGCGCGGCCCTCCTAAGCAGCTGGAGGAGACCCTGTCACCGTCTCCAGTCCAGAGCATGCAAGGGGAAGGTGTTAGCTTGGTCAAAGAGGGTTCAAAGGGGAATGGAGGGGTTTGGAGGTTATTTGAAAAGTTGGCCGAGTGGGCACTTTCAACGAGGCGTAGCTCGCGAAACGATGGTCAAAAGACCTATCCAAGCCTAGGGTGTGTAAGAGATTTGAACAAAGATCGAAAGTCGTGAAGACCACGATCTCAAAAAACGCAAGATCCGCTCTCGAAAAATCCACAAAGATCGGCCAAAATCACTCTGACATGCTGACAGAGGATGGTCAGACAGTTGACCCGTGGTCAACTGTCTTATTTATTTTTATGAAATGTATTTTTACAAGTTTGCATTTATACCCTTTATAGTATATATATATCTATATATTTAAGTATTTTATTTTTATTTTGTGTTTTTTAATTTTATTAATTATGTTTATTAATTTATATAATTATAACACACTTTTATACACATAATTATATTTTTATTTTAATTTATTGATGTTCTTTGTATAATTAATAAAATAAAGTAATATATTGTATAGGTATATGCGTATGTATTTTACCTGTGTATACAAGTATTTTATTTTGAGTTTTAATGATGTTTTTATTCTGATTTTAATATACACAATTATTATAAGTAATATTTACAACATTATAAAAATATAAAATTATAAAATAAATAAATAAATAATAAATTGAATATTTTAATCTGTACAATGTACAATGAGGGTCCAAAAGTCAACTTTCAAACCGTAGCTCCGCCAAATGCGAAACCACCACCATTAATTAGCTTATTTTCTTCTATATACAATTAAAGGTGAGTATGCTGCATTTGGAGTTTTCATTTGTGAGATACGGGTCTGGGAAGTTGGGCTTCTGGATTTTTATTCAGACCATAACTTTTTATCTGTGTATTAATTTTCTCTGAAATCAATTTTGTATTTTTCTTTATTAATTTATGTACAACTTTCATGAACAAAGTTTCTTTATTTGATGCACAAAAAGTGGAACCACAAATAGGTCCCAAAATGAATAAAGAATGAATTAATAATTATAGGTATTTGGTCTGTATTTTGGCCCTTATCTCCCCCTACTTTATTCCTTGTCGACCTATTCATCAAGATGCCTAGGTCTCGGGGTTTCGGGCCATAAAATATTTACAATATTTTATTCTTTTTCTTTTCTTTTCTTTATTCTATAATTTTGGCTTTAAAAACCGCATTTTATACAATATTTACACACATATGCATGAATGCTAAAATGCATATATTAAGCCTATTTACACGCATTTACTAGGGTTTTTAAGGCCAAAATGATAGAATAAAGATGATGAAACGTGGATTCATCAGTACCATATACATGAGACGAGGAAAGGTTTAATGTTTAGATGGTAATATATGATTATTATGTTTATGGCACACGTAACATGGTAGGACATACGTTATAAGTTGATTAAAATATAAGTAGAGGTCATGGGACAGGAAGAAGAAAAGTTTGTTTGAGCTTAGCCTGATAGTAGTGGTGTAAATAAGTATAATAAACTTTTACGCTACATGTAGACAGACAGAAACATACATTCGCATACACGCACACACACAATCACATGCATACATTCACACACATATAGTTAGGTAGACTTATTTACTTGCATATGAATATGTAGGATATGATTATATATTTAAATAAGTCTGATGGAGAGTAATATATTTTTAATTAGCCTGATAGTAGTGGTGTAAATAAGTAGAATAAACTTTTACGCTACATGTAGACAGACAGAAACATACTTTCGCATACACGCACACACACAATCACATGCATACATTCACACACATGTAGTTAGGTAGACGTATTTACTTGCATATGAATATGTAGGATATGATTATATATTTAAATAAGTCTGATGGAGAGTAATATATTTTTAAGTGTGTCCTCATTGTTCCGGTAGGTCGCTAAGGTAAAAGGGAAAGAGAAGACATGAGATGTCAAATCCTAAGTAATTAATAAGTAACATAAACATGGCATGAGTGAATGTTTATTTTGTAAATGGTAATATATGGTTATTATGTTTGAGCTCAGTCTGATAGTGCCGTACGAAAATGTAGGATATAATTATATACTAAAATAAGTTTTATACAATCGTACATGCATGTGGACATATAAGTTAGAAGTAGTATGGAATTGCTTAGTAGATGCCATTTGGGAAGCAGTATCTGAGTTATCTAGAAGAAATTGTTATAGGAAGCAGAATATAAATATTTAAGCAGTATCTGAGTTATCTAGAAGAAATTGTTACAGGAAGCAAAATATAAATATTTAGAAGAAAGAATTTTACGGATAGTGTTGATAAATAAATTTTGAGGTATCCAAAATAAATGTTGTAGTGGCGAAATAAATAGAATAGAATTCTCATATTACACACATAGATATACAGAGAGACACTCACATACACGGGCGCACATACATACAAGCAGACAAATATGTAGGATGCTAATCGAACATGCATTGACGTTTGTCCTCCTCGATGACGCAACTGGCAATGTTGTAGGTGAGACCACTGACATGGGTGAGGACGTGGCCATTCTCCATAGCGTCACCCTTGGCGGCAATGGCTAAGCTGGTGTTGAACCCCCTCTAAGATTGGAGGTTGAATGTATGATGCGAAAGGAAGATTATAGCATGATGCACAACCACCATGATGAGATTGTAATCGATCACCGGCTTATATGAAGCACCCACTGCTGTCGTAGCCGGTAAGCACTCGCAACCCATGCTGCAGGACATAAATATGTTATGTCACACATTTTTTGTGGGAACTATAGTCTACTGGAAGGTGATGGAGAAAAACGTTAACCGCAGTCGAAGGCCTACATATATATACAGACACACACTTTACATATACGAACACACACAGGCATATACATACATGCACACACATATAGTTAGGTAGAGATATTTATTTGCATGCGAATATGTAGGATATAATCAGATATTTAAATAAGTTTTATACAATCGTAGGCCCATGTGAACAATATGTAAGTTACAAATATTAATCGACCATGCTAGCGTCGTCCATCACGAAAGTGGCAATGTCATAGGTGACTGCCGTTATCGGCGAGGATGTGCCCATTCAGCATAACTCGAGCCTTGGCGGTGATGCTTAAGTCACTGATGACGTCCTCTTTAAGATTAGAGTTTGTATATATGATGTGAAAGCAAGATGATAGCACGATGCACAAGCATGATAAGGATGTAATCGGCAGCCGGCTTAGTCCACTGGTGTCATACCGGCTGAAAACTCGTAACCCATGCCGGAGCGCACAAGTCTGCAACGTCACGCATCTTCTTTTCGAGAAATATACTGTAATCTAAAGTGGTGGAGAACACCGATTACCGCGGTCAAAGGCAGGGACGGAGCCAGAATATAATTTAGGAGGGGGCACAGTCTTCATGCATCTACCCATTTCATGAAATACCGTTGGAATAATTGTTATTATTTATAGTGATAAATATATCTTACGATCAATGATATTTGAGTTTTTTTCCTTATATGAGTAATTGAATGCTTCCATATTGGGATTAGTTAGTAGTTAGCATTTAGATAATTATAGTGCAAATAAACATTATGATATGGCTTTTTCTAAAATTACCATATTAAAGTTGTCCTAAAAGAAATTTAAATTTTGAAATTGTTGAATGGTTTCTTCATTCTTGACATTAGTAAACACATCTTTTCGTTGTCATATATTCTGCAATTAATATATAACAACAAATATTATTTGTTGCATACTTATCTTTGACTTTTTCAGTTCGTAGTAATTATCATATATGTTGCTATATTACTAGAATCGAATCATATAACAATGATTACCTGTTAAAGTTTTCATATAATTATTACAAAATCAACGATGATTAGAGTGAATTTTCTCCAAAAAGCTAATAGATAATCGATGCTATATGAACTTTAATTAACAAATGTATATTTGTTGCATACTACATGAATAAAAGGTAATTTGACTATGAATAATATTCATTGTATAAATTTAACTTCAAAAGATATGTTAATGGATAATGTGTATATTTGTCATCATATACCAATTTTATTGTCCGCCCCTTCTCCAGCTCTCCTCTCTTTTTGTTTTGACGGAATCATTCTGAAGTTGTAACTCCGATCTCCATCAATTAATCATTTTCAGTTTACTAATACCATTCATAGCTTTACATGGAAATACATAATCTTCTCAACTATTCCTACAATTCCTTCACGCAAGGAAAGTCTTCATTTCATAGTTGTAACTATGATAATAATTTTGGGATTGATAACCATAATCCTTGCATTTAATAAAAGATATGTAGAACATATATCTATTTTTCATATGAAAGAGGTGCATTTGAATATTTTGTTCCATGAAGAGGGAGCATTCTTGGATTCTATTTTTAGAATCCAACTAAAGTTATGGGGGCAAATAATGAAATGTAATGAGATTTTTTGCTTAAACATGGGAGTGGTTATATATTTTTCCCCTAAAATGTGGGGAGGGAGAGGGGGGGGGGCATGTGCCCCTCCTTGCCCCCCTCTCTATCCGTCCTTGGTCAAAGGCCCGGCTAGAACTTCATTAGACTAACTTGAAACTTTAAAAAGAATATAAATTAGCTCAGCTAAGAAGAAATCTGAATATAGCATGCACGCAGCAGAACACCACCATGATAATGTAGCTGGCGGCGGGATTGCGTGGATTAAAAACCTCATGATTTCGATACTGTTTAAAAGTTAAAAAAATTTGGCTATATGGCCATATCACTCATGGGCAGACATGACAATAGTCAAAATAAAGTATTCGTGGCAATGTTCGAATAAGAAAAGAAGGCAACTTTCAGGCATAAGGCCACAACAGAAATCAGATCCAGGTCCACAGTGAATTAGTCGGACATGATTGACGTTTTATGTTTGAAGGATGCGTATTTTAGATTCCCAAAGAAATATCCAGATCCAGAGTGAACGATTCAGAAAATTTATATGCCGATGAGTGTTGACTTTAAACATTGGAGAAATTCTATAACAGTATTGAATACCTTCTTCCCGAGGAGTGGTTGTGTGTGAAGAACCTTCCATGGTGGTCGTTGGAAGAGGCATCCTGCGGACATGGGCGGATTTGCAATTGAAAGTTAAATACTGGAGATACGACTGGAAGGACTGTTTAGAACTTGCAGGGGAGAGATGTGGAAGAGTGTACCTTCAGATATGTAGACGTTGTTGCAAACGTAAGAAGACATGCAAGTGGGTTTGATATATAAGAGAGTATGGTGGCAGTTGTCAAATAAAAAAGGGGGTTGCATGGGAATGTTGAGTCCGCAGACAACACGTGACAGTGAAAGCCAGCTGGCATTGTACGCGCACCGTGTGATGAAGACAGATGTGAGGAAAAGGGAAATGTGGAATTCGAATATCACGAACGATTGATGGGGAAATGCCGAAGTAATAATGTCGGTGGAAGCCCCCTGCTTGTAATATAGTAATAGAATAGATTGGTTTCAATTCTTAATTTTATCTTACCTTGTTTTATTTTTTTTGTTGAGATAATGGTGTATTTTTAAAATAAATAATAATTTCAATTAAATAAATAGTAATTAAGATCTATTAAAAATAATAGATATATTTTTGGGCATATTTGGTTAACGAGTCAACCCGGATATGTGAATAACTTGGGCTTCATTGGATGTGTTGGTTGGTGTGGTATGCGAGTTGGTAATGGAGGCGTTCGGATTAGGGTTTGGTCGGCTGACATTGTTACAAGTTGACGCTGGACGCAAGTGAGTGTCAATCAATGCCATGAAACGTATGTCTCTATTAACTACTCTTTCCTTTTTCCAGCTGAAATAGTTAGGTTTCTAGGTTGCTCCCTCGCTCCTCTTAATCTCCTTCTTCAGTCGCGAGTAAGATATGTTCATGTCGCAGATCTTCTGCAGATAAAACTCATCGAGAAGGAGTTGTTCATATGCTAGGCCTTCAGTTTAGAACGCATATGTCCTTCTTTTGCATTTCATGGTCGCGGGCTTCAATCTATTTGATCTTGACAAGACGATGGAATAGCTAATGATGGAGGCATGCCAGTGCCCTGATCTCTGTTGTAATCATTTACTTCCACGCATCCCATCTTCACCAACTTCAGACATCGAGGATGCAAAGGCAGGTATCGTCTTGTGAGTCAACGGTTCCTTTTGTCTCCCCCATGTCATTGAGGGGTGGAAGGAGAACATCCAATGTTCGACATGATATATTTGCCTATGGGGGTGTAAACGAGCCAAACATGAGCAAACCAACCTAGGCTCGGTTCGGTTTGTTTAGCATACTTTCAGGCTGAGGTTCGGTTTGGCTCGATAAAATGAAAACTGTAATCAGGTTCGATTTAGCTTGGGTAAGGTTCATAAAGATTCGGCTCGTCTTGTTAAAGGTTCGTTTAAGAATAGGACAACGTTGTAGCCTGCAGGGGAGGGTTTGTGGGGGTTTCAGGAATAGGAAATAGGGACTTAGGGAGTGGATGACTGGATGGGTTTGGGAAAATACGAGAATAACCCTTATGTTATGATAGAATGACTTTTTTTCCTTATATATATACAATATCTATGTATATATACTTTTATGTATGTATGTGTGTATATAATCGAACTTCTAACGAATCGAACCTGAGCGAACCTATGTTTTTGAGGTTCGGTTTGTTTATTAATCGAGTTCAAACTCGTGTTCAGGTTCGATTCGTTTATTTTCGAATCGAATATGAATTGAACTTTTAACGAGCTGAATCCGAGTGAATGTCGAACATGAGAATTTTCTGACAGCCCTATTTGCCTATAAATTGTGTGACAAAGTCATCGTCTCTTTGCACATCCTTGCGTACATGGGGATCTCCGTATGAGCGAAGGAGTTGCAGTATGTTTGGAGGAGCTTGAAGCTATTGCTTGGAAGGTTTGTCCTTTTTTCTGTATCTTCGGTTTGTATATTCAGAGTGTATGATGATGGATGAATGCTCGATGTGGATATGTGTGTTGCCCATTTTTGGAGAGATTCAAGGCATCATGGTCCCCATCAACAATGGCTATGGTGTCTTGCATATTAGGAATCTCTTTTATGCACACATGTTTCAGAAATGACTTAAACATATTATATATATTTTTTAGGAATTGTATGTTCACATCTTTGGATTGATGACCATAGTTTAGATGTAATAGTTTTGGTGACAGCACAATTATTTCACCTATTACTGAAGATGGTCGTTATATGTTTCGGACTAATGTTTAGCATTTTTTTCGAGTATGAACATATACTTGACAAAAGAATGTCATATTAGAGTTGCATGGATTGTATTGTCTTAAATTTGGGAGGAAATTCTGATTGGAGGAGAAATAATATAGGGTTTTTATCAGTTGTACTCCTCCGAGATATTCCAATATCAGTTATGCTCCTCTTTTTTTGAGAATATCAGTTGTGTCGCCGACTTCTTGCCAATCTATCACTTATGTCCCTTGAGTTAGTTTGTCATTCATCTCCAATGCAAAACGATCGTTAACTTAAGGGATACAACAAAAATTATTTTTTTCAAAAAAAGGACTGAAAAGTCATCCTCTTCCTCCTCCCCCCCTCTCTTCCTCCCCCAACCCGCAGCTACTCCCCCTCCGCCCATCTCCTCTGTTGTGCTCCTCTCCCTTCGCCCAACTCCTCCCCCTCTGCCACGCTCCTTCCCGTCCGCCCATATCCTCCCCCTCCGCCCCGCTCCTCCTCTCCGTGGAGCTCCTTTCCCTCCGTCCCGATCCTCCCCCTCCGCCATTGCTCCTTCCTCTCCGCCTAGCTTCTCCGCCATGTTCCCCACTGCCCCGCTCCTCTCCCTCTGCCTAGCTCCTCCGCCGCCGCCCAGCTCTTCCCCTCCGTCCCCGCTCCTCCCCTTCCTCCCAGCTCCTCCCCCTCCACCCTGCTACTCCTCTTTGTCGAGCTCCTCTCCCTCCATCCTGCCTCTCCCCCTCCGCATAGCTCCTCCCCCTCCACCACTTCTCTTTTCCCTATGCCTAGCTCCTCCGCCCTGCTACCTATGCCCCACTCCTCTCCCTCTGCCCAGCTCCTCCCCCTCCGTCCAGCTCCTCCCCTTCGTCCAGCTCCTCTGGCACACTCCTATCCCTCTGTCATGCTCCTCCCCCTTCGCCCAGCTCCTCCCCCTTCGCTACTGCTCCTTATCCTCTGCCCTTCTCCTTCACCCTACTCCTTCCCCTCTGCCTCGCTCCTCTGTCTTCGCCACCAGCTCCTCCCGGTGATCGTGATCCTGAGCTTGAGCATCGGTTAGAAGATGTCACCGCCTCCCACACTGCCGACCAAACTGAAGGCTGAATCGAGGAACCCGAAGCCTAACCCGAGAAAGATGATGATGATTTCCTATTTTACCCCTCCTAACCAAACTATGGTTTGAAAAAATCATGGTTAAGATCAACTTACTGACTGATAAAGTAACGGAGGGACACAAGTGATAGATTAGCAAGAAGTCGGGGGTACAAATGATATTCCCAAAAAGGAAGGGGCATAACTGATATTGGAATATCTCGAAGGGGAACAACTGATAAAATCCAATAATATATCTGATGATTGCTTGATTGCTTCTGAATATGGTTTCTCTGTTGATACTACATGAGAAGTATGTAGGCTTGGTATCCATGAACTTTGATTATTTTTAGGGCTACAAGATTCAGGAAGATTTTATGGCAAGTGATATGAAATGATCCATTCGTTTTGATTTGACAGTTAAATACTACATGCAGGAAGTAGTATTTTTCCATCCTATGTGGATAAAAGATCAATCTAAGTTTCTATTATTTGAGATGGGATCATAATTTTAAAAGAATTATATGTTGATAGAAGTAGTTTCAATTGAAATTTCATGATCTATGTATTATATCAGTTACAGGAAGAAGTAAGGTTGGAGTTGTGTGGGTTGTATAGTCTTAACTTTAAGAAATGAATTAAGAATCTCTTTTATGCACACATGTTTCAGAAATAACTTAAACATATTATATTTTTTTAGGAATTGTATGTTCACATGTTTGGATTGATGATCATAGTTTAGATGCAATAGTTTTGGTGATAGCAATCACAATTATTTCGATTTATTACTGAAGATGGCCATTATATGCTTCGGGCTAATTTTTAGATTTTTTCTCGAGTATGAACATACACTTGACAAAAGAATGTCATATTAGAGTTGCATGGACTGTATATCTTAACTTTGGGAGGAAATTCTGTTTGGAGGAGAAATAATATAACTGATGATTGCTTGATTGATTCTGAGTATAGTTTCTCTGTTGATACTATATGAGAAGTATGTAGGCTTGGTATCCATGAACTTTGTTTTGATTATTTTTAGGGCTAAAAGATTCAGGAAGATTTTAAGGCAAGTGATATAAAATGATCCATCTGTTTTGATTTGACAGTTAAATACTACATGCAGGAATTAGTATTTTTCCATCCTATGTGGATAAAAGATCCATCGAAGTTTCTATTTATCTGAGATGTGATCATAATTTTAAAAAAAATCGGCTATTGATAGAAGTAGTTTCAATTGAAATCTCTTGATCTATGTATTGTATGGACTACATGAAGGAGTGAGGTTGGAGTTGTGTGGGTTGTATAGTCTTAACTTTGAGAAAATATTCTGGTTGGGATTGCATGGGCTGAATTGCCTTGATCGTTAGTATATAGTTGTTGTAGTGCCCATGGAATATCTTCCTACTGCCTTTAATCATTTAAGAACAAACATACATTAAAACATTCCATCAACTCTGTGGACACTTCTCAAGATCCGTAAATACAATTGAGGACCATAATGTCAAACCTAAATCCAAGATTAATTACAGAGCGCAAACTATTCCATCAACTCCAACATATGAAATGATCGTCTGCATTGAAAATCATGATATATGAGAAGCATAGAATCTAACCTCCAAACCTACCGCCTTTAATCATTTTAAGAAGAAGCATACGTTAAAATATGAGACATTTTATCCGTCTTTACGAAAGAATCTGATATCACCAGTACGAAGTAGATCCATTCATTAGTTCAAAATGCTTTTTTATAAGGAAATGCATTCCCTCGTCCCCGTCAATCTTCATTGTTGTTTCTTTATATGAGATGAAAGGGCTTTTTTTATTAAATAATTATAGAATAAATAAAAAATAAATAAGTAGTAGTAAGAATACTTATTTAAAAAATAAGTGTCAATCATCACTGAGTTACCGATTTGATCATGTCCAAATCGGTAGATGAGGTGCCGACTTGGGATTCTTAGAATTAGAATATGATATCCGGAATTGACATCTATTGTCTCATCCAGAAAATCACAACAACAACAACAACCACAACAACAAGAAAGCATTTTCCCACAATTAAGTAGGTAGGTTACATGGATTTTTTTTGCTTCCATTCAAATCTATTTGGATCATTCTCGGGCATAAATCCAAATAACGAAGATCCCTTCGGATAATCTCATTCCAACACTTCTCGAGCCTTCCTTGCCTTATCTTATCTAGAAAATATCGAATAAAATATGGGATTTGTTCTTGGTCAAAGAACATGTAATGAGAGAATATAATATGTTATATATTATTCTTATATTATATAATATAAGCTAATATACATAAATAGTCCAAATAATTATCTTTGTTGGTGTGTTCTCGAACAGGACGTTTCTCTCCAAATCCGCACATGTTCTTCAATGGAACGGTTCCTCCATTTTTTTAAAAATACCGATTCTAACTGCCTATTTATTTAATTATGATTTAATTAATCATTGTTTAATAATAAAGACGACCAACTTTGCATTTAGTGGCTTCATCCAACTCTCCCTCCTCACGTTGCTTGATTAAAGGTATACATTAACCCTTGAGCTAATTATTCTCTCCACAATTTATTTGACCGGCCATGATAGGAGCAAGAATATGAACAATATATGGATATGTCATTTGATATAAGGTGACCATTTCTATTTCCTTTGCTCTGATCGTATATTTCAATTTTGGATGTACGTGGAATTTGGGTGAGCTGCTCGTGTAGTATATATAGGTTTGGGAGTCCTATCCCTGCAACTGTAGGTATCTAGTTGTTAGATCGGGTCTCTCACGGGATGACCGAGTGATCAAACTGCCTATACACACGTGCACGTGCAAGCTCTCTCTCTCTCACACACACACACATTATATGCACGCCTTCCCTAAAATTCACACATATATACATGTTTCTCGAAAAAAGTACTAGAGCTAACAAAGTAAATCGAAATTGTACCATGCTACAAAAGTATACGCACCCTGTCTAGTGCAACTATTACAAAACTTATTGTGTTTGGACTGCGATCTTGGATGGTATTAAGAAACTGATAGCGTCCTAAACCTAGACATGAACCATCGTTGAAAGGAACTAAATATGACAACTTATTGGGTTTGGACCAAGCCAACAATTTTAAAAGAAATGCGGAAGTCCAAGTTGTCGTGCTGAAGCATCACCGAGCTCCGCATCCTTTAGTGCATCTCAAACTCACATACCCAAAACAGGTCACTCTGGAAGAAATAACTAAGATATTGAATTTCTACACATGTTTAGTTCCTCTCATCCTCATTTCAGTCCTTGATGAATCTGCTCCAGATTAGTTTCTGTTATTTTCATTATGGATTGATGCATTTCATATACTACTTTCAAGAGAAAATTGACATAAAAAATTGATTACAACAGTAGAACTCAACTGTGAATATATACAATCAATTAGGATCTGAACAAGTTTGTCGGCATATCAATACACTAAGGCAGGTTAGTTACAACAGATCTATCATGATTGTAAGTGAAATTAGTTCTAAATACACCATAGCAATAATATTTCTGCATCTTAAAATGTTACTCCACACACTCTCAGGACCTCAGTTTTCAAGAAGAATTTGGTTGTTTGACAAAACTCACAATTTTACAAGGATCTTGGGAAATGATCACAGCAGAAATTATGATATAAATGAAGTAACAAAACTGTTTTCTTCCTTGCAACAGTTTATGCCCAACAATGGAGCACTCTAATTACAGGAAAAATGTAAAGAGACCTCAAAAATCCTACAGAGCAGACATCTGGAAGACGACGACGCACCTTCGCTCAATGCTTTCCAATATGTACGTTACCGATTTCGAAGGACCTAATCTGAACAAGTGATGCATCTTTGCAGATATGCGCTTCTCCACTGACTTTGCCATAGTCGATGTCAGCTTATTTCTTTCGAAGGGCCAATATATATAGTGCTGCAAATTGATATCATGAGAAGTAGACAGCCGAGTAATCTAGGAAACAAAGGTGCAGCCTCGAAAAATGCCATGCTTGATAACTGTGTGATAAGAACCTGAAATAACAGAGGATGTCGTTTCATCGATGTCAGATTAAACATGGTTATGGATAGTAGTCATGTATTTAGATGCTGTTGGGAAAATCAAAAGAGTTGTTTATTCCATAAACCCTAGGCTCTCTTATATAGGGGAGTTGCCTATGGGTAAATTACATCAAGAGTCCATAAGAATATAGAAAATATGAAATGGTACAAATAACATAAATTATATCTCTACACCCCCCCTCAAGATGGAGCATAGATATCGATCATGCTCAGCTTGGACGAGCACTTCTGGAATGGCCCTCTAAGTAACGCCTTGGTAAAGATATCTGCAGTTTGGTCCCCTGAGCTAACATGAGACGTAGAAATAAAACCCTTCTGCATCATATCTCGTATATAGTGACAATCAACCTCAATGTGCTTGGTTCGCTCATGAAATGCTGGATTATTGGCAATAAATATAGCAGCTTGATTGTCACATTCCAGAGCCATAGGAAGTGGGACTTCTACATATAGATCTGTAAGAACGGCTTTCACCCACATCATTTCTGTACTGACCTGGGCCATAGCCCTATATTCAGACTCAGCACTGGATCTGGCTACAACAGTTTGCTTCTTGCTTCTCCATGAGACAAGAGAGTTTCCAACATACACAACAAATCCAGCGGTGGACTTCCTATCCTTGGGACATCCTGCGTAGTCTGCATCTACGCACGTTGAGATAACAATCTCCATGTCTTTCTTGAACAATAGACCTGCACCTGGAGATGATTTAAGAAACCCGAGTATCATATGTATAGCATCCATATGTACCTGACGTGGTTGCTCCATGAGGTGTCTCATTCGACTAACAACAAAAGAAATATCGGGTCTGGTAATGGTAACATAAAGAAGTTTTCCCACCAGTTCTCTGTATCTTCTTCTATCCACCTCATCAGTGTCATCATCATATAGTTTCATGCTTGGATCCATAGGTGTAGTTGTCGGTCGGCATCCAAGCATTCCTGTTTCACTCAGCAAGTCAGTGACATATTTCCTCTGGGTCATCACAAGTCCACGTGGATTTCTGGCGAACTCCAGTCCTAGAAAATATCTAAGGACTCCAAGCTCTTTGGTGACAAATTCATGACCCAGCATTTCTTTCGCCCTCTGAATTCCTTGTACATCGTCACCTATAATCAGGATATTATCTACATACACCATAATTGCAATAATACCTCTGGATGTTTTCTGTATAAACAGGGAATGATCTGCATTGGAACATTTATACCCCTATTTTTCAAACAAGTCTGAGAGCTTCTGGAACCAAGCTTTAGGGCTCTGCTTAAGGCCAAAGATGGCCTTATGAAGTCTATACACCTTAGAATACTCCCCCTCAACAACAAAACAAGGTGGTTGTTGCATGTAGACTTCCTCCTGCAAATCACCATATAAAAATGCATTCTTAACATCTAACTGAAACAATGGCCAATCACGAATAACCACAACAGAAAGAAGGATCTATAAGGTGGAATGGCGAGCAACCGGCGAGAATGTGTCAAGATAATCCACCCCATATGTATGTGTAAACCCACGGACAACCAGGCGTGCCTTGTATCTGTCAATGCTGCCATCTGCATTGTGCTTAACTTTGAAGATCCACTTACAGCTCACTGTAGACACACCGGTAGGTGCAGGGACAAGGCTCCAGGTACCTCTTGACTGAAGAGAAGCCATCTCTTCTTCCATAGCTAAACACCATCGACTGTCCTTCAGTGCATCTTGGTAATTCCGTGGAATATCCACGGCGGATAGTGCAATAGCAAAACTCGTGAATTCACCAGATAGACGATCAAAAGAAATCGTGGATGCTATAGGATATGACACGCAGCTACGCTTCTGTTTCCGAAGCGCAATAGGTAGATCCAAATCACGTGCATCCTCGTTTGTCCTCTGTAACATAGCCTGCTCAGGTAAATCATTAGATCCATCATTAGAAATTATATTCTCAGAACATACCTCAGGCGAGTTAGATGATGAGCGGTGACCATGAGCAGAAGCAGGCCGACAGGTATAATGGAGTGACAATGGGGGAACAAGAACTGTAAAAGGAGGTGTAAGTGATCTAGGTAGTGGTGGAGGTGCAGGTGTAGGTGGAGGTGGTGGTGGCATGTATATGGCTTCATCAGTGTCTGAGGATACCAACCGATCACCTGTAGGAGAGAAGTACATAACATACTCAAAAAAGTGACATCGACACTAACAAGGTATTTCATGCGCAACGGATCATTAACACATGTAGCCTTTTTGTGTCCTGGAGTACCCGACGAAAACACACTTGACAGCCCTAGGAGAGAGCTTGTCAATACCTAGAGACGACTGGTGGACAAAGGCAACCAAGCCAAACACACATGGAGTAAGGGAGAACAATTCTTTTTCAGGAAAAACCAAGGAGAAAGGAATCTTCTCACCTAAGACAGACGACGGCATGCGATTAATGAGATAACATGCTGTTAGGACAGCATCGCCTCAGAAATAATGAGGAGCACGACTCTATATGAGAAATGTCCTGGTGACATCAAGCAAATGACGATGTTTCCTTTCTGCAACTCTATTTTGTTGGGAAGTATAGGCACATGATGTTTGGTGGATAATTCCTTGTGTTGAAAAATACAGTGAGAGAGTATGAGTACAAAATTCCAAGGCATTATCACTTCTCACAATTTTCACATACGCAAAAAAGACATTACGAACTTCATTTATGAAATTTATGATAATATTCCCAACTTCATATTTATTCTTTAATAAAAAGACCCAAGATAGACGAGAAAAATCATCCACAATGACAATATAAAACCTGTGTCCCTGATGATCAGGAACACGAGTGGGACCCCAAATGTCAACATGAAACAACTCCAACTTAGAGCTACTGCTCCGACTCTGACGACTGAGAAAGGTAGACCGATGATGCTTTCCCAACTGACAAGCCTCATTTTGAATGGACGTGTGAGGCAAAACTTGGGTTAAAACACGACACAATTTTTGAAGCAGTAGATGGCCGAAGCGCAGGTGCCACATGAATGGAGAGACAGGTCCAAGAGGAAGAGAGGAGATTCGGGCATATGGAGTCCGACTGAGGCGATATAGTCCACCCTGCTCATAGCCACGCCCAATTACGTTGCCTGTAAGGATGTCCTAAAAAATGAGAGAAGATGGATCAAAAATTGCTCGACAATGTAAATCCTTTGTAAGTTGGCTAATGGATAACAAATTCATAGAAAAATCAGGTGCGTGCAGCACATTCTTGAGGTGTATAGATGGTGTCAGGCTAATCTCCCCCTGACCAGTAATTGGGAAGTGCGTCCCATTAGCAATAATCACAATGCGTCCTGGAGGAATCTGTCGGTAGGCTATAAGTAGACCTTGATCGCCACACAGATGATGTGTGGCACCAGAGTCCATAATCCACTCTAAAGTATCAGATCCACTACTGCTAGTGAATGCATAAGTACTACCTGAGGTACTGGTGGATGCAGAAGCAGCAACATCAGAATGACTCTCAGAGACTGGCGCTGACGTAACAGGACCGGATGGAGGGATAATACCCCTCAGACGAGCTACAAGATCATCAAATCGTTGATCCAAAGAAGAAGTAGATGGAGGTTCAATCTGTTCAGCTACTCGTGCAAAAGCAGGAAATTCATGTTTGGAATAGCATGTGTCCTCGGTATGTCCAGAACGATGGCAGAAATGGCATGGTTGCCGAACACGACTCCCTCTACCTCGAGGTCCACGACCACGAAACTGATGACGACCCCCACGACCTTGAGATGCTGCCATAGCTGAGGCGGTCTGATTGACAGTAGATGAAGGAACAGTAATACGACTCAGTCTATGAAAGGCTTCCTCCATCGGAGGAATGGTAGAATCTACCAAGATCTGGGAACGTGCTGCCTCGTACTCTGGATCAAGGGCTGCCATGAATACACCAACCATAGTGACATTCCTGTAGGTCTTCTGCTGCTCAAGAGTGGCTGTGAGAGGCATGAAGCTGTAGAGCTTCTCAAACATTCCACGTAAAGATGTGTATAATGAGTGTAGAGGCCGTCCATTCTGCTTGATTGTAAAGATGTCATGCTGGAGTTGCAGAATCATCGTCTCATTCTTTGCATGTGAATAGGTAGCAGCCAGAATATCCCACATTGCTTTTGCAGTGGGCTGATGGAGAATATCATTTGCAATCTCAATTGCTAATGTTCCTGATAGCCAAACCTTGGCGTATGCATCATCAGCCTCCCATGAGGCGTTGACCCCAGTCTTCTCAGCAGGCTCTTCCTCAGTAAGAATGTGCTTCTTACCGGTCGACTTCATCATACTCATGAACTGCATTGCCCACAGTTCATGATTTGACCCGTCCATCTTCACAATATGCACAGGACCTCTGAAGGCGCATGTAGATGGAATATCTGCCTTGCTTTCTGACATGATGATAATAGATGACTAGGGTTGTAGACTGAAGATATGGTTGTCTACACTGACATTCACGGGTTCGGTTGCATGTGTAGACTCAAGCAACCAAACCCATAAGGAAGAACGTTCGGCGAGAACCTATGTAACGGCCCCGGCAAGAGAGGTCCTAGGCGGTGATGGCCTAGGCGATACGGGGCGGTCCGAGGTAGAGGCGGCGATCGGACAAGATGCGCGCGCAGAGGAGACCGCGGAGGTGCGGTGCGCGTGGAGGTTAGGGGCGGCGCACTGTGGTGCTGTGCGTTGAAGGGGGGGGGCGCACGGAGTTGGCGCACGGAGAAGGGGGTGGTTGCGTGCGTAGGTTGTGCGCAGAGAGGGAGATGCGCACACGGGGTTGACGGCGCACAGAGGAGATGACACGTGGAGAAGGAAGGGGCGACACGCAGAGGAGGTGGCGTACGGTGGGGTTAGGGTACAGGAGCTCCGGTCTAGGACCGCCGCTCTGATACCATGTTGGGAAAATCAAAAGAGTTGTTTATTCCATAAACCCTAGGCTCTCTTATATAGGGGAGTATCCTATGGGTAAATTACATCAAGAGTCCATAAGAATATAGAAAATATGAAACAGTACAAATAACATAAATTATATCTCTACAGATGCTAATGTTGAAATCGCTAGTAGTGATAGAGCTTATAAAGTTGCTTAATATTTGGGAGGTTGCGCCATGAAAATCCATCCTGCATGCTGTTATACCCTGTCAAATATGTCTAAAAAGCCCTCCGGCATGCTTACTACCTGCATATCTGTGGTGCAACTAGAGTGTCAAAAACTGTGACACAAAACTACATCACACGTCATACCCTGTTACCCAGCATGCTTATTACCTACATATCCGTCATTAAATTGGGGTACCAAACCTGCGATCCAAAACTATCTTTCACATCATCTCCCCTTACAAAAATGGCCGAAGAAGGGCGTCCTTTCAAGTAGTGAGGGTTGTAAAGGAAGACTTCTAATTAGTACAAGGAGGTGTCATGGAGAGCTTAGCAGCACCTCCCAACATTTTAGGTTTCAAAAGCATGGTCTTAATGTTCCAGCATTAGTGCACCAATGCAAAATTTGAGACAGTTGCGTTGGTATGATTCAGCAATTTTTTTTAAAAAAAGAGAATGGATCGCTTTTATATGTTGTGCAGAAGAGCCGTTAAATAAGGTTCATATTATAGAAACAGTTGAACTGGCAAGTTTGGTATTAAGAAATTGGAGTTTTATCAGTTGTGTCCCTCGAGATATTGCAATCAGTTATACCCCTCTCTATTTTGCAATATTCAGTTGCACCCCCGACTTATTTCACCATTATCATTTGTGCCCTTTTTGCACTATCAGTTGTGCCCCCGACCAAGCTAACAAAAGGGCACAAATAATAACAGTGCAAGAAGTCGGGGGTACCATTGATATTGCAAAAAAGGGAGGGATATAACTGATATTGCAATATATGAGAGGCGTACAACTGATAAAAACCCAAGAAATTATACCTCAAAACTGTGAATGAGATATTCTAGTTTTTACTGGAAAAATATGACTTCCAGCCAAATGTGCATCGAATAGAGTACTTGATAAATCCAAGGTAAAGAAACACATCTTTTTTGGATAAAGTGAGAAGAGGCGGGTTGATGGGTGCGACGGATACGAGGTGTGACAGATGCGAGGACGGTATGGAGGATGCGAACCATATCTTTTTTGGATGCAGGACTTCGGCCAGCGTGTGGGAGTCGTTGGGGCTCCCGTGGGTTTAGGCATCCGATGCGAAGCAGTTTTGGAGATCTATTCGGGCGGTTGGTATTGGGTCATCTGGCGATGTCTCCATGCCATTTGCCGCGCTCTGGGCTATTTGGCTTGGCAGGAATGATACGATCTTCAAGGGGCAGCGGTTTTATTTTGAAAATGTACTAGCTAAATGTAATGCCTTGTACAATTTCTAGTTATCCAACTGATGTACAATCTCGCTGATCAATGAATGTGTTGGTGTGGCGACTCCCGTCTTGGGAGAGCACCCCCGTCTTTCTTATTCAAAAAAAAGGTAAAGAAACACAGCATGCCCCATAAATGGGAGGATCATTCTATCCAAAAACTGAACCATTTGTTGTTGAGTTGCCTTCACAGCTAAAGACTGACTATTATGATTTGGTTGCTGTTAAAAGTTAATCGACATAATACAGTATAAACTAAATGGGCAGTGATTTTGTACAAGAAAAGTTGATTTAGAACCTACAGATTTGACTTCATGTCAGATTTAATTTTTAATATACAAAAGAATAAGAGATAAAGAAGAAAGAAGTACTTTCAAGTATAGAATGTTCGTTGCCTTGCCGATATTCTCTAGCTGAAGCCCACGTGCTATAAGCACCTGTCAAGCAACTTTGTTGTAAGATATGCTTATATGTACCCCAGAAAAAGCCTCTACAACCCACTGATAGTTTTATTTGAGGAAAGGAGATGAACTACCTCTGCGAAGAATGCTAATAATCCCAGTATGGCAGTGACGATAAATGTATGAAGATCCAAAGGGATAAACTTCTGCCAAGAATGCAGAGAAAGATTGACTAGCAATGAAGGCAAGTTATAAATATGCATATTAAATGATGATTTTACTACAGAGCATTTCATACGGATAATGTAAATTGAACTTGTTTCCGACGAAAGCTAAGTAACGTCAGAATTTATTTCCTTCTGAGTGATGTGTGAAATTGCATAGATAAACATAATCTGCAAAAGTTCGCCAACATTGTATGATGCTCCTCCCAGAATCTGGGCTATTAAAATTGAAAAACCAAGGAAAATAACGATGAAATCTCCCTGAAGGTGGTTATTAAAGAGGATACTTTGAGCTGCTCATGAAATCTAGTGGACTTTATAATTTGTCAGAATGCAAGCAAATGACATGTCCGAGATGCATCAGGTTCGTTTTCTTCTATCTGTAAGTCCCTAGCCAGGGTACATTGCTGCATCGTAAAACTTTTTAAGCATTTTTTGCCTCGGACAAACAGGGCATGGAAAAAGAGTTGCAAGTTCATGACAAGTATCTTTGAGTATGTTCCATCATTAACTTCGAATAATATCCACAAGAGTAACACATACAGTATACTTCATAAATGTCTAAAACTAAACAATTAGAAATTTAAATGAATTTTCTAACGAGATCAGCACCTTACCTCAAAGAAAAAACCACATATTGCTGAGAGAGGGCAAGCAATGACTCCAAAAATGAAAACAGTAAGGCTGCAAAAGATAAGACGTTAAAGCAAAAGGAGAATATGAAAAATATTGAATATAACATGTGGATACTCGGGGTTTGTATCTCTTGGAGGTCATGGGATTGGAAGGTGTGGCATCTGACAATTATCATGTTTGGAATAGGAACTGTAGCAAATTTCAGAAAATGTTAGTGGTAGCCTCTGGAGATGGATTGAATCCTTTGTCAAAAATAGTCGTTAGCCTCAACATAAAGAATATGTTTTTTTAGCAAAAAGAGGGAGTAATATCGAGGAAACGCCCACCCGCAAGTTTCCATATATTCTCAAAAAAAATCCTTGAAACAAGAGGGGGAAACATGCACAGGTGCCAGTCTCAAGATATAAACTTTGGTCTTTTGGGTAGTACGCACATTGCACTACCAACAGACCATTAAGTAGATTTTCAAAAGATAGTTGTTAGAAAATAGGAAGCGGAAGCGGAATGATAAACAGAGCAAAAGAATAAAGAAATATAGACATGGAACACCATGATTTTACGTGGAACCCTACTCCGTAAGGAGCGGGATGAAACCACGGGAGAAGCCCTCAAAGGGGCATATGCTTCATTGCTTTTTCTCCTCTGATACAGGAGGTCCGGGGCTCCTTATATAGCCTCCACAGAGCCTCCAAGTCCCACCACTGGTAGATGTGGGACTAAACTCTTGGATGGGGTAAATGGATCCTGGAGAGATCCATTTACCCATCTTCCATACATGTGACGCATATATCAAATATTCCAACACTCCCCCTCAAGCTGGAGCATGCAATGCTCAGCTTGGACAAACAGAAAGAAACTCAACTCACATACATGACACTACGGACAATATCAACCCAACGCGCACAACTGCTGCTGTCGAGGGCGTTGCTTCTCATGTCGTGCAGGTGAGGAGGACGAACGGGCTAGAGTGTGAGTCTACTGAATCTCCTCGTCGGAGAGCATGTGCTCTGAATTGCGCCTGTCAGAGTCACTGCAACTGGAAATGAGTCTCCTCGTAGGAGTACTCTGCCCACCACAATATGTGGACAACTGCTCCATCTCTGAAAAGGGCCTAACTGAAAAAGGGCCGTGGCTATGCAATCCTCGTCGGAGTCCACGGTCGCTGGAGAATGGAGTCTGAAATAAGTCTCCTCGTCGGAAAACTGGGTATCTCCCATCTGGCACAGAGAATGGTGCACTACTTTGGTGTACCTATGATATCACATGAAAACCCTTGCCAACATGGCATAGGGAATGATCCTCTACTCTGGAGTCCCTATGGCTCACATGAAAACTCTGCCCGACAAAACAAGAATAATGATGGGGACCACGAAAGAAGATGGCAAACATGTGCTCATCTGAAAATGATCGCAAACATATGCGTCTCTGAAAATGAGTCTCTCTGGAGAACTCCAAAATAGGCCTCTCAACATGGAGTGCCTCGAACTTGGACTTTGACCAATCTGAGTGTCGAGTCTGAATCTGTACTGTCTTTGTAGAGTCTGAAAATCTGGATGGTCTGACGAATCTCTGAATCTGGAAGAAGACCTGTGACTCTACATATACTCCCTCTTTCTCCCATACTGGTCGGAATAATGACAATTGTCGACCAAGTTGGGAGAAGACAATAAAATACATAAATATGGGGAAAACATGAATATTCTCGAAAAATTCCTTGCGGCTTTTCATCAATTTTTTTAAGCCTTCACATTTTTTCTGAAAATATTTTTTTAAAGCCGTTCAACCATTTTTTTAACGGGCTTTTCTTTTTTTTTGCTTTGTGTACGGCTTTTCTTTTTTTCCGGTGTACGCGCCTTTTTTCTTTTTTTTAACTTCTCTCCTTTTTTTAATCTCTCTTCTCTCATTTTTTCACGACCCAAAGGGCCCAAATCAACCATCCCTTTTTTCACGTGGGCTTAAAATAGCCCTCAAAAGGAACCTCTTTCTTTATATATATATATATAAACAGGGGCTCGCTACCCTTTTAGGGTTCCCAACACGGGAACCCAATTTTCCGCCGCTGCCGCAGCTATGTTTACGCCTGGAGTCGCGCAGGGCATCGTGCAGGCTTGAGGGCGGCACCATCGAGCGGAGGAGGTGGTGGTGCTGCGTCGAGAGAACCGCAACCCCCTTGCGGATCGTTGAGGGGTCATCGTGCTGGGGAATCAGGAGAGAAAGGCGGCGCACACCTGGGGATCGCGCGAGGAGAGGAACTCCACTGCCACCTACGGCTATGCGGAACTTGCGTGCGCGCGGAGGAAGGAGCTCGTGCGCGCGATGGAGGTCTTCGGCAAGGGCTACCTTGCCTGGAGGGCTTTCGAGCGCCTGGAGGATTTGCGGTCTGCTGCCTTGCGCGACTATGGTTTCGCGCCTGTGGAGCTCCCGCTAGGAGATTGAGAGGGCTATGCCGCCCGTGGGGATCTTCGTTGCCGCCTGGGGTATCAAGGGCACCACCTGGGGTATTCACCGCCTGGGGTATCAAGGCCTTCACCGCGTGGAGTCGCTAGGGCTCCGCCTTGAGTTGCCGGGCTGGTTGCTAGGTTGCGCCGCGAGGACAAAACTTGCTTGGTGAAGCGCCCGCGCGATCTGGGTGGTGTAGCACAGAACTGGAGGAGTTGCAGCGGATGCGTCGCTTGGGCGCTGCAAGGAGAAACAATGGCGCCAGATCTGCCACCTGGATCTGTAGATGACGTGAAGTTGCATCCGGATCTGTTGCCGCCAAGGCCTGGAGGTCACTGCCTCCTGGAAGATCTCGAAGGAGCCGCCTGCACGAGAATCATCTCGTACCATATGCACGAGAATAAAGATGTGGCGAACAGAACTAGGGTTTCAAGAAAAACCCTAGGAACTTGAGCTCTCTGATGATTACATATTATGCTGGTATAATACCATACAAATTACATGAAGAATACCATGAATATCTGACACATACATCTCAATACCACTTAATCCAGATATTATTTATTCTACAAATACAATGGGAAAACCACCTCTAAAAAGCACAATTAATTAATACCACGTTCCAATCATTCAATTAATCATTAAATACTTTATGTATCCAAACAAAAATTGCATGGTCATTAAATAAAACATCACTTTCAAACCACACAAATTTATCCATCCAATTTGGTTTACACATTCCCTTAACATTTTATATTGGAAAGAAAAGAGGATGATATGTTGTGAAATTTTTCCAATCCATGCATCTCATAAATGGCTTCTCCCTTCCCCATGCATGGAGCCCCCAACACACACCCCTTCCCACGTAATATACAATGCATGAATGTCCTCTTTATTTCTCTCTCTTGACCATGCATTGTTTATTCCCCATGCATATGTCTCCCATGCATGAATGTATTTATTTCTTTTTTCTTTATGTGCATGAGATGAAGACCCTTCAAAGGCCAAAGGATGCATATAATCTATAAAAAAAGGAGTCCCCCAAGGCATCAGGACATTAAGGAGATCTCTTCCCCGATGCACCCTCTCTATCCCACTCGTCGCTCTCTCTCTCTCGCAAGGCAGCTCTCCTCCGCACCCTTTTCCTCGCGTAGTCAGCAACTCCAACTCGTGGCCTCCTCTTCCTCGACACTGCCACCAACTCCAGCCAACGTGTGATCAACCCACGCATCTTCACCGCGCAACCCGCGTATGCGATCAGCCCACGCGCCTTCGTCGCCACTAACTCCTCGCGCACGTATATAGCAAGCCGTGCATCCGTCTCCGCCATCGTCGTCATGGTCTTCATTCTGGATCTTAATAGAGAAGCATTTCTTTTCTTCCTTGCACGACTTGCATTTTATTACATTAGTTAGTTTTGTTTAAGTCAAGTTTGAAAGAAACAACTCTCATTTTGTAAGCTCTCTTGCATTTGATTTGGTTTAAGTTGAACTTGAAAGTATTTTTTATTTTGTAAGATCTCTCTTTTCAAGTCTAAGTTTTCTTTAAATATATGCATTGCAAGTCTTATATCTCATTATTCTTCTTCAAACATTGCAAGTGTCATCTCATTTCCCCCATCTTAATTTGCGATTCAACTCCAGTTTTCTTATTTAGTTGCACCCATACCCTTTTTCGTTTATTTCAAGTTCTAACAAATATTTTCACTGTAGATTACATTTTACCGTCAAAATCTCTTTAACATATTTTTTCTTTCATCGCACTAGATTAGAATTTTAATCAATTTGAAAGAAGAACAAAAATTGTGAGTTTCCTTAGTCCCTACGGATACGAACCTCTACTTGCACTATACATCTCATATATTTTCATCATGCTTGTACTTGTAATCTTATTAGTTTGATTGTGGTTTCTCGTGGAACAACAATGACGTGGTAAAACTAACTTTTTAAACCACGTAAAATCACATCAACAATTTGACGATGTTGCCGAAGACTAGGCAACATTTGCAATTTTTTTCTTCATTTTAATTTATTTTCAATTATCTAATCCGTGCATTTTTTTTGTTTTGCAGGTACTTAAGCTTCAAAAAGAAAAAAATACTTGTCTTTTCATGCATTTTATTTTCGCAAATCTGTAATTTGTAATATTTTCCCTTCCCTCCTTCTCGGAAAAGCTCGACATCAGCAGGGCAAAATATCACGGATTAGCGCCAGGCAATGTAAGCTTTTCTTTATCTTAGGCATCTTAGGTTTTTTAATTTCTGCATTTGTTTGTGCTTCGAATTAAACCAAAAAAAATTAAAAAAAGACTTCTTCTTTGCATCATCTCGGTGGTCTTCTCCCTCTGATAACATAATCCAAAGATCACCAAATCGTGCTTGATCACATTAAGAAGATAAGTTTGAAAGGTCACCGCAGTGACCCGAGCGAAAGCGGACACAATTCTGAATGTTTGTTTGATGCACATGAATGACACAAAAATCACTAGCACATAGAACCCTTGGATAGAGACAAAAATCGCTGGTGCTACGTGGGATTGCAGAGAGAAATCGTAACTCCTCGACGCGTTGGGTACAGGTTCTTGTGGGAAGAACGGATCCTCGATCTGAGTACCGTAACCTGAATCCCCCAGCCGGATTAGGACATCGATTTCTCACAATCTTCCACACCCACCTCTTCATTAAGGACTCTTAAATTCTCTGATAACATTTGTTGAATCACTAAATTAAAATTGAAAATATAACCGCTCCCGCGGCAATTTTTGTGTGAGTTGGTGAATCAACAACTTGTCTGGTGTTTTGTGCTGTGTATGCTAGGTCGTAGGTATCTGAAAAATCCATTACAACAACCTTTAGATTACGACCCAGTTTATAAATCAAAATCCAACCCATCTCCTTCAACTGAGAAACCTGAGAATTCACCTGACCTAGGAGACATGGGAGAAGAAAACAGACCAAACCCTACGGACCTCATCCTCCAACAACTGCAACTTCTGAGGGAGGAAAATGCAACCATTCGCCGAGTCATAGCTCCTCTGAATAGGGGACCACCCATCAGCACACATTATAACCCTGCCGCAGAAGATGTAGTCCATTGGGTTCATATTCCACCTGAGGTAGGAGATTTTGAGATTAAGCCAGCATCCCTCTCCCTGATTCCGAAATACTACGGAAATGAGAATGAAGACCCCTTTTTTCACATCCAAGACTTCCGCTCGGCTTGTGACACAATGAGTATCCCTGGGATAGATAAAGAATACATCTTCATGAAGGCCTTCACATACTCACTAAAAGAAAGAGCACTCCAATGGCTTAGGAATTACGGGACTCCTCTTACTTCCTGGGATATCTTAAGGGAAGCCTTCATCAAGAAATACTTCACAATAGGAAAAACAAACGCCCTAAGACAAGACATATCATCATTCACCCAGAGGAACAAAGAACCCATACACGAAGCATGGAGCGTTTTAAGGAACTTCAAAGGAAATGCCCTCATCATGCAATCCCCAAATAGAAGCTAGTTCAGATATTTTATGAGGGTATGAATACATCATTTAAGAGAGTGATTGCTGAGATCAGATCATACATCCCAGCCTTGTCGCCTCAACCTCTGCCCAATCCCAACACCAACAAGGCTAGTTCATCTGGAGTACTTCAAACTCCACCACCTGCGGATCTTTCACCTTACCACCTGGTTTTCAAAACCAAAATCAAGGGTTTTTCACATCTCCTAGGACAAATCAAGGGAACACACAGCAAGCACCTAGGAATCAAGTGAATTTCAAAACTCCACCCCGTCCAAACCAATCTGCTAATGATGTCACTCTGAGAAACGGGAAAACCACTTCTGCCTTCACCAGACCACTGGCTTCAGAGGATCAAAGAGAAATTGAGGAAGAGATTGATGATGAAGAGAAACCAATTGAGACAACCATGTTCCCTCTTTCCTCCCCAACCATAACCATCCCCTTTCCAGGAGCTCTTCACCGAAGAAAGACTCGATCATCCACCATCGATCCAGAGCTAGAAAAATTGTTCTCAGACATTGTCATTGAAATCCCGCTCCTAAAAGCCCTCGAACAAGTTCCAGCCTTCTCCCGCTTCTTGAAGGAAAAATGCACACCAAAACGGAAATCCAAGGGAAAGAATAAAAAAGACAATGAAGATATTGAAAAACATGTGCTCCATCGAGCAACATCCAATGCCATCTCCCAATTCCTGCCCACCAAAAAGAAAGATCCAGGAGCTCCTCTAGTTAGATGCACAATTGGTGAATTAACCTTCGATCGCACCCTGCTAGATAATGGTGCTTCCATCAATCTCCTCCCTACTGCTATTCTGGAGCAATTTGACTTAGGAAAGTTGAAACCTGTGTCGATGATTTTACAAATGGCTGATCGTTCCGTGAAAAGACCAAGAGGACTACTTGAGGATGTGATAGTTGATGTCCAAGGCCACCAATTCCCGGTTGATTTTGTGGTGATGGATATGGATCAAGCTAATACACTGAGTGAGACACCCATCATACTTGGACGACCATTCTTGGCCACCGCTAAGGTGCATTTTGATTATGAGGATGGGAGAGTAGAATTTAAAATCAATGGTAAAGTCATTCCTGTTGATCTTGTTGCCCCTACTTCTGTTGACTCTGAAATTGAAGACTGTGGTTGGATAGAGAATTGTGTTGTTCTTGACATACAAAATGATTTTGCCCCTATCCATCTTTGCAAAGACCCTCTGGAGGTTAGTCTGAACACCTTCTGATCCACTTACAACGACATGTCTCATCAAATTGCCACATATAATCTGAACTCTGCACTCGAAGCTCCACCATGCCCTCTCACTGGTGAGGAAATTTTTGAGTTAGATAAAGCCTGGGACACACTAAGCACTGAACTTGCATTAACTTCATCTATGATCATGCCCATGATGGAGCCATCATTTGAGACTATTTCATCGATAAATACAGAAGAAACTGCCCCTCTGACCCCACCAACACCTATTGTCGAACTGAAACCCTTACCAGAAGACCTGAAATATGCTTTCCTCGATGATGCACACACTCTGCCAGTCATCATTAATGCCAACTTAGATAGCACTCAGGAAAGCCAACTCATGGAAGTGTTGAAAAGGAATTCTCAGGCTATTGGATGGAGAATAACATACCTGAAAGGAATAAGCCCGACATTTTGCATACACCACATATACTTGGAAAATGACAGTAAATCCTCTCGAGAAATGCAAAGACGGTTGAATCCTAATCTACGAGAGGTTGTGAAGAATGAAATATACAAGTGGTCGAGTGCAGGCATCATTTATCCTATTGCTGATAGTCCTTGGATCAGTCCTCTCCAGGTTGTCCCCAAGAAAGCTGGATTGACAATTGTCAAAAATGAAAAAGGAGAGGACATACCTACCCGAGTAGCCACATCTTGGAGAGTCTGTGTTGATTATAGGAAACTCAACAAGGCTACCCAAAAAGATCATTTCCCATTGCCATTCATTGACCAAATCATCGAGAAGCTAGCCGGAAAAGAATTCTTCTGTTTTCTGGATGGATATTCCGGTTATAACCAAGTAGCCATAGTACTAGAAAATCAAGACAAAACCACTTTTACTTGTCCCTTTGGGACTTATGCCTTTCGCCGCATGCCTTTCGGATTATGTAATGCCCCAGCAACCTTTCAAAGATGCATGATGGGGATTTTCACCGATATGATCGGCGATTTCATGGAAGTTATTATGGATGATTTCTCTATTTTTGGGGACTCCTTTGAGGAAACGCTCGGATTTTTGGATAGAGTCCTACAAAAATGCATTGAAGTAAACCTAATACTATCTTTTTTTTAATCCAAAAAGAAGGGGGATACACTCAGCGGTGTTCGCCCCAATATATTAAAGAAATAAAAAGTAAACAGTCCGTTTACAGAAGAAAACAACAAAAAAAGAGGCCAACCAGGAAGCTAAACCAACACACAATCATCTATCAACCTCGTACAGTGGACAAGGATGTTCTCCTTGTAGAAGCATTGTCCCGAGAAGAGAGTTGTGTTTCTGCCCAGCCAAATCGCCCACAAACTCGCTATGGGCCATAAGAGCTCCCTCCTCTCCCTGTTTCTGTTGGTCACCAACGAATCACAGAAGGCCGCCAAGTCATTAGTGCAAGCCCACCCCACGACCGTTTCCTGCCAAACCCCAATGACCTTCGAGCATGCGAAGAAGAGATGCTCAATGATCTCCACTGCACTTTCACATAAAACGCATCTATTTGAGACACTGCCAAGCAACCTTGCGCAACGATCCCTCGTCATCAACCTCTGTCTGCGAAAGAGCCATAAGAAAAAACCCAGACGGTCGGGGAGCCTCATGCCCCAAAAGAACCCGCAATCACGTATCAAGATGTCCGACCGAGCCGGCGGGTGCCTAGAGATTGCCCCATAAGCTTTTCTCGTCGAGAAAGGGCCCCCCCGCCAGGCTAATGGTCCCTCCCGCCAATAGGCATGCCGGCATCCCCGATGACGTTCATAAGGCTAAGAAAATCCTCGAGCCTCTGATCAGAGAAATTTGCAAGGAATGGCGGGAACCAACAACCATCCGCCAAGGCCTTAAATGTCGGTTTCGGTCACCATTTCGGTGATGATCAAAACAGAATTTCGATGGAATTTCGGTCAAATTTCGATCGAAATTTCGGTCATTTCGGTCATTTTTTGTACGACCCCCATATTTCGGTCATTTCGGTCATTTCGGTCGAATTTCGATTTCGACTGGATATCGATACTCGACAGAAATTCGACCGAATTTCGCTGAAATTTGAGGCCATGCCATCCGCCCAACAGGAGGCGACACAGGCATCCTTATCGGCAGCCAATGTGAATAAGCGAGGGAACCGCACGCTCAAAATCCCCCTCCCCTCCCCCCCTCCCCCCCGTCCAATCATCCTTCCAAAATCTGAAGGAACCTCCATTACCCAAAACTGGCGCAAACAACGACAGATTCCTCGAAAAAACCTCCAACATCCCACGCCAGAAGGGCGTCTAAGGTCCCACCATAACAGCCGGAGTAGGAATTACCCCTCTAGCCCCGTGAATCTCCCGCAATATCTTGGACTAGAAGTCTTCACTAGGCCCCCAAATCATGTTCGCCCACTTAAGAAGGAATGCGTCATTCACGAGCTCCAATCTCCGCACGCCCAGACCACCTTGACACTTGCTTTGAGTAACTTCATCCCATTCCACCAAATGCATCCCTCCCGCCGCCTCTCCATTTTTGCCCCACAAAAATCTTCGCATAAGCTTTTCGAGGCGGTTGCGAATCCCCACCGGCATCCGGCGATTCGATAAGAAATAAACCGGGATAGAGGAGAGCACCGCCTTGAGGAGGACGAGGCGTCCCCCCTTAGATAGTAGAGCCGACCTCCACCCGACCAGTCTCTTTTCCACCTTCTCGACGACCACCATCCAATCCTTGAGCCTGGCCCTTCCCACAACCAACGGCATTCCAAGGTATTCAATAGGCAAGTCCCCAGGAAGAGACCCCAAAACACGACCGCACTCCTCCGCCTCCCCCTCCGAAAGGCCAAAAGGGACCACCTTGGACTTGTTAACATTCTTATATAAGCCCGACAACTCGCTGAATAAGTCAAGTGACGTCGACATCCCCGAGACCTCCGCAAGGCCCCCCTCAGTAAAAAAAGATGGTGTCATCCGCAAACTGAAGCAAGGGTACGCTCATCCCGCCCTTGGAGTAGCCCGCCAAGAGCCCGGATTTAACAACACAATCAGTCATGCGAGCCAAAACATTCGCGGCTATAACAAAAAGAAGTGGAGCAAGGGGGCAAAACCCTGGATGATGCCCAAAAGAACTACACTGCGACTGAGAAAGAACTGCTGGCAGTGGTATTTTCATTAGAGAAATTTCGGTCTTACATTTTAGGGTCCCACATCATAATCTACACAGACCACTCTGCTTTGAAATATCTCTTCACAAAGACAGATGCTAAGCCTAGACTCATTAGGTGGGTATTACTGCTCTAAGAATTTGATTTAGAAATTCGAGATAAAGCCAATGAAAAGAATGTCGTGGCCGACCACCTTTCGAGACTCCCTCCATCAATCACAGATACAATCCCAATTTCTGATAACTTTCCAGATGAAAGTATCATGTCTGCCTCTAAACTTCCTTGGTACGCAGACATCGTCAATTACATCATCACTTCCACATTTCCTGATGACTGGCCAAGACATAAGAAAGACAAAACTAAAGCCCAAGCCCGATACTACCACTGGGAAGACCCTTTGCTCTTCAAAGAGGGTACTGATTTGATATGGAGACGATGTATCCCTGAATCTGAAGTTAATGATGTCCTATCTCACTGCCATACTTCTGGGTGTGGAAGACACCATTCAGGGAAGCGCACAGCCGTTAAGGTCTTACAATGTGGATTCTATTGGCCTACACTCTTTAAGGATGCCCATCATTTCGCTCAATCTTGTCCTGCCTGTCAGACCAATGGAACAATGACCCGACGCAACATGATGCCCCTCCAACCTGTGCACATAGTCGAAATCTTTGATACTTGGGGAATAGACTTCATGGGACCTTTCACCACCTCACAAGGCTATCAACATATCCTACTCGTCGTTGAATACGTGTCCCGTTGGGTTGAAGCCATTCCCACTCGCGCTGCTGATAGCGTCACTGTTGTCAAATTCTTGACCAACCTTTTCTCTCGATTTGGATTACCAAAGGTGGTCATTAGTGATGGTGGAACCCACTTCCTGAATGCTTCAGTAAAGAATCTACTTAAGAAGTATGGAGTCGAACACCGTATCTCAACTGCCTATCACCCACAGACAAATGGAATGGTTGAACTGTCAAACCGAGAAATCAAAACCATACTCCAGAAAATTGTTCGCTCCGATCGAAAAGACTTGTCCCAGCACTTGCCATCTGTTCTCTGGGTCTACCGTACAACCTTTCGTACACCATTAGGAATGAGCTCATATCGACTAGTCTATGAAAAACCATACCATTTACCCGTTGAGATCCACCATAAGTCACTCTGGGCAATAAAGAAATTCCATTTGGATTATGATGAAGCTGGAAAAAGAAGATTATTGGATTTGGCTGAATTGGAAGAGTTACGATCACATACCTATGATAACGACCTGCTATACAAAGAGAAAATCAAGCTGTGGCATGATGCCAACATTTCAAGGAAAACATTACAAGAAAATAAAAAAGTATAGCTATTTGATGCAAAACTGAAGTTATTTCCCGGAAAACTGAGATCGAAATGGAAAGGACCATACACTGTAACTCAAGTCTTCGATAATGGCTCGATAGAAATTTCTGACCCAAACACTAAAGCCACTTTTAGAGTCAATGGTCAAAGACTAAAACATGTTGTTAACCCTCTGGTCTCATGCCTGTTTGTGCAACATACCTTCTATAGGAACAATAAGCAGTACACATCGCCGAGCTGAGGCGTTAAATCATGCATTCTCGTGAGCCTCTCCTCACAGATATCTTTTCTTCTTATTTCTCGCATGTTTGTTTTCACTGCATTGCATTAGATAAGTATGGGGGTACACATCTTTATCAAAAAAACCAACAAAACACAAAAATATGTTTTCGCTCGCCCCAAATCTGTTGGTCCTCTAAGTCATGAGGACATGGCTTCTGATAAGCATGGGGGATGTTTGTATATTTTTCAAAAATTGCATTTGTTTTACAAAAAAAGGAAAAAAAGGAAAAAAAAGAGAGAAGAAAATCACCAAAAAATATGGCCTTCCCAATTTTGTTGAGAAAACAGATCTTCACTACATAGATTATAGACTGAGGTTGAGTTGACCCTAATCCACTTAAATTCATCAGAATTTTACTAGGCATGAGTTTTTAAGCTTTCTTCAGGTCCATATGGACTTTATTCTCTCAGTTCCACTAACTCTACTGGTGAATGAACTTCTGTATCTAACTAGATCACCTGAGCAACTAGTAGTACTCTTAAACTCTTCAGTGGATATTAAGCAACTGCACATTCCACTTAGCTTGATTGAGTTTATTTTATGAGATACAATTACAATCTAGTTGAGGTGAGGAGTTGTCCTCTTGGTTGTGCCAATGCATGAACCTTGTCTATAGTCAGTGAAGGAACTTGACTAAGGAGCAACATGATCTCTCTAGTCTAAGTATGTCAGCAAATAAGCCAGTATCGTGCCTCCAAAGTCAATATTAAGCCGATACTACCTTTGATGCCAAACCCAAAACAAAAACACCACAAAAAGGCATATCACAATACAAAAGAATGCCAAAAAAACCACCAATCATGCAAAGATGTGCGAAACAAAAGCAATGAAAGAAGACCACCAAATAACCCTTCTCCACCAACAAGTCGTGGTAGCAACCCAATGATGCTACCTAATTTCTTAAAAGAGGCCCAAAGAGACCCAGGGTTATGCTCTACAAAAGGAAAAAAATAAGAGCAACGGACCAAAGCGGTCTACGGAAAACCCCAAAAATTAAGTCCCATTCTCCAATAAACGATGACCTATTTTTTATGCTGACATACTTGGGTGAAAAGAGAATATGCCTGAATTCAGGTGAGGACAGAGGCTATATGTGTAGGGAATCATTCAGTACCATGATAGATTGTGATGTTAGCTCATGCTCTTGACTCGCGAAAGCTAAAACATGTATATCCACTCAAGGTCAAAGAGAATACATGTTGATTAGAATGATCTGACTTGATCGACTTTCTAAAACCAATTCGATTTTTTCAGAACTGAGAGGCTGTTGAAACTACAAACTCGAGTCAAATCGATAATTCGAATGAATCTTTAATTTATGTGTCAACTCTACTGAAGTTTGTGTATTTGTGTGGTTGGGATATGAAAACTCAAGACTTTGTGGGTGTGTCTGATGCAAACCCTCAACCAATCCCTCTTGATTATTTCCCTTGTTCCTCATTATATTTATCCTATTCTTGCTCGAGACTAGCAAGATTTAAGCATGGGGGTGTGATGATTACATATTATGCTGGTATAATACCATACAAATTACATGAAGAATACCATGAATATCTGACACATACATCTCAATACCACTTAATCCAGATATTATTTATTTTACAAATACAATGGGAAAACCACCTCTAAAAAGCACAATTAATTAATAACGCATTCCAATCATTCAATTAATCATTAAATACTTTATGTATCCAAACAAAAATTGCATGGTCATTAAATAAAACATCACTTTCAAACCACACACATTTATCCATCCAATTTGGTTTACACATTCCCTTAATATTTTATCTTGGAAAGAAAAGAGGAGGATATGTTGTGAAATTTTTCCAATCCATGCATCTCATAAATGGCATCTCCCTTCCCCATGCATGAAGCCCCCAACACACACCCCTTCCCACGTAATATACAATGCATGAATGCCCTCTTTATTTCTCTCTCTTGACCATGCATTGTTTATTCCCCATGCATATGTCTCCCATGCATGAATGTATTTATTTCTTTTGTCTTTATGTGCATGAGATGAAGACCCTTCAAAGGCCAAAGGATGCATATAACATCTATAAAAGGAGAAGACCCCCAAGGCATCAGAAGGAGATCTCTTCCCCGATGCACCCTCTCTATCCCACTCGCCGCTCTCTTTCTCGCAAGGCAGCTCTCCCCCGTATCCTCTTCCTCGCGTAGTCAGCAACTCCAGCTCGTAGCCTCCTCTTCCTCGACATCGCCACCAACTCCAGCCAACGTGTGATCAGCCCACGCATCTTCACCGCGCAACCCGCGTGTGCGATCAGTACATGCGCCTTCGTCGCCACTACCTCCTCGCACACGTATCTAGCAAGCCGTGCATCCGTCTCCGCCATCGTCGTCATCGTCTTCATTCCAGATCTTAATAGAGAAGCATTTCTTTTTCTTCCTTGCGCGACTTGCATTTTATTACATTAGTTAGTTTTGTTTAAGTCAAGTTTGAAAGAAACAACTCTCATTTTGTAAGCTCTCTTGCATTTGATTTGGTTTAAGTTGAACTTGAAAGCATTTTTTATTTTGTAAGATCTCTCTTTTCAAGTCTAAATTTTCTTTAAATATATGCATTGCAAGTCTTATATCTCATTATTCTTCTTCAAATATTGCAAGTGTCATCTCATTTCCTCCATCTTAATTTGCGATTCAACTCCTGTTTTCTTATTTAGTTGCACTCATACCCTCTTTCGTTTATTTCAAGTTCTAACAAATATTTTCACCGTAGATTACATTTTACCGTCAAAATCTCTTTAACATAATTTTTCTTTCATCGCACTAGATTAGAATTTTAATCAATTTGAAAGAAGAACAAAAATTGTGAGTTTCCTTAGTACCTTTTTTTTTTGAAGCCAAGAAAGGGGGACACGCTCGTTGGTGCTCACCCCAATATATTAAGAGGAAAAAGGAAGGGGTACAAACAAGAAAATAAAAATTAAATAGCCACCCAGCGTAGGAGGCAAGAAGTCTCCAGAACTGGGCGGCCAGCAACAAAGGAACACAGGAAAGCAATCACATTAACCACGACGCCAGTCAGTCACCAAAGCCCTCGCACGACAGATCACATTCTCCAGATAAAACCTCTGCCCAGAGAAAAGGGCCTCATTGCGAGCAAGCCAAATCGACCACAAACAAGCCACCGGTGCAAGAAGGCGCCTTTTCTCCGACCGTCTATTCAAGAAGATGGAGTCGCAGAAGGACTCCACATCACGAGCAAGCATCCAATCCACGAAGGGGTCATGCCACAGCTCCCGGACCAAAGGGCAAAGGAAAAGCAGGTGGTCCAAGGTTTCCACGTTAGAATCGCACAGGCCGCAAATATTGGAGACCGAATGGATCAGCCTGGAACAGCGATCGCGCGTCAGAAGCCTCTTTCTGTGGACAAGCCAAAGGAAAAAGACGACACGTAAAGGCAAGCCCAAGCTCCAGAAGAAGCCGCAGTCCCGCACCATAGAGTCCGAACTAGGGGGCGAAGAACCAAGCAAGGATGCGTAAGCCTTCCGAGACGAGAATTCCCCGTCCCTCCACACCCAGTGATCCAAACCGCCAGAGGGAGACTCCGCTTGAGCAAGAACGTTCATCAAAGCAAGAAAATCAAGGAATCGCTGATCCGAGAAGGTACCCAAAAATCGAGGAGACCAAGAAGCGTCAAGCCAGCAGGAAGCGACAGAGGCGTCCTTATTATCCGTCATAGCGAAGAGGCGAGGGAACCGATGAGATAGTGGCTCCCCCCCAACCAGCAATCATTCCAGAAAGAGAAATCATGGCCATCGCCCAAAATAGGTTTAAAGGACGCTCTGTACTTCACGAAAACCTCCTGAAGACCACGCCAAAAAGGAGTGCTCCCACCCACCACTCCCGAGCCTCCCTCGCCAGCCCACGCCCGCCCGTGAATCTCCCTCAAGATGCCAATGAAAAAACTACCATCTCTTCCCCAGACCCTGCTAGCCCACTTAAGGAATAAGGCATCGTTGATCAGTCTGAGATGCCTAATCCCCAAACCACCTGCCGACTTCTCCCTCACCACCTCCTCCCAAGCCACCAGGTGAATCCCCCGCCCACCTCCTCCCAAGCTACCCGATTTTCCCCATAAGAACCTCTTGAAGCAAGACTCAAGCCTATTGCAAATCCCAGCAGGCATTCGACGCGTTGACAAAAAATGAACTGGGATGGCAGCAAGGACCGAGCGAAGAAGAACCAATCTACCTCCTTTCGAAAGAAGCGTCGCACGCCAACTAGCCAATCTCGCCTCCACCTTCTCCACCACCATACTCCAGTCCTTCAGTCTCGGTCTCCCGACCACCAAGGGAAGGCCCAGGTACTCCAGCGGTAGGCTGCCCAAAGCTGATCCCAAAATGAGCGCGAAATCCGAAGCCCTTGACTCTGAAACACCAAAAGTAATAACCTTCGATTTGTTGCCGTTAATGCGTAAGCCCGATAGTTCGCTGAAAAGGTCTAAGGTCGTCGACATGGCCGCAACTTCCGAATCACCACCTTCGATGAAGCACAACGTGTCATCCGCGAATTGAATTAACGGGACGGAAATGACCCCCTTAAAGAAGCCCTTGGAGAGGCCCGCATCAACCACCCGGTCCACCATACGAGCTAAGACATCCGACGCAATCACGAACAGAAGTGGGGCGAGAGGGCAGCCCTGCCGAAGGCCCCGACGCGGTTGAAAACGCCCCCCTTCCAAACCGCCATTAAGCAAGAGGGAAAATGAGCTTGTCGTTACGCAGCGCCGCATCCACGAGATCCACAAGCTGGGGAATCCCCGCCTCTTGAGGACCGACCAAAGAAAAGCCCAATCGATGCTATCGTAGGCTTTAGCAAAATCAATCTTCCAAAGAACGCCTTGACGCCCCGAGGCTTTCCAATCCGCCACCAGTTCCGACGCAACCACAATACAATCCGATATTTGTCTCCCTTTGATGAAAGCCGCCTGGACAGGGGAGACAAGCGAGTCTAGCACCTTGGAGAGTCTCCTGGCTAGGACTTTAGCCACGATTAAGAAATGGCGTTAGAAATGGAGATGGGGCGAAAATCCCCAATGTCCTCCGTCGCCTCCTTTTTAGGAATCAAGAGCAATAAAGCTCTGTTCAGTCTATCAAAGCCCGCATTTGCGCCGCAGAATTCCACAATCACGTCGAAGACATCCTTGCCCACTAACTCCCAAAAATCCTTGAAGAAGGCTACAGAAAATCCGTCACACGCATCAGGATTAAGATCCCACAGCGCCTCTTTAGTTTCCAACAAAGAAACCGGCCTAATAAGCATGTCGCAATCCACAGCAGAGAGAGTGGGAACCCCCAAGCCGAGCCACTTCCAACGGTGAGACTGACGAGTCGACGAGGTTCCCCTGAAGTAATCCAAAATGGCGGAGCCCATTGCGCTATCCCCGACGAACCGCTGCCCATCAACAGAAATAGAACGCAAAGTATTATTCCTTTTCCTCCCGCTAGCAACCCTGTTGAAGTAAGCCGAGTTAGCATCGCCATCTTTGAGCCACTTGAGCCTGGAGCGCTGACGCCACTCAATAGTTCTCTTCTTGTCCTCCTCCGCCACCTTTTTTTGCGCCGAGGAACGGTCCTCGAGTTCGTTGGTATTGAGAGTCCTCTCGTTCTCCACGGAGTCAAGTCTTGAAATAATGTCCTCCGCCTCTTTTCTAAGAGCCACACGCGCCAACCGCGTCTCCCGCTTAAACCGAGCCAATCTCGTCCGCAAGGAGTCAAGCTTTTGACAGAGTCGAGCTGCCGCGGACCCCTCGACCACAGCGGAAACCCAATGTTCAGTCACCACGTCCCGAAAGGAAGGCTCCAAGAGCCAGCAGCGTTTGTATCTGAAGATGCCCTTCGGAGAAAGATTCTCACCAGAATCCCACAAAATTGGCGAGTGATCAGAGAAAGCTCTAGGCCTAGAAGATACCGAGCATGAAGGGAAACAATCCAACAAAGCACCCGAAGCCAAGAATCGGTCGAGGCGGGATCGCGAATTTTCATTTCTCCAGGTATATTTGATATCGGTAGCCACCAAGTTTTCCAGAGCCAAAGATTCCAGAGTCTCTCTAAAAGATAAGGATCCCGGGTCACAGCCACCCCTAGCCCGAGGGCGGTCGGCAGAGTGAATAGTGACATTGAAATCTCCCCCAATGATCCACGGAAGGCTAGCGAAAGCGCGCCCCGCGTCACGCAAATCCTCCCACAGCTCCGCTCTTCTGATATGACAACAGGGCCCATAGACGGAAGAAAAGGCGATAGGAGTGGGGAAATCCCGTCTAACCAGCACCACCGAGAGCATATGCCTCCCCATCAAGGAGGACTCGAGAGAAAAGAGAGCGGACTTCCAAGCGATGAAGAGGCCCCCCGCCGCTCCCACCGCATCCAACGCCTTAAATGAATCCAAAGACCCCGCTGCAAAGGACCGCCAGAGAGTCTCATCCAATGCACGCAACTTCGTCTCCTGGATGAAAGCCACGTCACAAGCCCACTCCGACAAGCGGACACCCAGAGCCTTCCTCTTCACATCGTCCCCCAGCCCCCTCACATTCCAGGAAAGGAGCTTCATTAAGGAAATAGGCGGTTCCCACCAGAAGGAGCGAGGCCAGCCGCCTCCGCCACCGAGTCGCGCAACGAAGCACAAGAATGAACCGGCGTAGCTCGTGAGCGAGATCTGCTCCTCCGACGATAACGCTTCCCCGATCGCAAATCAGATCGAAACCCTTGCTCAATACCGCAGCTGAGCTCCGAGCTACCCAAGTCTGGGTTATACAAATCGCGGGTCGGCGAGCCCGCACTGACCGTGGAAAAAGTCCCCAGGATGGAGAGCGGAGAAGACTCCAGCAATAGAGGCTTTGACACGTCCCCAAAGATGGCGGAAGCCTCCAATGGCGGAAGGATAGGGGGATAGTCGTGCAAAATTTCCTCGACATTAGTCAGCGTCGAGGTGGTTCCAACGGATACCCGAGAGATGCCTTGATCCGAGTCCGCCAAAAGGAGAGAGGGGTTTCCAGCATGCCAAGATCCGAGTAGACCCGACCCGCCAGCTTCAGCATTCGCGGTAAAGATACCCGTTCGTGCGCCCGAAAATGACGCAAATTTAGTACCTTCCATCTTCCAGGTAAAAGAGCCAAAGAATGAATCGACCTCGGATGGGCCCCACGTTTGCGGATCGCCACGTAAGGCGAGATCACTCGGGAATCGTGGAGAATCAGAGAAGGGCCGCCCGAAATCAAGCCAAGGGAGCGACGCCTCGCTAACGCCCCCATGCACTGCCAGGTAGCCCCCGGGAGACGAGGCGTCATGAGAAGTCGGAGAGTCATTCGTCACAACCGGAAGAAGCGTCGGACGAGTCACCTCCGGTGGCTGATGAAGAGGCTGCAAGAAGGAAATCTCCACCGGAAAGGAGAAGCGACCAATCGAGAAGGTTTCGTAGAACACCTTCCCCACGAGATCTTGCAGCGAGCTTCTGCCACATTCCAGAAGAACCCTAGTAGACTTCCAATCTGAGGCTGGCTTTAAACCATCTCCCACGATCGCCAGCAACTCCCCCCAACGGCGAAGAAGACTGGCCACAGCCGGAGCCTTGCGAGAAAGAAGAGGTATCCCTCGCACCTCAACAACACAAATGTCGATATCAAAGCAAGCTCCATCATCGTAACGCAAAGGACACCAAGAAATGTCGTCAAAGAGAACGCTCTTCAATAAACTTTGGCGTTGAGCCACCAATAAACCACGAACGCAGCATCTTGAGTAGTCGAGAACCACCAAATCCCCTTCGAACGTTGGTCCGAGGAAAGCAAATAACCGCTTCCTCACACCAAGCCAATCAGTTCCACTTCGTGAGGCAATCCCAACAGCAACTCTGTCGCACCCACCCTCCTTCACGTGGTGGTCATGCAGCGAACCACCGAGTGACCTCCCCCGCCCCTTCCGAACAGAAACAGGTTCCACGCCGCAAGTCCCACCCCCCCATCAGGAAGTCGCCGCCAGCAGAATGGTTAGCCGAACCCCCAGTAGCTTCCCCCGCGAGAGGGTCCCTGGAGATAGCAGGGGGTTTGGAGCCACGTACCACCTGCGCGAAAGAGCGAGAGCCAGGCCCCCCATCAGCGTTGCCGGTAAAGGAAGGAGCATGCACCACAGGCTCACTCTCGGACACGAGGAAAGGCTTGCGAGACACAGGCACCATGCGAGAAGCCCCGAACCAACAGGAAGCCTTCTTATGACCAACCCTTCCACAGGAATAGCATCTTGCGGGCAGCCCGCAGGTCGAAGCCGAATGACCACGATCACCACATCTGAAACAACGCTTGCCCGGTTTCATGTGAGAAACACGGACCCAATCTGCACCCTCTTCAAGCTTGTCGGAGACGACCGCATCGACGTGGGACCTTCCACTTTGAGCGCCTTTGTGTTTGTCGTCGATCGGACCCACGCAGAACTCGTTGAAGACGCTAGCCGAGCTCTCCATGCCTTTTCCGGAGACGAAGAGAGGCACTCTCGCGAGAGATGCCTTCGGTCTCCACGAAGCTCCAGCATTAGTAGCCCCTCCCGCTGATGTGACTACATGGCGAGAGTGCTCACGTGCATCAAGCGAAGGCTTCCACCGATCTCTCACTCGCCACCAGCGCTTCTCACGACCTCTCTCCCCTCTTCTCACTCTCTCTCCGACTCTCACCCTCTCCCCACCGCCTCCCATCCGTCGAGTCGATTTTCTGTGAATATCACCTCTCTTCTGGGGTTGGAGTTTGCCAGGGTTTCCTTAGTACCGGTGGATACGAACCTCTACTTGCACTATACATCTCATATATATTTTCATCATGCTTGTAGTTGTAATTTTATTTGTTTGATTGTGGTTTTTCGTGGAACAACAACGACGTGGTAAAACTAACTTTTTAAACCGCGTAAAATCGCATCAACACTCTCTAATCTCCAAACATCAATAACAAGAACTCTAAAGAAACGAATCTCGAATAGAATTACAAAACTTAAAAATTCTCAAGAATCGTCCCGCTCTTATACCATGTTAGAAAATAAGAAGCGGAAGCGGAATGATAAACAAAGCAAAAGAATAAAGAAATATAGACATGGAACACCATGATTTTACGTGGAACCCTACTCCGTAAGGAGCGGGATGAAACCACGGGAGAAGCCCTCAAAGGGGGCATATGCTTCATTTCTTTTTCTCCTCTGATACAGGAGGTCTGGGGCTCCTTATATAGCCACCACAGAGCCTCCAAGTCCCACCACTGGTAGATGTAGGACTAAACTCTTGGATGGGGTAAATGGATCCTGGAGAGATCCATTTACCCATCTCCCATACATGTGACGTATATATCAAATACTCCAACAATAGTTAGAAAGACCAAAATGTCGTTAACTTTTTGCATTCCGTACCAAAACTAAGGACAGTGATATTCACAAATCATTTAAGGAACCATATCTAAAAATCACTTTTACATAGTGTTGAGATATTTTATCTCTCTTTATATGTTATTCTGTAGTTTCCCTAATTCTGTCGGGTGTCTATGTAATTTTCCCTAGAGCTTTTCTCCTATATAAGAGAGCTCTAGGGCTACTATGAATATGACTTATGATTTCTTACACTTCCACATGGTATCAGAACGACGGTCCTAAACCGGAGCTTGTGCCCTAATTCCTTGTCCCCACCAAACCCTACGTGCTCGCGCGCTGCCACTGTACGCTCCGCCTCACGCACGCCAGCAACTCGCGTGCCCGACTGTTCTCCTCGCTCGAGCCAACGCTCCCGCTTGCCTCTGCGCACTTGTGCACCGCGCACGTCTGAGCTCCTGCACCTGTGCGCGTCTAGCACTTGTGCACGCTCGGGCTCCTGTGCGCATGCCCTCTAGTGTCGTGTGTTGCACGCACACATCCGTGCACCCGTGAAGACTCCTTCTTGGGCCTTGTTCTGGTCTTCTAGGGTGTGACCTGATTATCTAAAGACACACCCTACTCTCTCAAAGAAGTTTTCAAAGTATGAAAGTGGTTGTGGCATGAGTCTACACCCACAACCATCTTCCTACATGTCTGTGTAGACGTTTTTTGTCCAATTTTGCAACCCCGGTCTTGAGGAATCGTTGTCATCATGTCAGACAACAAAGCAAATATTCCACCCATGGGTGCCTTCAAAGGTCCATCACCCATTGTGGAGATGGATAGAACCAATTATGAACTGTGGGCCATGCAGTTCATGAGTTTAATGCAATGTAATGGCAAGAAGCATATCCTCACACAGGAGGAGCTTGTTGACAAGACTGGGGTTAACGCCTCATGGGAGGCAGATGACGTGTATGCACGAGTATGGCTTTCTAGAATAGTATCCATGGAGATAACAAATGACATTTTGAGTCATCCCACGACAAAGGCTATGTGGGATATTCTCACTGCAACTTCAACATGACATCTTCACTTTGAAGCAGAATGGTCGTCCTCTCCATACCCTTTACACTTCTCTGAGGGGTATGTTTGAGAAGTTACATGGTTACATTTCCTTGACTGCTACACCAGAGCAACTCAAGGCATACAAGGACTCCGTGATGACAAGAGTCTTTCTAGCTGCACTGGATCCTGAGTATGATGCAGCTAGGGCATAGATTCTTACCGATGCCACTATACCTCCGATGAAGGAGGCATATCGCTGACTGAGCAGACTCTCTATATCTTCTGGTGGTTCTTCAGTGTCTCAGACTTCTTCAGCCATGGCAGCGTCACGTGGTAGGGGGAGCACTATGCAGTTTCATGGCCGAGGAGGCTGTGGAAGAGGAGGGAGCAGTAGACCTCCTCGTCAGCCATGTAGTTACTGTCGCAGGCCAGGACACTCAGAGGAAACGTGATATTCTAAGCATGGGTTTCTAGCCTCGGCACCTACGACAGAACAGATCCGACAGGGCAGCAGTCCCTCTATCGCATCTGACCAGAGGTTTGATGAGCTAGTTGCTCGGCTTAGGGAGATTATGTCGTCTCCTGGGTCAACTTGCACACAGTCAGGATCTTCGGAGGTAGCAACCTTAGCCACTACATCCACATCAGGTACAACATATGCCTTTACTAGTTGTTACAAGGCAGACTTGTCAGAGTGGATCATGGATTCAGGAGCATCACATCACCTCTGTGGTGATAGAGGGCAATTCAGTACCTATAGCCCGACCCAGTCAGGTAGATCTGTGGTAATAGCTGATGGGGCACACTCCCCCATTACTGGTCAGTGGGAGGTGCAGTTAACCCCTGAAATGCGGCTACAGAATGTTCTTTACACTCCTGAATTCTCTATGAATTTATTATCTATTAGTCAAATCACCAAGGATTTGCATTATCGTGCCATATTTGACCCATCTCCTCTTGTGTTTCAGGACATTCTAACGGGCAGTGTGATCAATTCGGGCTGTGAGCAAGGAGGCCTATACAGACTGGTGCAATCTCTGTATGATGTTGTTTCCTCTCTTCACACTCGATCTGTCTCTCCATATATGTGACACCTCCGCTTTGGTCATCTTCCTCTACAAAAGGTGCGTCTTGTTCTTCCTTAGATTTCTCTTCGCTCTACTTTCCAATGCGAGGCCTGTCAGCTTGGGAAGCATCATAGGTCCACATTCCAGAGTTGTCAGGGTCAAAGTAGTCATGGTCTTTTTGAGTTGATCCATTTGGATTTCGGGGTCCCAGTCGTATTCCTGATCTTCATGGACATTGATTTTATCTTGTTTTTGTTGATGAGTTTTCTAGATTATCATGGGTCTTTTTGCTTAAGAACAAGTCTGATGCTAGTCCTATCATTCAGTCTTTTATTAATGAAATAAAAAATATCTTTTTTGCACATGTCAAGTATATACGTTCTGATAATGCACCTGAATTCTGTAGTACACAACTTTCTCAATTTCTTAGATCTCATGGTATTGTGCATCAGACGTCCCGTGCTTATACGTCCCAACAGAATGGAGTGGTTGAGAGGAAACATCGCCATCTCTTGGATATCACCAGGAATCTTCTAGTTCAAAGTTGTGCTCCTCATTCCTACTGGGGAGAGGATGTTCTTATTGCATGGTATTTGGTGAATCGTATGCCTTCATCGATTCGGGGAGGAGATTCCGTTCTCGACTACATTTCCCGAGAAGGGTCTTTTCTCTCTCACACCTCGTGTTTTTGGATGTGTTGCCTTTGTTCATCAGATGTCTTCAGGTCTTGACAAGCTCTCTCCTAGAGCAGTCAAGTGTGTTTTTGTTGGGTATTCCAAGACCCAAAAAGGGTATCGTTATTTTGACCCTGCTTGACGAAGGTACTATGTTAGTACAGATGTCACCTTTTTTGAATCCATCATGTATTTTTCTCCTACATGTAACAAGCTCATTCCGACAGGACGTGGGGAAGAGGTTTATATGCCACTACCTCCTGTCTCTCTTATTCCACTCTACCACCACCGACGTTGCCGCCACCGTCTACACCTCCTGCCGCATCTAATTTCTTTCCACAGGTTTACCAGCGCCAGCCTCGTGCTCATGTGCCTCCACCATCATCCAGCACGACTAAGGTATGTCCTGAGCATTTGAGTTCCCCTGATGGCACTGGTGATTTGAGTGTGCAGGATGTTGTTGATGATACTCCTTCTGAGGATACCGAGGACCTCGATGTCCTTATTGCTTTATGACGGAAGAGGCGTGCATGTACGATGCATCCTCTTTCTTCTCATGTCTCTTTGGCGCGACTATATGGTGACTTTCAGAGGTTTGTTATTGCCTTATCAGCGGTTCAGATACCGAGATCCTATCAAGAGGCATTACAGAGTTGCCCTTGGCGTCTTGCTATGGAAGAAGAGATGGCCGCCTTACAGTGTCGAGGCACGTGTAGTGTCGTCTCCACTCCCCCAGGTGCTTCTGTTGTTGGCAGTAAATGGATGTTTACCATTAAACACCGTGCAGACAGTTCGGTGAACAGATACAAGGCTTGTTTGGTTGCACATGGATTCACCCAAACTTCTGGGGTATCAAGACATTTTTTCTCCTGTCATGCATCACTGTAAACTCCGTATCCTTATTGTTGTTGTGGTGGTGAAGGATTGGCCTCTTTTCCAATTAAATGTCAAGAATGTCTTTTTGTATGGCGACCTGCAAGAAGAAGTTTATATACAGCAGCCACCAGGGTTTACTGCTGAGGGGGAGTCTGGTATGGTGTGTAAACTTCATAAGGTTATATATGGCCTTAAGCAGAGTCCGAGAGCTTGGTTTCAGAAGCTTTCAGAGTTGATTGAACTACAGAGCTTTGTCAGATCTACGGCAGATCATTCTCTTTTTGTTAAGAGAACTCAGAGAGTTATTGTTGCTTTTTTGGTTTATGTGGATGATATTGTTGTCACAGACAGTGATAATGAAGGAATTCAGGCAGCCAAGGATTTTCTTGGACAACAGTTCGTGACCAAGGATCTTGGTAAGCTAAGGTATTTTCTTGGACTAGAATTTGCAAGAAACTAGCAGGGAATGGTAATGACGCAAAGGAAGTACGTCATTGACCTCCTATCTGAGGCGGGTATGACACGATGTAGATCTGCTACTACTCCAATGGATCCCAATGCTCGGCTATATGATGATGACTCTGCAGAGGTGGATAAGATACAGTACAAAGAGCTGGTAGGGAAGCTATTGTATGTCGCCATTACCAGGCCTGATATATCATTTGCAGTCAGCAGAGTTAGCCAATTTATGGAGCAACCTAGGCAGTCTCATATGGATGTTGTCAACATGATCTTGGGGTATCTCAAGTCTTCTCCAGGTGCAGGACTTCTATTCAGGAGAGACATAACCCTGACAGTGTCAGGATGTGCGGATGCAGACTATGCTGAGGATAGGAAGTCTTCAGGTTTCACTGTGTTCGTAGGCAATGGCCCAAGGGAGCACAGAAATGATGTGGGTCAAGTCCGTCTTGACTGACCTAACAGTGAAGGTGCCTCTTCCTTTGCATCTACAATGTGATAATCAAACTGCATTATTTATAGCGAATAATCCTGCCTTTCATGAAAGAACAAAGCGCATTGAGGTTGACTGTCACTATACCCGTGATTTGATTCAAAAGGGGTTCATATTCACTTCTCATGTTGCTTCAGGCGATCAGATTGCTGATATGTTCACCAAAGCACTTGCAAAGGAACTGTTTCACCATTGTTGTTCCAAGTTGAGCATGATAGATATTTATGCTCCAGCTTGAGGGGAAGTGTTTAGATATTTTATATCTCTTTATATGATATTCTGTAGTTTCCCTATTTCTGTCGGGTATCTATGTAATTTTCCCTAGAGCTTTTCTCCTATATAAGAGAGTTTTAGGGCAACTATGAATATGACTTATGATTTCTTTACACTTCCACAGTTAGTGACATGGCATCTGAGACCGAAGATACCATGGCAAAGATGAAACATGTAGCTAGAGGTTCACAACCACAATCATTGTTCCTTTGCGTTATAGAAAAGGTTACCCACCTCCTTAGACAGTTTGTAGTGCAAGAAAATAATATGCATTATCTTATGAAATTTAGCCATTAAAAATGAAAACAAAAATCAAACTTTCCTAAAGTTCAAAATCAGATAACCATAAAAATACAAAATTTTTATTAAGTTAAGTTCTTTATGAAACGCTACAAGCCGCAAAAAAGGGGAAATTGCTAACATGCAAAACAAGAAACCGAATTTCTAGACTGTATCAATTCAAAAAACTAAATTAATTATAAAAAATGGCATTCATTCAGAGTTGAAGACGTTTGAATGATGTATAATGTTAGATGCGTAATCGGATCTCTCAAATTTCCGATTGTCATTTCTCTTGTTTAGCCCTACAGTGATTGAGTTTAGAACTTGTGTAAGTTGGTGGAACTGTAAATAGACACTCGTACTTCTCAATCCTTCAGAAGAAGAGTAAGAACATCAGACCCCACCGGGTAACTTTTCCATGGAGTATGGTGGTTATCTTATCATCTCGAGCAATGTGAATCTTAACATTATTGTTCATGATAAATAAATGGCTGCCCTTATTTACTTTAGCCTGGATCAAAGCATGACAGGTACACTGCATCTTCCTCTTAAAGTTCATGTTTCATTTTAATTATCTATTTTTCAGGGGATCACAAATTTTCTGAAAGACCTGTAGTGCTTTTGAATGTTGAAAGATGCATGTTGCATAGATCCTGTTGGAGTATTTGGTTGTGCGTCTCTTATATTGTAGATGGGTAAATGGATCTCTCCAGGATCCATTTACCTCATCCAGAGTTTAGTCTCACATCTACCGTATGTGGGATGTGAAGACTCAGTGGGGGCTATATATAGACCCCCACACCCATTGTATTCAGAAGAGAAAAAGCAATAGACTATCAGCCCTTTGAGGCGTTCTCCCGTGATTTCATCCCGCTCCTTAGGGAGCAGGGTTCCACGTAAAAATCTTTGTGTCAAGTTTACCTTTCTGTTCTTCATGCTATGTTTATCATTCCGCTTCCGCGTTTCTATTTTCTAACATGGTATCAGAGCGGGTCATTATTGGTTGATTTTGAAGCTTGTTCTTGAAGATTTTTATAATGTTTAAAATTATTCCAAGTTCAGGTTTCAGTTTATTCTTGAAGATTTTCCACATTTTTTTGGAGTCTGTTCTGGTTCCAGTTTTTTTTGGAACCCTAATCCTTTAGAGGTGCGCTTCCATCTCCATGCCCTCTGCGATGTTCCAGGCGCAAATGCAGATCATGTGCATCTGAGCCCATGCAACAAGCATCGTAGAACCCTTTTGCGTGCACAGGAGAAGCCCTACACAGACCCTCTCCATCTCTCCAACTCACGGCACAGGACCTCGCCTCCTCCTCTCGCGCCACTCCATCTCTTCGAAGGCGCAACCCTTCATACTCCTTCTCCAGCAAATCCCGGGCGGAGCCATCTCCAGGCTCCCAAGTGAACACGGAATAGCCCCTACGGAGGGGGGGCACACAGGCGGCAACGGCCAAGCCCCCATGCCGCAGGCACCCCAGGTCGAGTCTCGCAGGAGACTCCTCCACGCGCAGCGGCACAGTCGCATCTCCCATACTCGTGCAACCCTCCATGATCTTGCGTGCGAAGCAACGTCAGGCGGCACACTTTGCACCTCTCTCCTTCAATATCTTCAGGCGGAGCTTGGGCTCCGAAGTACAGGCGGCGACACAAGACCCAACCAGAAAAAAGGAGCTCCAAGTGCATGAGAGCTCCAGACCGATCTCGGCGTCCCTCGCACGGGCCTCGTGCGCCTCCATGCGAGCGGCTGCGCACCGCCCCTCCGACCTCCGCTCCAAGGCGCGCATTATCGGGGCGGTGGGATTCGGAAGGGGTTCCCACTATGGGAACCCTAGTGGCGTATAAGGGGCTCTATGTCCCTTTATTTTAAAAAAACTGCTATAAAGGCCCAGGGCCCAATGTTGGGAGTGCATTAAAAAAGGGGGAATATTTAAAAAAAGAGATGAGAAACTGTAAAAAAGTGTGAAACGTCTTATAAAAAAAATTGTTTTCAAAAAAATGTGAGAAGAAAAGTCTTATTAAAAAAATAATATTGATGGCTATTAAAAAAATGAAAATGATGAAATAGCCGCAAAAAATGCATGATTTATTTGTTTTTCTTCCATTATCTTGTCCTCTCCCAACATAGTCGATGACATATATTCCTACTAGTATGTTCCGGATTCAGATGCCATAAGTCCGTTCCAGATTCAGATGTCAGATTCCAGACCAGTCATTTATTCAGACTAATACAGTTTTTCATATGATCAAACTCAACGTCAAATGGTTCCGAATCTGCAGTTTAGACACGCGCATGTATGCGGTCTTCTTTCAGATGAGCACATGTATGCCATCTTTTGTGGTATCCCCATCTTTTGTGTCAGCCAGAGTTTTCATGTGATCCATAGGGACTCCAGAATAGAGTACCATTCCCTATGCCATGTTGGCTAGGATTTTCATGTAGTTTCATAGGGACTCCGGAGTAGAGTACCATTCTCTGTGCCAGATGGGAGAGACCCAGTTCTTCGACGAGGAGATTTCTTCAGACTCCATTCTCTAGCGATCGTGAACTCCAGTACGAGATCCTTCCGAGGTTCCTATGAGAGAGAACCCACTTCGAGATCCCTATGAGAGAGACCCATCTTCAGAGGTTTGTGTATGGATAATTAGAGATGCTCTTTTCGACCCTTTTCAGAGATGGAGCAGTTGTCCACATTGTTGTGGCGGACTAGAGTTCTCCAAGTAGAGACTCATTTTCAGTTGCAGTGACTCTGGCAGGCGTAGTACAGAGCACATGCTCTCCGACAAGGAGATTCAGTTGACTCACACCAACCCGTTTTTCCTCCTCACCTGCACGGCATGAGAAGCAATGTGTTCGACAGCAACCAACAATTGTGCGCGTTGAGTTGATATTGTCTGTAGTGTCTTGTACGTGAGTTGAGATTTCTTTCTGTTTGTTCAAGCTGAGCATTGCATGCTCCAGCTTGAGGGGGAGTGTTAAAGTATTTGGTTGTGTGTCTCTTATATTGTAGATGGGTAAATGGATCTCTCTAGGATCCATTTACCTCATCCAGAGTTTAGTCTCACATCTACCGTCGGTAGGATGTGGAGACTCAGTGGGGGCTATATATAGACCCCCACACCCATTGTATTCAGAAGAGAAAAAATAATAGACTCTAGGGATGAAAACGAATGTGAATATATTCATATCCGATCCGCTATCATATTTGTTTCATACATATTTTGACATTCGTATTTGTATTCATTTTAAAATGTACGCGGATATGGATATCACTTTGACATTCGCTAATATTTGCATTCATATTCGTATATTCATTTTCGTATATAAGTATAGTAATATATTTATTTATAACTGTACGTAACAACATTTTATGATTGCATTCGTCATTGTTGATATAATTGTTATGAAATTACTATATCTAGCATACCATTTTATGTGTAAACCATCCTAAACATGTATTTTTTTAGTTAATCTGTTAAAGATTTCGATTATTATTCGTATCCGAATTGTATTCGTTTTTAAGGATATGGTAACACATTTTTTATAATCGTTAATATTCATATCCGAATTCGTATTCATATTATAAAATAGATAAGGATATGATTATACCTATATTTGTATATGTATCCAACCGTTTTCATCCCTAATAGACTATCAGCCCTTTGAGACGTTCTCCCGTGGTTTCATCTTACTCCTCAGGGAGTAGAGTTCCACGTAAAAATCTTTATGTCAAGTTTATCTTTCTGTTCTTCATGCTCGGTTTATAATTCCGCTTCCGCATTCCTATTTTCTAACATACCCGTGATCCGATACTATGTATGTGTGAGAACTGGGCTACTGAAGGAGGTTGTACATGCACGATTCGGGCTACCTCACTGCAGGCTTTTAAATGCCTCTACAGAAAATCCCCTACTTAATAGTCGCGGAATAAACTAGCGAACAGAAAGTACACACCTAACAAACAGATTTAGTGGAAAAGCATTCTCAAAAGAATGGATAAAACCCAGGAGGGGATGACCTAATGCCCACATACAATGTTTACATGGAAAAGGGTCAAACGGATCCACACCAAGGATCCATTTAATTGTACATCTATCAATATCCCCCGCCTCAAGTTCAGCATGAATGTCAATCATGCCTAACTTGCCACCAATCGCTTCACCTTGCATAGTGGAAGCGAAATTTCAAAAAGTGTGAGGTGGTTTCCCCATCATCCAGGTGTGATCCTCACTTTTAAGGAAAATGAAATAACCTAGAATTAAGAAAAAAATATACTATTTTAATATTATGAAAGAAGACTAGACTATGAGAAAACAACTTTAACACCACATCGAGGAATTATAACTATATATTACTTCTAGACATCATTCCCACAAATTTAGGTTCAAAATTTGACATATAGTGACTCCTAACTTCGGTGATTACTATTATAATGCATCTCAGCTATTCTATGTATTCATCTAGCAGTAAATTTATTTTTAGTTTCAAATGCATATTGAAAGAGATACTTTTTAATCATGATTAATGCATGAAATAAGATAAAAGAACATCATGCTCATCAACAAACCAAAGAAGAGAGTTATAACTGATTACAAAATCTGCGAGGGGCACAACTATAATAAAACCCATATAATTTGTTAAAGTGGCTGAGGCAACGCCCCACCGCCTCAAAAATGCCTCAAGGCTTGCACCTCACAAGATTTGGGTGAGGTCTTAAGCCTCACATAATTTTTTTGTCGAAAATGCCTCGAGGCTTACGCCTCACTACCTTGAGGCGTGCTTTTTAAAACAAGGGTGGAAAGGTCTTTGGTGAAGTTGTTGGCCAACTAATCTCCTAATTTGATCAAAGTTAGGCATAGTTAACCAGCATCAACTTCCTCTTGTATAAAGTAGTGATCCTATGGATATACTTAGTTATATAGTGTCGGACAAAAGTATTAGCGAAGTTAATCATCACCTTATCGTTGTTGTAGATCTTCAATGAAAGATTGGTCTAGATACCCGTATCATTAAGCATAATCTGGATCCATAGTATGTCCACAACCCTAAGTCATTGCACGTTATTCAGCATTGACACTCGATTTGTCACAAATGGTTTGCTTCTTACATTATCATGTGATGAGATTCCCTTTACGATTAATAGAATAACCTGAAGTAGACCGGTGTATCTAAGGATCCTGTCCAATCAACATCTGTCAGGATTCTTTTTTAGATAGCAAATAATTCGATAAATTGCAGTGAGATGATATGTTGGAGCATGCACAAATTGACTCGTTACATCACAGTGCAAGTGTTGCGGTGCCTAATTTCAAATCTGTTCTTCAATAGATAAATAAACATATGTTTGTACCAATCATTTATAAATATGATAAATTATCTACTAATCAAGTATATACATGGACTTCGGTAGATACAGAATCTCTCAACATATATATGACCAAATAGGAATCAATCTAACCAGCTAGACTACACCAATACTAGAAGCTGAACCTTGGTCTCTATGACCCGCCTGTAGAGTAGTCAAACTGGACCGAGCAAAATCCTCTAATCTGACCTCTTAAACACACTAATAGCACAGGCGCTCCTTTCTGACAACTTGAAAATGAAAACCCCTAAATTTGAATTCTGGTATAATGTTGTACCTTGTAAAACATTGAATCAATTGATCTATGATAGTTTGTAGGAAACGTCGGCACAAATAATCTCTGATGCATGTACAGCTTAGAAATGAGGGCAAAAGAAAGATAGACGACCAATGTTCTTACTTCAAAGAGTCTGTCACGCAATTAAAGATAGAGATCATACACGGGCTGGTCAGTAGCTTTGGCTCCCAATTTTATTAGACAGTACGTGACTCCACCTGTCAATGAAGACAGCACACCGACCAATAGTGGACCTATGGTAGAAGTGTTGCCGCTTTCACTGACAGTAATTTTTTGTTGGGATTCCATAAATGCACCTACATCATTCAGTAGGAATACTTCATGAAATCTGCAGATAAACAATAATACTACTATTCAGATGACTATAAGTTGCTATTAAGTATAAAATTTTCAACAGGCACTTCAGTAGTGGGTCTATTCCATCACACAATTGGAAAAAATAATACAACTCCATGTATGAATGTCAGCGGTGGCCCATTTTCTAATATTCTGTAAGATTACAAGTTGGAAAGATACTCGTATTTTTCTCAACTGTAGTAGAAAAAGCAAGCAGTATACTTGAGCATGTAGGCGATACCAGAATGACAGGTGCATGCCCCTTGGTGAGTCTTTGGCCAGAGATAGGCTGTCATCCTTATAGACGAAGGTTGTGTACCTAGGTAGTTTATCTAACACTACTGGCTATTATTTGGATTTCGAACAAATGGAGATTTATCATTATCTAAAAAATACCCGCAAAAGTAAAAAATAAATAGCAAGTTACAACGAACAAATGACAAATTATTCTCTAAGCTCATGCCACACCCTAAGATTCACGTATATTTAGATCATTAATCTGTTTTATCAAATATATCTCTGAGCATATTTTGTTTCCAGCATTGTTTGGACAAGTAAAGAGTCGCGCAATTCATTAAAACAGAAATATAATTTTCTTCAGTACATATGTAGAAATATACCTTGCACAGCAGACAGGGGCTGGTATACAAATAATATCCCAACAAAGCTAACAGTCAGACCTGAAAAACAAACCGAAACACTATTAAGCAAATATTTATGTAAGATGGTAAGACAACCTGCACATAAATTTGGCCAATTTTTCCTACTAGATATGGCATGAGTAAATAATTTATGATATCTAGCATATTTTAAAAACAAGTCTGCAAAGTTTAATTGCAAAAGCACCTATGACCAACAAAATCAAAGTATACCTCCAATTTCAAGAAGAGAACATTTTTCCTCTAAAAGTAGTCTAGAGGCGAGAGACGCCACAACAGGGGTTGCAAGATTTACCACAATGGCATAATGCAAAGGAAGTTTTTGGAGGCTGAAACAATCAATAAGGAGTCAATTCATACATGGAAGATGCATTTATTCACAGAAAACTTTAGATTAGAGGAGGGTAAGATGCCCACTGAATGATCATAATGAAAAGACAAAATAACTGAAAATTCTCGTCATGAAATTAAAGATATATCAGAAAAAAGAATAAGTTTGCAGATTGTATCAAAAGATGTAATATGTTATTAGGGTCACCTTAGATCTTGGTTTAGCAATGCTTTCAATGTCTTCCTTCAAGTTTATAATTTGTACAAAATGCTATTTAACATGTGCCAGACATGATTTGAAAATGTAGAGATATTTCTATATTTTAGCATTATTTATTTATTCTCTATGTATTGTTTTTTTGTTCTCTATGTATGATGTAGGACTCTCCTGCATATAATAGAGCCATAGGGTCTCATAAATCATATATATTATTTTCTATCAACATAGTATCAGAGCGACGGTCCGAAACTAAAGTTCTCATACCTAAAAAATCTCTAACCCTACGACAAACCACCGGCTCATGCCAACTGGGACCGCCGCCGCCGCTGCCTGGAGCAACCTCGTGTGGACCACCTGCCCTCCACCGCCGCCACTGCTACTCAAGGGCAGCCTCACGCGGACCCCCTACTGTTGTAAAGCGACTCCTCCGCCTCATTGCCTCTCCTTGCTGGCCCATATCTCGGCTAGGGTTGCGTCGTTGTGTCACCGAGCATTCTAGGGCACCGTACTGGTGATCGACTGATCACGTATGGTCTGATTTTAAGGATTCCAAGGCGATTTCAGATTGATAAATCACTCTTTTTTTGCCCTAGGACACCCCTCATATTGATGGGAATGGTTACAGCTTGAGTCTACACATTCAATCAATTCCCTTCATGTCCGTGTAGATAGGTTTTTCCTTGATTTATACGTTCATGTCTGTGGATTCGGCATCATGTCAAAAAACAAGGTTGATATTTCCTCCACAAGCACCTTCCGAGGTCCGGCGCCAATAGTCAATATTGATGGAACGAACTACGAAGTATGGGCCGTGTAGTTCATGATCTGATACAGTCTACCGGTAAGAAGTGTATTCTTACTGAAGAGGAGACTATCGATAAGAATGGGACAAATGCATCATGGGGGGCTGATTTTGTGTATGCACGCGTTTGGTTGACTGGTACATTGACGATAGAGATCGCCAATAATGTTTTGTATCATCCCACTGCCAAGACAATGTGGGATAGTCTTGTTGCTACCTATTCACAGGCAAGAAACGAGTTGAAGATCTTGCAGTTACAACATGGCATATTCACTACCAAGCAGAATGGACGACCCATATATTCGTTATATACATCTCTCAGAAACTTCACAGCTTCATGCCTCTTGCAGCTACACCTAAGCAGCAGAAAGAGTACAGGAATGCCACGATGGTTGACGTCTTCTTAGTGGCTCTTGATTATGAATATAAAACCACTCGATCACATATTCTTACATATGCTACAATTCCTCCTGGAAGAGGCATATTGTCGATTTAGCAGGATCATCGTTCCGTCGTCCAATTCATCATAGACCCCCTCTGCGATGGCTACATCACGCGGTAGAGGAGGTATTTCACAATACATAGGTCGAGGGTTTCATGGTCGAGGAGGTGGTCGTGCTCCTCGTCACTCATGCATCTACTGTCACCATCTTAGACACTCTGAGGACACATATTATTCCAAGCATGGTTTTACAGCCTCTGCTCGTGTTGCTGAGTAGAGTGAGATTCCCTCTACGTCCACTTTCGATCAGAGATTTGATGACCTAGTCTCCCGCCTGAGAGAAATCATGCCTCTTGTTGCTTCTTCTAGGTCCTCGAGCACTCTAGATGTGGCTGCTTCTGCCTCGACTAGTATCTTAGGTAGTGCTTATTCTCTTACCAGTTGTCGTAGGGCTGACATTGCAGAATGGATTATAGATTCTGGTGCCTCTCATCATCTGTGTGGAGATAGATATAAATTTGTATCATACAGACAGATAGCTCCTGGCATATCAGTGATCATAACAGATGTGACTCATTTTCGCACTACTGGACAGGGGGAGATCGGTTCTACGCTATCCATGCATCTTCAGAATGTGCTTCACGCACTTGACTTTACCATGAATTTATTGTTTATTAGTCAGATCACTAAATATTTATATTGTCCTGCTATTTTTGACCCATCTTCCCTTGTTTGTCAGGACATACTTACGAGCAGGGTGATTAGATATGGTTGTAAGCAAGGAGGCCTATATCGATTGATCCATACTCCTCATGCTGGTGCTTCATCTAGTTTTGCAGGACCAATCTTTTTTTTATGTGGCATCTCCATTTTGGTCATCTACCCCATCAGAAGATGTGTAATGTGCTTCCTCAAATTTCTACTCGTTCTATTTTTCAGAGCGAAGCTTGTTAGCTAGGAAAGCACCAAATGTCTGCAATCTCGAGTCGTCAGAGTCGTAATAGTAGTTCTCTTGAGTTAATTTCATCTGGATATTTGGATCCAAGTCACGTTCCCGATCATTAAGGACATATATTCTATCTTGTTGTAGTAGATGATTTTTCTATATTGTCATGGGTTTTTCTGTTAAATAATAAATCTGAAGCTGGGAATGTGATTCAATCATTTATCAATGAAATAAAGAATATTTTTCTACTATTGTCAAATTTGTTTGCACTAACAATGCATTGGAGTTCTGTACCTTACAACTTTCACGTTTCTTTATATCGCTTGGTATTTTACATCAGGCATCATGTGCATAAACGTCTCAGCAGAACGATATTGCTGAATGTAAACATCGTCATTTACTTGATGTCACAGGGACTCTTCTGATTCAGAGTCGTGCTCCTCACTCTTTTTGGGATGATGTTGTCTTCACCGCTTGCTATCTTGTGAATTGTCTGCCTTTCACTGTTTTGGGTGAGATGATTCCCTTCTCGATTACGTTTCCCGAGAAGGATATGTTCTCTCTCACCTATCGTGTGTTTGGGTCTGTGGCATTTGTACATCAATTGTGACCTGGCCTTGATAAGTTTGTCCCCAGAGCTGTCAAGTGTATTTTTGTAGGGTATTCCAAGACACAAAAGGGATACCGGTGTTACGATCATGTTCGTCGAAAGTATTATGTTAGTTCTGATGTCACCTTCTTTGAATCTGTGATGTAATTTTCCCCTGCAGGTAACAAGTTCACTCCATCGGAGTCTGGAAAGGAGGTTTACATGTCTCCACCTCTCTCACCATCACCACTACATGTTCCAATACCACATATGGTTCCACCACCACTACCTCCTCCTCCTCCTAGTCCCATAATCGAGTTCTTACCACGTTTCTACGTTCGCAGGTCGTTTACTGCTCATGGGCCTCCCTAATCATCCAGCGCGCCTCAAGTATGTTCTGATCACAATATTGCTACTAATGGTAATGATGAGTTGTCTCTTCAGTAGGTTACTTTACAAGACAAACATGTTCTTTTATAGGTAGCAAATGAGCATGTAAAGGGGGTTGTTGATGATCTTGAGGTGCTTATTGCGCTTAGTAAATAGAGAGGCGTACATGCGCATCGTATCCTCTTGCTTCCATTGTCTCTTTAGCACACTTGTCAGCAGATTTCAGGAAGTTTGTTGTAGGACTATCTGCTGTGGAGATTCCACGGACCTGCCATGAGGCTATGCAAGACAACCAACATCCGAATTCGCACAAACCCAAATCCGATCCGATTTGGGTCCGATTAACCCAATAAAGTTGTCGGTCAATGCTAAACAACCTAAATCGATCAATTGATCGTGAATCAAAAGTCGTTCGGACAAAATTGACCAAAAATCAATCGCATCGTAATGTGTGCCCGAAAAGCCGCGACGCAAATTCGGAAATAGCAAAACAAATCGAGACTGTCATAAAATCCGATTCGATGAAATAAGACTAAGGAAATCGACCATTCGTCAATCGGAGGTCGTTTGATATTTTTAAATCGCAAAATTTAAGCCCAAATCAAAACTGTATCTCGAAAAGTTCGGGGATCCAAACCCGATCAAAAGTATATCAATATTATACTCATATTGATCGTTGTTTAGAGACGATCAAATCAAGATATTGCGCATCGAAATCTGACATCTGAGGCGTGAATACGGAAGACTTTAATGTCTTAGATAAATAAATAAAATGATTTTTTAAAAAAAATAAAAGTTTAAATTTAAAGCAGACAGCAGACTGTTGAAAAAAATTACATCTTAATTTTTTTTTTGCTACAGTAGCACTGTACTCCATGTTAGTCACTCCATTTCAAAAGGGGGGGATTATGACATCAGCAGGCTGCTGTCAGCCTGCTGGTTGTCATGCATGATAATCAATGAAAGAGAAATATAGGAAGCTTCTTACCCCTTTCCTCAATGTTTTTTAAACTTTTTCTTCTCCAACGTCAAAGGCCCTTCTCTCCCCCTTATTTTCCTCCAAATATTCCCAATTTCTCCTAAAAAGGTCCAGCCGTGAGCCCTCTTCTTCTCCTGCTGCTGGAGCTTCTCCATGAGCACATCTTCTTGCTCCCTTATTGAAATTTCAGCAACTATCCTGCTGCTCCTGGAACTGCATTGCAGTGTATACAAGATCAGCTCTCATCCCTCCAAAATTTGATCCAAATAAGGTACAATCATTAGCCACTATCTTGTTGCCTTGCATGTTGCCTCATCTACAATCCAAAGATTTAATTGTACATCGAGCCTCAAAAAAAAAAGATTTAATTGTACATGTTTTTACCCCTCCTCTTACTGTCTCCATGTGATTTCCACATCTTCTGTCTATTGTAAATCTTGAGCCTTATGTATGGATTGAAGATAGGAATCCATTACAACATCATCATATCAAACTTCAATGTCAGCTTATCAAATTCCAAATTTAGACTCAGAAAATCCATCATGCGAGAAATCAAATCCATCAATAAACAGTAAACCATATGTTCAACGATGGACTTGTGCAAGTGACATTCATGTGAGTATTATTTAAGATGCCATGAATCTATTTACGTATGTCCAGGTGTTATACACACACCTATATAAATTTGAGCGGGGAATACAATTAACATTTTTATTATATCTAATTTTATTATAAAAAAGGGACTGGATTTTCTGACTACATCCATCTTTACTTGCATACTATTTTTTTATGATGTCAATAGCCTTCACATTATATCAACAGCAAAACAGTATAAATAGGTCATGACTTATTAGGAGTGTGCTGGGGATAGTTGATTGGTATTATTAAAAAAACATCTTCTTACACAGATAAGATACAGGGAACTGGAGGAGTTGTGCTTTTACCAAGTACATGCTTAGAAAATATATCTTAATTATTAATAATCAATGTGATTTTACCATCACGAAACTTTGGTCAATGTCGTACAATTCACGCTTAGACCTAGTTTGATTGAAGGAACAATTATACAAGAACTGTGTTTGTGGTACGATAATCTATGGTTAACAAACTGGCATGGGGTGAATGAGGTATTTAGGTATTGGAGAATGCAGAGAGATCGATAGGAAGAAGTATGTTATCTTGGTTTATACTAGTGATGCCTATAGGTTAAGGTTGTACGGGGACTGGGTACCTAATAATTGTAAATGATAAACTACACAATGTTGTCCAAATGGTTGCTAAACTCATATCATGAGTAAGGAAGTGCTTATGTGATATGTATAGTTTAAATGTTGTTATAATAAGATGATCCTTCCTAATTGTGCATCAGTTTCTTAAGGGACTAGTACTAGTAGCATCGGATGTCTCACGATTCTATTACGTGAGGCTAAGGAAAAAAATTTATGCTCCGATTCGAATGCTTAGTCTGCTTGGCGCAAACCTAGAAGGAGGTTCTCGATATTGATAGCCCTTAACTCATGCTTATTGTTCTATCATACTGCGATAGTTAGTAGGTCAGTTTGAGGATGAACTAATCTAAGATCAATCATTACTTATGGAGGTAGTGAATTTATTACTTGTTTTGAATGTGGTTGATGGGTCGGAGAGGGTGGATGGTTGCTTCAGTTTTCAATGATTGTGGATCTCGATCCGAGCTTTCTCTGGAATGTATATATATTATGGAAGATAAAGGTGCTACTAATACGAAAATTTAAAAGGGAGACTTCAGGAATCTCAGTAGTTCATTAGATCAAGGAGATTAAGTGGCATACATTATTGTGATATCTATATGATACTTGATTATTATGAATCAGGGATGACTGATAATTAACAGTGCCGGTCATGATAACCCTTAAACATGACCGTGCGAGGGCACGGTGATCCTCAACTGGGCGGGAGATAGGAAGTCCAGTTAGGGCAGCGACCGCCAAGTGCGCGGGTCTAAGATCCCAGTCCTTTTCACGGTTTTTACGCGAGCTCGCAATGTTTTTACGCCTCGTTGGGATCCAGACTTTTGACCAACTCCGCTGACCCTCTGTTTTAGGATACCTAGGCGGGAGATCCTCGGTTTTTAGTTTTTCGTACGAGCTCGTTGCCCGTACTAGTCGGGATGGTTTCTAGAGTGACTTTTCCAGAGAGTCTCTCTCACCCGTCTCTGGGGTGTAGTTTTGGAGTAGACATTTCCCTCTATCGGACCGCACTGCCAATAAGAGGACGAGACGGAAGAGCCTCTTAAGAGGCTACCTCACCGCTTGAGTTTTAGTTACTTTTCCACCAACAGGCTTGGCGATGCTACATCTGAATCATCTGGGGTTACAATTGAGGGAGTTTCAGTTGAACTCGAAGAGAAGTATTATAGATCTTGTCTAAGAGAGGAAGTTAAGTATAAGTTGTGTTGACTAGAGTTGATTATAATTAAGTTAAGTGGACGTGTTGGGAACTTAGTTAGTATGCATTATACAACATCGCATGCCTACGGAGGCATCCCAACCCTAAGGCATTATTCACGCCTTAGAGTCATAGTGCGAGGTCATAAATAGACCAAGACCATAGACTATTCACAAGACTTGAAAAGATAGATAGAATTGAAAACCATATAAGAATATAATCTTTTCCATCTTCAATAAACTAAGAATTAAATAAAACATCACCTCACCAACTCCTTATTAAGATGCATAAACTGATCTCAGTGATAAGAAAAATAATATATACTTACTGGCCCCAATTACTATAGGAAAATATTATAAATGAGAAATATTGGGATATTGAGTAATCAGGAGGGAAACACATGGAGAATAATTTGAAAACCTTTTTCTACGCAGGTAGTGATAGATTTTAAATTCATAAATGCCGGTCTACTTGCTTTCTTTTGAACATATTAAATGCCGACTTAATTTAATAATATGACATATGAAAGTACCAGCGCTCGCTGACACCTCTTCTACCTTCCAAGTTTTGGCAGGAAAGCAGCATGCAGCACAGTAGCGGGTTGATGATTCCTGACAATCGGGCTTATTCTAGACGGTACAGTTTCTTTTGTTGTAGTTTTTGTTCAGCTCATATTGTAAATGCTTTCTTTCTCTTATGTACATATTTGGGATATATGCATACACTGTGATCTCTTTTGTACATGTATAAATTATGGAAATTAATTGAATATTGATGGCACATGTTACTCTTGTTGAATTTGTGGTCGTTACATTGAATGTGAATGTCATGACAGATATGCGAAATGCGAAATATTTCCTTGATTTTCAATATCTTAATGCGATCACTTGTGAATATTATAGTGTGAATGCGTGTAAACGGGTGCCTGGATCCGAGGGCATCTCAGTGGCGTCTTCCAATGGAGGAAGAAATGGTTGCGTTATAGTCACATGGAGTTTAGTCCCAGTTCCTCCTAGGGCATCTGTTGTCAGTTGCAAGTGAGTGCTTACCGTGAAATACTTAGCAAATGGTATAGTAGATCGTTATAAGATGAGGCATGTTGCGCGAGGGTTCACCCAGACGTATGGGGTGGACTATCAGGATACTTTCTCACTGGTGGTCCGTCATTCTACACGTCGAGGTCTTCTTACTGTTGTTGTGGTGCGAGATTGACCATTATTTCAGCTTGACATCAAGAATGTTTTTCTCTATGGTGATCTCCAAGAGGAAGTCTACATGCAACAACGACCACGAGGGGGAGTATCAGCAAGTTTGTAAACTTCATAAGGCTATTTATGGTGCAAAGTCCAAGAGCATGGTTCTAGAAGCTCTCAGACTTGATTGAGCAGAAAGGATTCATAAGGTTGAATGCAGATCACTCGTTGTTTGTTTAGAGAACCTAGGGAGTTACAGTTGTTATTATGGTTTATGTAGATGATATCATTGTTACAGGAGATGATGTGCAGAGGATTAGTAAGGCTAAGGAGTTCCTTAGGCGACAATTTGTTAATAAGGATCTTGATCCTTTACGATACTTCATGGGATTAGAATATGCCAAGAACCAATAGGGTCTTGTAATGATCCGAAGGAAGTATGTTCCAGATCTTTAGCAAAAACAGGCATGAGCGGGTGTAAACATGCAACTACTCCTATGGACCCCAGCATGAGACTATATGACGATGATACATTGGAAGTGGATAATAGGAGATACAAAGAGCTGGTTGGGAATCTACTTTATGTTACAATCATCAGACCAGATAACTCATTTATTGTTAGTTGGGTTAGCCAGTTAATAGAGCAGCCCAGACAAGTACATACGAATGTTGTACACATGATTCTGAGGTACTTGAAGTCATCTCCAGGTGTATGACTATTTTTCAAGAAAGAGGCATCTCTCAATGTCTCAGCTTGTGCAGATGCAGACTATCCTGCCCTAAGAGCAGAAAGTCTACCTCAGGGTTAGCTATATTTGTCGGTAGCTCTTTAGTATTATGGAATAGCAAGAAACGAATAGTATTAGCCAGATCTAGCACAGGATCAAAGTTCAGAGCTATGGCATACGGGACCACTGAGATGATGTGGGTCAGATTAGTATTGGTCGACCTCGGCATTGATGTACCATTTCCCATGCACTTACAATGTGACAACTAGGCTGCACTTTTTATTGCCAATAATCCTACTTTCCATAAAAGGATAAAGCATATTGAGGTGGATTGTCATTATACACGTAACATGATTCAGAAAGGATTCATTTCCACCTCCTACGTCAGTTCAGAGGAGTAGACTGTAGATATCTTCACCAAGGCCTTGACTAGAGGTCCGTTTCAGAAGTGTGGATCCAAACTGAGCATGATCGACATTTATGCTCCATCTTGAGGGAGTGTATAGAAATAATTCTATCTTTTAGCATTGTTTATATTTACCTATTGGGACTCTCCTCTATATAAGGGAGCGTTCGGTCTCATAAATCATATAGATTATTTTTCCACCAATAAAACATAAAGAAATTTAATAATGAAAGATAATCTTAATTTCATGCCGACCAAGAGAGTGATTTTGTGAGGAGCAAAAAATCATAATTGCTGAAGCACACATGCTATGAGTTTATTATATCTTAGTCAACAACTTGTATCAATTCTTTTATGATGCAAGATATACTTTTTCTAATATATATTCTATGTGATTGTAACTCAATTTCATGATTGTTGCTATTTAGCTTTGATAAGCAAGCTTGCGATTCAAATATATCTATGCTACAAAATCAATATTTCATTATATATTTCCCTATGGCGGTCCAAATATCAGAGAATAAGTCTCAAAATTATATTTTAAAAAAACATAGATAATATTGTAGTGTAAAGAAGATCACACTAAAGGACCAAGGTTCAAATCCCCCTTTGTGGGGATTATGTTAAGTAGCTGACAACCATCATAAAAAACTGTCGAATCTTTCAACATGGATTTGAGCAAGAATTCATGTAGCCAACCCTACTTGAAGTGGGAGAAGGTTGTGCCATTTTTTTAAGATAACAGACTAAACTAAATTTGGAGAGGCGTATACGTTTCATATTTTTCTTCCAAAAAAAAACATTTTCAAAACAATAGAATGGTGTCTGAGCATGCTAAAGTGAAAAAAAAACCTGGAAAGCCTCATCAAAAATGAGTATAGATGATATATACACAAGTAAATTATAAAGTTAAAAGCCCGAAACACTGGCTACAGACCTATAGATGAAACATACAAGTGAAAGATACCCAACTAGGGCTCTTGAAATGAGAATAGCTCTTGTATTCATCGGACCAAGAACTGGTTGCCCCGTCCTTCTTGACCACATAAATGACGGGATTAGCATAATTGTACATCTTGTAAATACAACTTCAAACAGCGGAAGGGGTTCTACTGCCAAATTAAGAAAAGGAAACAAGAAGACAATTAGCAGTTGGCACTCATTTTAGCACATGTAAACTTAACAACAAAAAATACATCATGTGTAATCATTCAAGCGAAATGATTAAAGCGAAATGTTGACGTCATCTTAACAATGCACAGATTCACCACTAAGGGAGCACTTTTATTTCAAGTACACACTTCAACAAACCAAAATTCATAATGATGATTTAAAATTTGCACGCAAAGGGCCATTGCACTAACCAAATTAAAATTAGAAAATAGCAAGTATAGTCCAAGTAAAATTTACTACAAATAATTATAGCATGTCACTAAATCATGATGAAATACATATAAACAAATGTAAATTTCTGTGGTATTATACAGTTCTCATCTCCTTGTAATCAAGCAGTACATTAGTTTCTGCAGTGAGCAAGTCTCAAAAGTTAGTTCGTTCATATTCCAAAAAATCCCTTTAAGTTTGTCATGATTTGACTAGGATTAATCCCAACATCCACAAGTACTTCTTAAGATATTTTAACCCACAAACTAACGGTAATTAGAGATGGGAACGTGTTTCACTTGTTTGTGATACCAAACTTGGCGACCTCCGTAGTCCTACTCAGGACATACAAGTCATACCGGAAATAGTTGCACCCTCCCTTTTGAAGTGGTATTTAGGCCCCCAGTTAATATCCACGAGTTTATTTTCACTTTTTTCAAGAAACCATGCTTAGTCCCAAGACAGCAGATATCATTCCATTCTGTTAAGCAGATATCAGTCTAGTCTTCTTTCCAACTAAACAGACATAGCATTTTATCATTGAAATGATAAATCTATCAAGAAATCATTGAAATAATAACAAAATGGAGAAACTAAAAATTAAAACAAATAAATAAGTATTTCTAACCTAGAAATGCATTTGCAAGGTATTCCATTATCCAATAGAGAATAGATGCTAAAGCCATGCAGATCATCCCGGAGAATTTCGACCCATCCCAGGCCCATGAAAAAAATTGGTTAAAAATGGAATCCTCCATGTCACTTGCTTTGGACAAGTTCTCCTGAGCATCAGAATTAAAATGAAATTTAAAATCAAAAGTGACAGTTCAAATGATTGCATAATCAAGCTTCAAATCAACATAAATAACATTCAAAACAAGATAACGTAGGAAATCACACCAATCTTCGTTCTAGTATTTTAAGTGTTTGGTTATCCTTAAACCGCAAAGCAATTACCTTTTCATTTTGTATTTCCTTTCATACTGGGCAATGCATTATCTACAAAATCATATTATTTGTGTCGAAATAAATAATGCACAAGCATAATCGAAGAACATCTCAAGAATATAAAAATATAAAGTGGAAAGTTGAAGAATTTACGTGGAACCCTACTATATAAGGAGTGAGATGAAATCGCGAGAGGTCTCAGAGGGCCGGATACTTCACTATAATTCTCTTAGTGAATACAGGGGATGTAAGGCTTCTTATATAACCCCACTGACAAACTGAAATCCCACTTATAGTTGATGTGAGATTAAACAAGAGAGGACGATAATTGGATCCAGGAAAGATCCGATTACCCATATATTATATACTCTAATGCTCTCCCTCAAGTTGAAGCTGAGAAAGTTATACCTTGCGATAAAAGAAAATATACACAACATATCTTCACTCGATACATTTAAAAGACGGGAGGAGACTCGATCAGAGTAGTCATTGCTTGGGATAAGACCCGCACGAGGATGGATTTGCAATGATCAATACGTGCATGTAGTAGAGTCGTTACGATGACTAGGACATGCCTGGAGTATAGTCATTGTAAAAGAAGACCAACACGTAGTGTAGTCGCACTAGGAGATATGAGTGGAATTAGTTGATGCTCGGTGAAGATGGTTGATATGCAACAATAGTATGGAGTGTCGATCCTTATGTTGTGGATGGGCATTAGAAATCTGAGACGATCTCATGTAAAGAAGTTCATATGGAATAATTGATGTCGATGTCGAAAGCTAGAAGTAGATTGGTTGTTTCTCATAACCAGATTTTGAGAGTTGGGCCTCTGCATACGCGAATCCTGAGAATGGCATCTCCCATGTCTTACCTGGAGTCGGTTCGATTATATAGAGATCATGGACAAGAGATCGCTTTTTGAGGAGCCACAAGTAAAAGATAACGGACGTAATAGAAAACTTGTAGATACATCTCAACTAGAACTTTTTACATCTCAACTAGAGTTTTATGCCCCACTCTCACTCCCCTTTCTCCCATACTTGTCAGAATGAGAACAATAGATTATCAAGTTAGGAGAAACATAGAACATGCGCTTTTTTTCTCGATCTTTTCCTTCTTTTTAAGCTGTCATTCTCCTCTTTTTTTCATTTTTTTCAACTTTTCTTTTTTTTTTCAAATCAGTTTTTTATAGACATTTTTTTTCTTGGGCCTTCTCTCCCTTTTTTGAATACAGCCCAGCTGGGCCTTGAAATGTCCCTTCTTTGTTTTTCTATTTACTCAGCAATTAAAGCCCGATTGGGTCTATAATCTTCTGTCTCATCTTTCTTTCATTTAAATGCACGGCAACCCTATCGGGCTTTAGAAATAAAAGAAGGGCATCGAGTCCAAATAAGGGGCATCCTCGTTTGATGCTAGGTTTCCTTCGTGGGGGAGAATCCATCTCCGCTCCCATTGGTGTAGAGGAGCAGTGTGTAGCATTGCACGTTAAAGTCGAGGGCGTCGCACTTGGTGTGTGTTTCTTCCAATGGAGGCGATGGCCTGATCGAGCAAAGGGGCTAGGATGCCTATTGAGAAATGATCGGGCTTGTGTTGCGGGACTGGGTTGCTGGGTGATCACTGGAATCGTGTACGATTGCCTAGAGAGAGGAGGTTGGTGACCTCGATGTACCTATTGCTTTGAGGAAGTTCCGTCACAACTGTGCTACGTACCCTCTAGCTGCGCATGTTTCCTTGGACCATCTTTCAGAGGAATACATGAAGTTTGTTACGGGCCTCTCAGCTATTACTATACCACAAACATATCAGGAGGCCATACAGGATAGCAGTTGGTGACTTGCATTTGCAGTCTCGTGGTACTTGGAGTGTTGTTTCTACCCCTCCAAGTGCATCTGTTGTGGGGTGCAAAAGGATATTTACAGTGAAGCAATGAGCGGATGGCAGTGTGGATTGCTACAAGGCAAGGCTTGTAGCACATGGATTCACCCAGACTTATAGGGTGGATTATCCAGATACCTTCTCTCCTATGGCCAGACACTCAACATTACGCATTCTCCTATCAGTTGTTGTTTCATGGGACCGATCTCTTTACCAACTTGATGTGAAGAATGCATTTCTTTATGGAGATCTACAGGAGGAGGTTTATATGCAGCAACCACCAGGGTTTACAGCTAAGGGGGAGTCTTAGAAAGTGTGTAGGCTCCACAAGGTGATCTACGGCCTAAAATAAAGTCTCAGAAGCTTTCAGAATTGATAAAGCATCAGGGGTTTGTCGGTCTATTGTGGATCACTCACTTTTCATCCAGAGGACACAGAGAGGTACTGTTACTATTCTTGTCTATGTTGATGATATTATTGTCACGGGTGATGATGAGCAAGGCATTCAGATGGCCAAGGAGTTCCTAGGTCAGCAGTTTGTGACCAAAGACCTTGGCAATCTTTGATACTTCCTTGGATTAGAGTTCGCCAGGAACCAGTGTGGTATTGGGATGACCAAGAGGAAGTTTGTTATTGATCTTCTTCTAGAGGCAGGCATGACAGGGTGCAAATCTGCTACTACTCCTATGGATCCAAGTATGAGACTATATGATGATGATACCGAGGAGGTAGATCGGAGGAGATATAGAGAGTTGGCTGAGAAACTTCTATATGTTACCATCACTAGGCCATATATATCCTTTGTCGTGAGCAAAGTGAGCCAGTTCATGGAACAACCTAGGAAGGTTCATATGGATGTTGTCTATATGAAAGTGATCTTATATTCAGTAGAAGTACTTCTCTTGATGTAACAACGTGTGCATACGCAAATTATGCACAATACCCTAGGGATAGGAAGTCTACTTCTGGCTATGCTATATCTGTTGGCAGCTCACTTGTGTCATGGAAAAGTAAAAAGCAAACAGTGGTTGCTAGATCTAGTGCAAAATCCGAATACAGGGTCATGGCTCGAGGAAGTACAGAGATGATGTGGGTGAGGTCGGTTTTGACAGATCTTGCAGTTGATGTACCTCTTTAATGCAGCTTCTATGCGACAATCAGGCAGCACTTTTTATTGCAAATAATCCTGCATTCCATGAACGTACAAAGCATATAGAGGTGGATTGCCACTATACCAGAGACATGATCCAGAAAGGTCTCATATCCACCTCTCATGTTTCTACTGGAGATCAGACTGCTGATATATTCACCAAAGATCCTACTAGAGGCCCTTTCCAAAGATGGTGTTCCAAGCTGAGCATGATAGACATATATGCTCCAACTTGAGGAGGAGTATTGAGATTATTGTACATCTTTAGTGTTATTCCTTATTTTATTTTTTTATATACCTCTCTTGATATTTACCCAGGGTTTTTCTCCTATATAAGAGAGCCCTGGGGTCTCATGAATAACAATGCTTAATCTATTCTATCACACCCCATTTCCAAGTCTGCATATGACAAGGTACTTGCTTGATTTTGATTGTATTAGGTTTACCAACAAATACGAATTATATTGATTGAGATTAATGGAATTGTCAACGGATGGATGTTGATTTGAACACACTAATTACTACCCAGAAACAAACAAAGATGTCAGAGTTTCGCGGCTACACGGGGAAGCCAATATACTCGATGTGGTTGGGACCTGAAAGTGAGCACCATATGGTATTCATCGATATAGTGAAGTAAGTGTGCCTTGTTCGTCAGCAACACCCTTGCGATTGAATCCGCATATGTTCAAGCCAGAGTCATCGCTCAATGGGTTGATCTTGAGCACAAGATCCTCGACGCTATCCAGACTTGCCCCATCGATTGCATATCATATAGTCCATTTCACCTTCTCATGAATTCTATAAGAAGATTTAGTGTTATTGAATGCACTTGAATATCTGGTAGCAGAGTACATAAGATTATAAGTTATCATCATCTTGAATACCGCAACTCAAATCCTACCGATTACCAATTAATAAAACCAGCATTAACTTAAAAAATATTCAATCTCAATAAACAAATAGAGGAGGTCTAAGGTCCTATCCCTGCTTGCATGCAGGTTCGTGGGGAGATCAAATTTTGCAGCTCTAGAGTTCATGATGTTGAAGCAGCCTTGGAGCAGCGTGCGCATGACGACTGGTAACACCAGTGGTGCCCGATCTCCCAGCATGTTCGCTGAGATTGCAAAGTTCCAGAGGAAATTCAAGGAGATGAATGAAAAGTCTTGTGAGAAAGAGAAGCAGGTGATTGAAATCAACGCAATTACCACTTATTTCAATAGAGAATTTTAAAAAAATTAATCTATGAACCAAAGGAGAATCGAGGAGAGATTCAAGAATATCGAGCATGCAAGGGGTCAGATTGATTGGGGGGCTGCCGAGGGAGGGTGGAGTAGAGGAAGAGAAGGTGAGGAGGAGTGTGAGGGGAGAGGAGGGAAGGATGGTATGCTTTGTAAATTTAATGAACAAAAAGGGTTATTTGGATTTTTTTAACGGAATCCGATTCATTTTAGCGGCCAAAAGGATGGGAGTTAACCACACAGTCTAGACTGTAAAAGTGAGAAAATTTACAAGTTTGGGATGATAATTACGATGTATACAAAGTTGAGAATATAATTAACAAAGTTTTTAGGGTTCGTGATGTATAAATCCCTATGTTATTTGTGCAATTACGAACTTTTAGAAGCTAGAATCCCTTTTTCTAACAAAGTTACATTAATTTTGAGCTACACGTTCTCTCCAGATTTCGGTAGCATGCATATTTTCAGGTTTGGCAAAGAATCAAAATCAGCATTTAACATCTTCTTTCTCAACGGTGTACCTATTAACTATGGAAAGACCTTTGGTTGGTAGATTTAAATCTCTCCGGCAGAAACAGGTAAGGCTTTTGTTCATTTCTAATATACTAACCAACACTTTAATGGAGTAGCTACATTTGAACAGAAAAGCATGTAAGCAGCCCCAAACAGGCCTAAAAAAAATCTACAAAAGAACCCTTCTCCTACGACTTACAACCGCTCTGCCTTCGAGAACACGTTTTTTGAAAAATATGATAGGTCCAATCGCAATCGCCCGCGCGTACAAAATCGGGAAGCATCCCACGCCCTTAGCAATCAACACGGAAATAACGACAAGGGAATCAGCGATCCGATGTTCTTACGACGAACATTATCAAACGATCACACACGAAGAGAAAAAAACAAGAGATCGTAAACCTTGTGAAGGAAAGTGGGATTCCGGACCTTAGGGTTTCTGTTTCGGCTGTGCGATCTGGAGATGGAGAAGATGGACATCTGGGGAGGAGGAGGAGGCAGATCGGTCGTCGACGGAGCCTCGACGTCGCATAGGAGAGGGGCGATCTCTCCGGCTTCGGCGCCGTCCGCGGAGGGCATCTCGTGGGACGCCATCGCCGGATCTATCGAGAGCTCTGTTCGGAAGCTCTGGAGCTTCGGATTGGGTGGAAGAAGATGGTGACGCTGCTGGTACTGAAGGAGGACGTGTCGCAAGAAGACAATGTCGCTTCTTTTATATATGGTTTGACCGGACCAAATATATCCATCTCCGTGTTGTATTAATTATTAATTATTATTATTATTATTTATTATTAATTTCTTATGTCTCATCCAAAAAAGGAAAAATAATAAGGATATTTACACCCATAACCCTGAGTAATATGGTAATTACCACAGGAATCCTTCGTAAACACGAATTACACTTAAAACCTCGAATAATTACTCCGTCTTACTTCCATAACCCTCCGTTAGTTAACTTCATTAACTCAACCATATGGCTGAGTTAATCTAACCTATCTGTCATTTAACGGTTGAGATTAATCGAAAATAAAAAAAAAGAAAAGAAAGATGAGGTGGACTTGACCTGGAACAGGAAATTGCAGGTGGGAGGGGTTCCAGGCGAGCGACCTGGGGGCGGCGCGGGCATGGGGGATGGGTTCCTAGGAGAGGCAGAGTGCAGGCGACCTGGGCGGCGTCGGAGGGGAAGGGGGGCGACCTGGGGCTTGGGCGCGGGCGAGGGGGTGGGTTCCCAGGCGAGGTGCGGGCGACCTGAGCGGCGCCGGAGGGGAAGGGGGGTTGCGCGGGCGATCTGGGCGGCGCCTGAGGGGAAGGGGGGCGCGGGCGACCTGGGCGGTGCCGGAGGGGAAGGAGGGGCGTGAGCGACCTGGGGCTTGGGGGAAGGAGGAGGGGGGCGACTTGGGGCTTGGGCGCCGCGACGGCCCTCGTCAGCGATCTTCGTCTCCTGCTCCTGCTCAGCCTCATCTTCGTCTCTATCTCCGTGCTCAGCGATCTTCGACCTGTGGGTTTCTTTTTTTAATGGAGGCATGTCGCGGATTTCTGGGATTTCTTTGGAGTTTGGGAGATATGGTGCAGTGTATTGTTCGGAGTTGGGACTGGAATGCGATCTTGGCTTGTTGGTTTCGGTGGATTTTGTGGCCGTTTGACTGTTGGAGACTGTGGGTGTGTTTTTAATGCCGTGTTGTGATTTGTGCTGAAGATTGGTTTTATTTTGTTGGTGTTTGTTTTCCTATCCAACAGTGCTCTGCAAGTGCGAGAATGATGGCTTGTGATTCTGCACTCGTTGAGGGTGGAGTGGAGGAGGAGCTGTTCTTTGATGGTCGTGAAGATTTGTCATGTGGGTCGGATTCAATCTCGGATCTGAGTTTGAATTACGGCTCTTGGGTGGGGCTCGAGGAAGGGGGGGGCTCCGAACGGGCGGTAGCAGGGGGGAGCGGGCGGTGGGGGTGTCGGGGAAGGGGGAGCTGGGCTGGAGGGAGGGGTGGCGGAGTTCTTTGAGCAGCCGCGGGGGGATCCGAGGTGGCAGAGCTCGAGGACGGGGGGCTTCGAGCGGGCGCCAGCGCGAACTCGAGAGGGAGGTGGTCTTTGAGCAGCCACGGGGGCCTCCGAGGACGGGGCTTCGAGCGGGCGCCAGCTTGAACTCGAGGCACGGTGAGGGGGAGGGCTGCAGCTTGGCGGGGGGAGAGGGAGGTAGCAAGAGCAGGACGTGGGGCTCCTCGGGGGCGGAGGCGCAGGGAGGAGGAAGGCTGGAGCTTGCATGCGGGAGAGCGCAGGGCAGTGGGGGCAGCTTGCCGGGGGTGACGGGGGTATTTTTTGAGAATGTGATTTTGTTTTAGGGGTAAAATTGTCATTAATGGATGGATCCGGTTAAAGTTAACGGCTTAAATGGATGGAAGTTGACTCAGGGTTATGTAATGTAAGGGTTAAACATTATTCGGGAATCTGGGTGTAATTCGTGCTTACGTAGGGTTCCTGGGGTAATTACGAGATTACTCAGGGTTATGGGTGTAAATATCCCAAAATAATATGATGTTTGCCTAATAAATAATTTACAATGCAATCTCTTAGAGCATGTTTGGTTGCAGGATTGAATGAGTTGGGTTGGGATACACCGGTGTATCCCTCCTTCCAACCCTCTCAATCCTCCTCACAATTTACTATTCATATGGGTACAGTTTACTATTCACAGGGGTACCCAACCCAATCCAGTAACCAAACAAGCCCTTAGAAGGATTTTATTTGGATTTGATGGAGTTCATATCCTGGTACTTGTTGATGGGAAGAAAATGATAATAATAAGGTTGAACTTATGTTCAGTCATCAAAACATTTAAGTGGATTTATAGGTGATTTTTTAAATTAAATTTATTTTATACAGTTTAAATAATGGTCCGAGAGTGGTAGGCAAATAACTCAATTATAAGACTTTTTAGGTATGTTATGAGAAGATGGCGAAAGAATCCAAACTACAATGGTGTTGAATGTGATAAAAGTTCGCGTTCTCAAAAAGGTGTTAAGATATTATCTATTGGTAAGAGATACTTGATGATGGAGGAAAAGATTGCATGATTTTATCATCCTTTGTATATCACAAACAGCTAAATGATTTTTGTCATTGGTATTTTTTGGACTTATATATAAGGTAATGTTAAATATGTTGTTGCGAAATATTATTTAGAGATTAAATTTTGAAAGAACGGGAGTAATTAATAATCATAATGGAAGAAAATGTTAAGATGAAATACTTAAGATGAAATACTAGTCAGAGGATGTAAGAGTTTTTTTAGATTACTTTCTTTAACAAGGAAACCAAATATAATCTCGTATCTAATGCCCATAAAGTGTGAGAGTTGGCTTTAAGTGGCCATTACTACTTGACAACTTAAGCTTAAGAATTGTGCATGGTTGTCAATGGTTCCAAGTTCGGGTCAAATTTCCTTGATAATAGCAAGGGTCTAGTCCACGGATGTTTCAGAGTACGCCATAAGGGATCATGGCTTCCAATTATGCATCATGATGGATGATTCATATTTAGATATCCACAAGCCTTTTAGAGTGTAGAGATTAATCTCTTAAAATATTACAATCACTATTTTGTTAAGACGGGTGATATAAACTTTTTATTGGGTTTTAAAAATAACAATTAAGTGTATTATTATTGCACTCCCAACTAAAAAGTCGTAAAAATATTCAAAATTTGTAAGTGGTGTGATGGTGAAGTACGAGACCAAATACATGGACAATGAATATTTATGATCTAAATGCAATAAAAATATCACGCAAAATGTTGTAGATTTTGCATTGTTATCTTAAGTTAAGGGTGCGTTCGGTTCGGGAATAAGCATGAATAAGGATGGGGAATGAGGGTATATTCTTTGTTCAGCTGGAGGATAGGAATAAGGAGAATAAGGTGAAATAAATGTAGATAAGGTAGGATAAAGATAGGAATAAGATTGAAATAAGATGGAATAATAGGGAATAGTCGTATCACTGGAAACCGTGTCAGAAGAATTGACCCCTTATTTCAGGGTCTATTCTCCAACCAAACATGGCCTAAGGTTTTTTGCAATAAAATAGGAAAGGCAGACTATTTTTTTACTTTCCTAGTCTGTCTACTCTATCAAAATGCTCATTTACTCAAACAAAATACATGAAATAGAAGAATATTTTTAAGATTTTTAGGAAATATCATAGTTTTACGGATATGTAAATTTGAGATTAAATATACAACAAAAATCACTACATGCAACAATGACAACATTCTTCAAAGGATTTTTTGTGTTATGTAAAGAACTCAACAGGAAACACAAATTTTTTTGCATTTTGCTTATATAATATGATTTTTTATAAGATTCTCCAAACTGGTACATGCAAATTGAAAATACATTTTTACCACTACCAAACGTCCACATAAAACCTACACAATAAGTGTGTAGAATTTAGTCATTTATCTTCAAAATTTTAGCTTTAGGGCCTGTTTGGTTCGAGAATAAGCAGGAATAAAGACGGGGAATAAGGAGAATAAGGGTCTATTCTTTGTTCGGCTGGAGGATAGGAATAAGGAGAATAAGGTGAAATAAAGTTAGATAAGGTGAGATAAAGATAGGAATAAGAGTGAAATAAGATAGAATAATGGGGAATAGTCATACCATTGGGAACCGTGTCGGGAGGAGAATTGACCCCATAGAGATTTATGTGTACAGGTGCAAAATATGAGTCTAAAATCACAGATCAAAAATTAATTTTCTTTAGCACAATTGGGATCCGATCAATATGAACAACATGGCAAAATGTAACTTATACAAATGAAAATATAATGGGTCAAGAATGGTGTAAAGCATGAACCATGTTTGCAAGATATACGTTGTCACTTTTTAAACAATGACAAACAATTATCGATAGATACGTGTATTTATTTATCTATGAAGCATGAAAGATTGATCAAGACATTTAGTTCAAACCTCAAGAGAGACAAAGACAAACAAGACATCTTGAAGTTATAAATGTCTTTCACTTGTAATATTCTTTATAAAAGCTCACATGTATGTGTAGACAGGTTCGAGTGTGCGTGTGTGTGTGAAGTGTGTGGGGGTGCATGCGTGTATGTTTATGTGTGTATGCATATATGTACATCTGCGTGCATATGTCACAAAAGTTACCCCGATCGATCAACCTATACCCTATTGTTTTGACTCTGATAGATCACTTACGATGACTTCATCGATCATTTGTACCTTTTCTTTTAGATTAAACAAATTTATGATATGACTGGTCACTTATAATTTTCATTACGAGATTGATAAGTCACCATCAATGACATGACTAATCAATCACTCGATCTTGATCAATAAACTTGTTGATGTAATCAAACACTATTTGAACTTTGAATATTCAATTCACATTGACCACCTAACTTACCAATTAACAAAACTTATCGTCACTTTGAAATATAATGAATCACTATATCATTATGATCAATTCATCGCTTATATTTTTCAAAGAAGTTTTGAATATTGATTCCCAATTTGATTTCCAAATACTCTGTTAAGCCTTAAGTTGTATTATTAAACTATATATCGAATACCTCTGTACATATAAAATGCATAACATTCATATACCGTCTATATAAATGGAGGTTAAGCCTCGCACACCATAAAAATGTCGAATAAACGAATCAAATTTGTACAGTCAGGTGTTCATTGTAAGAGCATCTATGCAATAGTGTAACAAAAAATGATTGCAAATGCGAAATCATTTGGTAATAGAAAATAATTTCTACATGTTTTTATAAGATCACATGAGTATATAAGAATATATTTTGATGTGTCAATCTTGAAAATAAGAGACGAATGCAATCCGATCTGATGGATGCTTACACTTGCATATGAGATGATGAGTCATGAAGCTTCCCGCAAACTTGAGGGATCTTCTCCACCAAGTGCCCATGCAAATAGAGATCGTGGATGATCTCTTCCTCCTGATTTAGACGCACAAAATTGAGTTCTTCTACCCATACACGAATCACGAAGAAAGAAGGTGGATCCTCTTATAATTGGTTGAGCCTATGGGGAGGAGTCGAGAGGCTATAAGGGTGGATGGCCAAGGGGACTTGGTGGAGTATATGAGGGACGACCAAGGAAAAATAATGAGAACAATTCTCTATTATTTTATCCTCTTTCTCCTTGGGACTAGATGGTGCTTGAAGGTAGAAATTCAACTCTATTCAAATTTTAAATAAATTTTAGAAAAGCACGCATGTCTTTTATTGGGGTATGGGCAACCAAGATGGAGTCCTACTCCAACGTGGGCGTCCATGATTGACTGGGTAGAGAGCAAGTCTTTCTCCTCTCTCTCTCTCTCTACTTAGTTGTAACCTCAAACATGAGCAGAATTTAATCTTGCCATCAAAGGAAGAGAATAATTCTCTCATTGAAATTGTCTCTCTCATTGTGGACATCTGTAAATCCTTGAACTTGGTCGTCTCTCGAATCCAATATCATAAGATCTGGCTCGTCAAGGGGAAACCAACATGATTTGTGTCATGTGAATCGGACTTCATTTCGTTTTGTTATGATTTTCGGAAGAAAGAGAAGTAAGGAGGTTGAAGACGTCATTAACCCGTAATGACCGTTATTAAGACTAATTAAACATGATTAAAGAAATCAATGATAGATTGAGGAATGCTAACGACCATTAGCAAATACTAATCAGTTGTTAGCAAAAGTTAAGCGTGAACTGCGAAAGATAAAGAGCGATTAGTGAAAGTAAATCACGGTTAGCATTAATTAAGTGTCATTAATGAATCTAGAATACTCTGTAAAGTTCTAACTCAAGCTTTAAGTTTTAGATAAGATTTGGTCAAAACCATGGGCCAAAACCATGGGCCGTTAACCACAATTAAGTTCTAAACCATGGTTTACTAACCATGGTTAGTGGTTTTCTGGAGCCTATAAATGCCCCTCACCCATTCATTCTCTATGATTTCCACTACCACCACTACCCCAAGGGCTAGGGTCAAGAGGTCGGGAGGAGGAGAGGGAGGCGGGTAAGGAACGCTAGTTAAGCGTTGTAGGGAGATCGAGGGAGGAAGGTACGATCCTCTCTTAATGTGCTTCGTAAGCTAGGTTTTTTATTCATCTTCTTTTTCCAGCTTTGTTTTCTATTCATCTTTATTTCCAATTCATTTTCTGTTGTGTTTCGAGGAGAAATCTGTGAAACACCCTAATTAGGTGCGGGTGGCTATGCACGTCAGTGAACCTTGTGATTCGTCACACTTTCATTAACCTAAGATGTGTGGTGTCTACAGATTCTCCCTCGATTATGGTTTTATTCTTTCAATTCCACTTTTATAGTTATTTTGATGGAGAAATCTGTGTAATACCCTACTTATGTGCAGGCGGCTATGAACGTTAGTGAACCCTTTGATTCGTTACACCTTCACTCACCTGAGATGCATGGTGTATACCGATTCTTCATCCCTTGCAGTTTGATTATATTCTTTCATATTCAAAGTTGTTTCCCTCTCGGTGATTATATAGAGGAAACTCTTTCCGTTTTTTATTTTAAAATATGTCCCGATATAAAGGAAAACTCTGTCGAAAGTTTTATAGAAATATATCCCGATATAAGAGGAAACTCTGCCGAAATTTTATAGAAATATGTCCTAATATAAGGGGAAACTCTACCGAAGTTTTCCTAGAAATATCACCCTATTTAAGGGGAAGCTCTGCTAAATTTTAAGAGAAAAATATGTTCTTCGTGTTCTTCGTGTGTTCTTCGTATTCTTTGTGTTCTTCGTTCGTTCTTCGCATTCTTGGTACGTTCTTAGCGTTTTTGATACAAAATGAAATTCGATCATTTCAGGAGCTATAAATCATCCTTTTTGAAAAAGAATCATGATAAAGCATTGTATATACGAGAGAGAGAGAGAGAGCTCGATTAGGTAACGAAATCATTCTTTTTGCTATTGGGTTTTCATATGAGATCGTTGAGATTTTTGATTTTATGTTCTTTGCTACGAAGAACCCTAATTTGGTTATTTTTGAGAAAATATGATAAGTTGCTATGCGATTTCAACTGAAATAAGTTCTAAGCATCGAATTGATGTCGTAGCTTGGAAAGTAGGGTTTGGAAGTTAAAATAGACATAAATATGAGTATATAAATATATGAATTAATATATATGTGAGGCTATACTCAATGTTGATGATTATGCAAATCAAAGACTTAACGAAAGAATTATTGACAGGTCGCTGAAATCACCCTTTTAATTAAAATGTGTGTTATTTTTGTTGTAGTCGGGCAATCAGGATCGATCAAAAATTAACCGCACAAATCGATGAATCAATGAATTAAATAATGTATGGTTTGATGTATTTTTAACCTGGGCAAGCCCCAGGGTCGACTCAAGGAGGTAAAGGAACAACTACGGATCAAGTTAGGTAATTAGCTCACGATTTTCTAAGCGAGATTTTTTTTATTTTTATATGCAGTAAAAATGCATGTGCAGAAATGCAATTGAACCATGATATTAAGAAAACAATCCACTTATCCAAATTAATTTTTAATGTGAAATTAAGTCGAAATTAAGTCAATATAGCTAAGTTATATTTTTTTGGAATTTTTCGATCTAAGATGCACAAATGAAAAATGCAAACTTTTTTGGGGGTTTTATGCAATTTTTATGCAAACAAAATGCAAAAATTATGAAAATTTTACTGTAAGTTAAACATGATGAAATGAAGTTACACTAAGTTTTTTGGGAATTTTCTGATAATATATGTTTTTTATGAATTTTTTAAGAAAAACAGAATGACTGTGAGTTTTAAATTCCTAATTAATCTACGAAATCAAATTATCTAGAAACAAAATTATTTCAAATAGATATTTTAATTAGAAATCCAGGAGAGTTAAAATTTCGTAAAAATATTATTCGTGGATTTAATTAAAAATCAATTACAAAAATCACTCAATAATTTATTTTAGGCAAAAGACACATTCATTTTTAATGAAATTTAGGACAATAATTAAAAAGTATTTAGTAGCATCATCTATAATTTTTTCACAATTTTTGGAGTGAGAAATATATGTGTGTGAATTTCATAGATTAAATGGGCAAAAGAAACTGAATTTCAAACTCCGATTTTTATAAAATTATTCAATGCTCACAAAAATACAATAAATCTCAAATGATAAAGAATTAGTTGCTCAACAATTTTCTATTTTTCATTAAAATAAATGATGCAAGGAATATGTCCAAATTCTCATGCAAAGTTAGGGGTGTACTTGCAATACAGAAATAGAAATGAATGAACTGAAATGTGAACAAGGGTGTTTTTGTAAAAAAAACTTAACGGGCTGACTATGCAATTTTTACAAATAAATAAATAAAATGAAATAAACCTTTGCAGTGGGTACTTGCACCCCAAGTTAGGGCATACGCGAGGTGGTTCACGCGCACGACGTGTGATACGGTAGGCGGAGGGAGGTGGCTGGCGCATGCCCGTCGACGGCAAGGCGAGGGCGTTGGCAGCTAGCGGAGGTCGATCGAAAGACGTTTGGCCATGGGTTGGGCGTGGGGAGCAGGCGGAGGCGATGTAGCTGGAGGATGCAGGGGTGGCGGCGCGCGGGTGAACGACGTCCATGCCAACAGCAGCCCGCAGGTGGGGTAGCTGGAGGATGCAGGGGCACTGTCGTACGGGTGAACAACGTCCACGCCGACTACAGCCCCCTTCATTTCATCACCTTTATTCTATTATTTTGGCCTTAGAAACCCTACCTACTGCATGTAAATAGCATTAATTTACACATAATAGCATCCATTATTTGATGTATTTAGTGTACCTAAAATGAGGTTTTTAATGCCACAATTATAGAATAAAGAGAAGAACAGAAAAAGGAATAGAATATTAAAAATATTTTATGACCCTAAACCCCGAGACCAGGACAAGAACTGATTTGGACGACAAGAAATAAAGTAGGGGGAGATAAAGGTCAAAAATAAAATAAATACCTCATTTATTCATTCTTTAATTATGTTGTTTTGACACCTATTTTATACTTCATTATTTACTTATTAAATGAAGAAACTATGTACATAAAAGTTGGAGATAATAATGTAAATAAAAATATAAAATTGAGTTTGTGCAAAAATAATATACACTGTTCATTTTATACCCAGAATAAAAAGCCAGAAACCTAACTTCACAGATCCATATCTTTCAAATAAAAACTCAAAACATAGCAAAATCACCTTAATTGTATATAACTTTTCACGAGCTATATAGTGGTGGTGATTTTATATTTTTTTGGAGTTACTGTGCGGAAGTTAGGCTTTGGCCCCCTATTGTACATAATACTGATTAAAATATTCTATCTATTCATTATTAATTATTTTTACAAATTCATATTTTTATAATTTGATAAATATTATTTATGACATGCGAAAATATTAAAATTGGAATAAAACCAAAAGGATAATGCAAAATAAAATAAGTCTATACAATTATATAGGCAAAATACCTATGTGTATAAATAAAAGGGGAATATATTCCTTCATTCTTTAATTCTTTTATATTTTCCTAATATTGTAAATAGTATACATATTCTATTAAAAATATAAAACTAAAACTCATAAAAATATATTAAAATAAAATAGTATACATAAAATATAGGTAAACTACCTATAAATATACCTACATAATATACTTACTTATTTATTAAAGTATATAATAACATCATAAAAATCAAATAAGAATATATTTATGCTCACAAAAATAAGCTATAAATATATAAAATAATATAATAAAATATACAAAATAAAAATATATAAAATAAAAATATACAAAATACAGGTAAATATACCTATAAATAATCCATTAAAAATGAACTTGTAATAAAATACATCAAAAAATAAATAAAAATCATAATAAAATACTACATAAAATAATAAATATTTTTTATCTACACTCAAAAATTAATAAATCATTTATTATTTTTAAATAATTATTTTTGAATAAAAATTGCAGTTTTATCGTGTAGCGTGCCTACGTGGACCAATGCTGGCATGCGGTCCGTTGACCTCTGGTCAATTGTCTCATCTGCTGTCTGAACTCGCCAGAAGTGTCTTTTCCCCAGATTTCTTCCTTTTTTCCTAAACGCTCTATCGATCAATCGGCCTCGATTTCTTCGTGACATTTCATCATTGATATCCCATGATTCTCGCCGAAATCTTGGGACCCTTATAGATATCATAGATTCTTTAATATCAACCGGTCAAATAAGGGTGCCATCATTATTTTTAAATAACTCCACTTTTGGTCATTTCTTCATTCTTGGACCCCTGGATCACGGTCTAGAGAGTATCTCCATGACAGGGGGAGTCCCATGAGTATCCACGACGGTTCGCAAAGGAGGAGATGTACCCAGGCTGCCGCTCCGGTGAGGCCCTGCTTCCTGGTGTCCAACCAAGTATGAGTTGCGCATTTTTTATCTATTTTAGTTAGGTTTTCATTCCAACATTTCATTTAAGCATTTAGGTTAGTAATTAGGGTTTATATTTAGCTTACATCAGTCATCTGGTAGTTCGTCGGAGCGGAGCTCCCTTATTTCGCGACCACCATTCCACTCCCATTTCGTCCCCCTTCCACTCCCATTTCATCCAACTCCGCCGTACACCGGAGGGGATCCGCCCGAGCCATCCAACCATCCCTCATCACCAAATAAGGTCGCCAGACCCCCTTGTTTCTTGTGCATATCTTCTTGCAGGATCTGGAGGCCGAAGGACCCGTATTGGGTCGACTTTTGAAGGAGACAGGTACCTGGAGCTCACCACCTTGATCGACCTCACTTGAGCACCCCACGGCTCCAGGTGCCTTGTTGAAGCCGTCCATGGATGCGGCAGAGCACCAAGAATGTTTAGAGACCCTCGACGGAGGGAATGGAGACCGGACGAGCAAGCATTGACTGATCAAAGCTTTCCCTAGGCGAGCTTCTTCCTCGTTCTTCCAGCCACCTCCTTTGTCGTTGGATGAAGAACCCCGCTCCATATCGCAGTAGGACCGTCGGATCCTCTAGAGCCCAGCCGTCGGATCACCTCGGGTGATCTAATCACATACATCCATCACCCAACCGTCATCGGCCGTTGGATGAGCGCCACGTGGATAAGTGAAACGTATCTCGCCATCCATCCGTGCCTTGTTGGGGTAAATTGCACCTTTTACCACCGTTTTTTTTGTATTTAATAATTAATCATGTAAATAAAAGTTTATGTTGTAAATAATTAGGGTATTTTGCATGTGAGCCCTTGATTTTTTTATATTTGCATTTTGGTCCCTACATGCATCACGTGCAGTCCTCACTTGATGTTGGAAATTTTGCAGAGAACCCCCTAACATTTTTGTATATTATAGAATAGTACCAGAACATTAAATAAAGGATGTTTTATATTTGGAAAATTGCATTGTGCCCCTTGTATTTTTATTTATTTGCAGTTATGCCCCTTCTAAGACATTTATTTTTGTGACTTTCATATAATTATTAAAAATAGCTACATAGCTCCTAAAAATCCCCAAAAATAGGATTAGGTGCTCCATGCATGGTACTTACACGCAGCGTGTCCACTTCACATTTTTTGCATTTAATCTATTTATTAAAATTAAAAAAGAGCCTAAATAATCCCTGTATAATTTATAAAATGCCAAAAAAATATATTTTTTTAGAAAAATTCCAAAAAAAATATATATTGTATATTTTGATATTTATTGAGTCTAGAAAATAAAAAACCTTAAAATAAGAAAAAGAAAATAAAAAAATCAGAAAGCTCCAAAATCCAACAAAAAAATATAAAAATTCCGAAAAAAACCAAAAATATGTTTTTCTATTTTATAATTATATATATAGTATTATTTATATATTAAAAAAATTGGGTAATTTTAGGATTTAATTATTATTTTTAAAAACCCAAATTAATCTAAGATTATTTATTAACCCCATATTTGGGATATTTTTGACTTTAAAAGTACATAAAAATTAGAAAAAAATTCTAGAAAATTAAAAAACATTAGAAAAATATTAAACCTAAAAACAAATTATTTTCTGAATTTTGGTTATATTTAGTAGTATTTATAAATATATTTCTATGTATTGTGTAAATAAAGCCTTATATAGGATATATTATTTTTATAAAAAGATAAAAATATAAAAAGAAAATATAAAATCGGAAATTTAAAAATCAAATAAAAAAATCAAAAATCAAAAAAATAAAAAGTAATTTAGAATAAAATTAAAAAATCGACAAAATCAATAACATGGAAAAGAAAAGGATTGAATAATTTTGTGCGCATATTTTTGCCCCCAGCCATTTGCTCCCAGTGTTCGACACTCTATACATGTTTATATGCTATACACATTTGCATGTAGAGTTATAATAAATTTTAGCTCCACATTTTTGAGATTTAATTACTTTATTCATATTGTGGATTACTTGTTGATTAACCGGGATTTATTGAGTGGTCAACGCATCGACTATTGATCCGCCTTGTGGATTAATACAACCCTTGTTTTTTCTCGCGTTATTAGCAGGTGATGTAGCTGGAGGATGTAGGGGCAACGTCGCGCGGGTGAACATCCACGCACGGCTAGAGGAAGATGGCCGCACACAGGAGGCGTGCGGCTGCGGTGGGGCCTGGAGATGCTGGTAGGCCATAGCTGGTGAGGAGCGGTAGAGGGTGCAACGTGAGGTGGACAGTGCTAGCGACGACTGGGTGAAGGCCACGTGGCTGCGGTGGGTGAGGAGGAGCATGTGGAGGCGGGCGGCGCTGCTGGGGATGAAGGGGCAGAGCAGAGAACGGGCGACCACCGTTGGGCAGCTCCTGGGTGCCGCTGGAGGAGCTGGAACGCGATGGTCGAGCTGGCGGCTGGGCGTTGACAGGAGGGCCTGCTCGCGGAGGAGGGCACCTAGGCCGTGACAGGGGGATGGTTGCCGTGGTTGCAGCTGCTTCCATTTTTTGATTTTTTTGGAATATTTTTGTTGTAAACAAAAAAAGAGAATAAAATGATGGTGAATATGATAATGGTGATTGTGATGAGGTGATTGATGGAAACAAAAATTAATTGATGGAATGATCGAATATGATTATAGAACAACAAACAAGAAAAATGTTAGATAAATAAATTATCAAGGAGAAGGAGAGGGATACTTTACCTGTGATTCACCGAATTTTGCGGAGCAGCTATGTTGAACTCCCGCTGTGGCCTCGAGCGACGTGACGGATGCGCCGCGGAGTTGAGCAAGCCCGATTGGAAGCTTGCGACCTGGCAATGTGGTGCTGCAGATCTTGCCAGAAAGATTGTCGATGCTCAACTTGTCTCCTTCAGCCATCACCTGGAGGTTGAATCACATATGATTTCCGATTTTTATGAAATTAGTCTTGTTTTGAAGTTCTTTGAATATATATTACTTTAAAAGTGAGTAGACCTAAATCGGATACTGATTGAGAGAGATATGCAGATTTTAAGGTTCATAGTCTTAATCTTGGATTTAGGTTTTATTAGACAATTTTACAAGTTAGTATTTTTTTGATATTTTTCTTTAGTAGTGTTAGTAATATATACACTTTAGAGTTGATTTTATTGGATTTGGAGTTAGTATAACATATATACAAATGGGTAAATTTGACTAATATACAGGTGATATTTACAAGGAATTTCAGGCTTCTTATTTAATGCAAATATGAATGCTAAAATGCACATTTTATTTACATATGCATGAATGCTAATTATGCAATATAAGTGATGAAATACAGCTAATTACTCAGGCACAAAGCTATATTTTCAACTTTTAGAGTGATGAATCACATATTCATCAATCCCCTATACTTAAACCTTGCTCGTCCCCGAGCAACTAAAATGGAATGCAAAAGTGAAATGATTTTTGGTTCCATACCAAGGTCATGAACAAAAGGTGAAAATGGAGCTTGAATCGACCTTTGGATTAATAATGTGGCGGAACCTTATTTGGAATTGAATTTAAGACCTAACAGCCTTTAAGTTCCACAAGTCTTCTATTCAGATCGTCTCAACAGTCAGGTCAGAATAAATCCTCATACACAAATACTGATGAATATGAATCTTACTTGTACTGTGTAAGTGAAATATAGCTCTCCACATCAGAAATGGCAAAGAAACAACCTCCTCTAATAAAGTAACTCTAATTCCCCTGTCCAGTAACTCTTTCCTCAAGGAGCGGGGTATTCCCTTCTAAGTTCAAGTGCGACCAACTCAAGAAGAGGGGTGGAGAGAAGAATGGACGGTAGCTAGTGTAGGTACCTATCCTAGGATGCTTGACCAGTGTAGCCAAGTCATCTAGCTGCAGTCTTCTATGGTATGAGGCTTTGAAGCATATGCCTTGCAAATATACATACTCCGACATGCATTTTATTTTAAATCAGGAATGTCCACTTTTTTGGAGTTCTTGCATTTTTTCTTCTTCTTTTTCTTTTTTTGACATATATACAAGTTGCAGCATGTACATAAGGAGTTTTTCTCCTTGAGCCAGTAGACTATCCCTCTTTTGAAGCTTTATTGCAACCCACAACATCCCGTCCTTAGATGTCAGCACCACCGGACTAGGTTGAGATGCACTTCCCTCCCTAGAGGAGGACAGATGTTGCCATCCGTGTGCTACTCCAAGCCAAAGGATTCTACCTCCTCACCACCTCATCAATGAAGAGCTACGCGCATGGTGCTTGTCCAAGTTAGGTCACTGTCTAAGAGAATCGTGCATATGTACGAAATATTCTACTTAGACTAATCAAGATGACATGTGAACATAGACTTGCAGACTCAAAGAATTTAGTCACTTGACCTGAGAAATCTTAACTCTAGTTCCTATAAGGTTCCTCTGAAATTAGGCAGATTAAGGTCAAATCAAATTCATCCTCAACATCTATTCATAACTTGGTTCAGAACCCACTAGCTTTCCATATGCAGATGAGATGCATATGACATGCTATAGAGATAAATGAAATGCAAGACGCATTTTTTTAGTACAAGGATGACATGCAAGCCTATTTTTGTTTTTATTTTTTTGATATATCTCCTATTTTACAATAATTTTTACAAGAATTTGTTTTTACAAGAATTTTACAAATTATACAACTGTTATATAATATACAAGTATACATGTATTTTACGAAAAAATCAATTTTTACCCACCCTGTAATTAGTGCATAATATATACAAAAATACACGAAAGTACGAGCTATGGGTAAAGTATATATGTAATATATACACGCCCCCTATACTTAGCGTGTGTTATGTCCTTAGAGCGCGAGAAGCGAGGAAAAAGACATAGCTCGTGCTAAGCGTAGGAGAGATAAAATAACAAAAGTATAGAAGTCAACCTGCCCCCCTATACTTAAGCTCTGGCAGTCTAAGTGTAGAAGAAGATAAAAAACAGGGTAGGCGAGGTTAAGAGGGAAATGGATGAGTATACATACAGGGCAGGCATCGGTCTCCCCTATACTTAGGCTTTGGTTAGCCTAAGTATAGGACATAAGTGAGTGTGAGAACCGATGAGATCTGAAGAATATAAAGAGGTCAAGAAGGTTTGTAACGAACCTTCTTGCATGAATGGAGAGGTGGAGAATATACATGTGTGTCGCTGTCGGAATCGTCCTCAGATGAATAGTAGTGAGGTGAAGGGAATGTCCAACGCAGTTCGACACACGACTGCTTGCTCAGATATGGTTTAAGAACAACCGAACTGAGTTCACTCATATAAATCACCTCATCCGGACCCGATGAGGATTCCTCCGAAAATTCCTTCTTCGTCGTGTTGAAGGAAACTTTCTTAGTCGGTTTTCTAGAACCTAAATCATTGAGAGGGAGATAAGAGTGACGCGCCTTGAGGGATTCGAGGGAACACCTCGAGGAATCAATTCTCGACATCCTCTCACTGGATAACTGATGAATCTCCATTTCATCACCTTTATTCTATCATTTTGGCCTTAATCCTTATGGGACGTGCCTCGCTCATGGGAGTAGGGTTTTGGTCCCCCTCCGAAGGTACCTGAAAACAATGAGGGCTTTATGAACCCAGTACAATGATAGTCCATTACGGATTTTAATTAAGGTCAAAGTTTATTTAGCAGTCCCCTTGTTTTAGTTTTTGGGTTTTCACTTTTTTTGAGTCTGTTTTCATACCAACGTCTAACGTTTTGATAGATTTTTCATTTAAATCCTAGGTGCTCAAAATCAGAGGGAGATAGCGGAAAAGACGTGCAAGTGGTTCCATGATGGAAATCTCACCATTGAACCGAATAATGCATGCTGAGTTAGAGGACTTACAGTGCATCCCAACTCTCTCCATACAGTATACAAAACAGAATTTTTAAACCTATCTACATGGCGGTATGCAAGCGACAAAATCGTCCTAAAAATTAGCTGCTATTAGCGTGAAGAACCACAAGTCGGTCATCAATCTTCAACCCAGGAGTCCGGTCTAGGCTCACCCCTCCTCCTCTCGACACATTGAGTTCAGGAGAAGCGCTTGGCAGGGAGAGCTCGCGGCACGTAGGCTCGAAGGTGATGAGGCGATTGTTTAGAGTTTGATCTAAGTCCAAATCGTACTATAGGTACATGCAAGATTATTAGGGTGTTTGGACCTAGTCTACTCGATCAAGCAAGCCTATGTCTAGGGGCTCCATGCACACAAAACAGAATAAAGAAAAGGCGAAAAACTCAAAATAGCGGGAAACAAAGAAAATAAAGCGGGAAAAATACGAAAAAGCCGCGACGAGGCCCCCAGGTGAACAAACACCCAAGCACTGGACCTCGTTGTGAAGAGTAGAGTCCAAGTTATATTACATGCCAAAATTTCTCTCTCACACAATAAATTACAAAAATGATCCTAATTGCTTGGGGCCTATCTAATACACATCCTTTTGCATCCTTGGTGCTCTCTCCAGCTGGTCATGAAGTGAAGACCAACCTCCTCCAAGCTCGGCTGTCTTGGCTCCCTAAGAAACCATCCTCGCGTGGCGGGCTCTCACAACAAGATCACAAAAAGATAGAATTAATATAGGTAATCAATGAAATAAATCATGAAGTAATTAATCACAATAAATAAATGTACTAATCAAAGAATCATGTATGGTTGAACAAGTGCAAATAAATATGATAATTAAATGACTTTTTAAACAAGAATGACAAATGTGATAGGCTACGCTCATTGCTCCCCGGCAACGGCGCCATCTGATAACAAGGATTTTCGTGAGGGTCAAAATACGCCCCGCACCAGGCGGGGACAATGATGTCGCTAAGGCGACAGCTTACAAAACCTTGTTAATCAGAGATTAACCCACATTACAGAACAAGCCAATTAAGTCCTAAAATTGTGAATTAAAATTTTATTTACTCTACCATAAAATGCATAGTGTATAAGCATGTAGAGGTCGAACCACCGAGAGCAAAAAGAAGGGGTAGCCTAAAAGTATTTATGTACATCCAGGTCATCCTTGAGTGAATCCTATTTTTGTGGGTTTTTTGGGTTTTATATTTTATATTTTATTTTATTTTTCTTTTTATAATTTTTATTTTGTTTTTATGTTAATTAATATTTTTTGGTTTTTTTATATATTTTAATTATATAATATAGATATATTTATATATAGAGATATATAAAAGAAGAGAGAGAGAAGATATCATATATGGATACATATATATATACTCCATATATACTAAATATAGTTTATATTTTTTTTGTATTTTCTTTTTATATTTTATATTTTTTATTTTCTTTTTCAATATTGGAATATATATATATATTATATAAGAAAAAAGGGAATAAGATATTTATAAAAATAAACAAAAATACTCAAAAATCAGAAAATGAAGTGTTTTTGGTCTTTTTATATTTTTCTACTATTTTGTGGTTTTTGGGGATTTTTCGGAATATTTTTGGTATTTTTAAAAGCTAAAATACAAGAAACAATGACTAAAGCTGTTGGCTGAAAGTAAAATAGGAATGAAAATAGCAAACAGCAATGAAATTTTCCCAACTTAATTTTTAAAAAAAGTTAATAAAATAGGGAAACTACATGACCGAGGTTTATATTTTTAGGATTTTTCTATGAGTTTTTAGATTTTTTTGAAGTTTTTAGGTGTTTTCTAATTTTTAAGGTTTTTCTTTTGATTTTTTAGTGATTTTTGGACTGACACTAAAAGACACTAAAATACACAACATGTATTTTTTTAGAATTTTTCAAGGTGTTTTGATATTTTTTGTTTTTTCTAATGCTAACAGTAGCTGATATGCATGTTTTTAATTTTTAATAAATAATAAAATGCAATAAAAATGAAATGCAAAAATATAGCGTGAATGTGCAACTAAACAAGAGCTTAAATTAATTTTTGTGGAATTTTTGGGGTTTTATCAGTGCATAGAATAAATAGACAAAGCATACAAAAATACAAGGCCTGGCAGGGGTATAAATGCAATTAGATAAACATCCAGGGGACAAGTTACCATTTTCATGCAAAATATAATACTAAATATTGTATTTAATGGACCAAATACAAATAACAGAACTCGCAAGGGTCTCCCTGCAATTTACCCACCCCAGCGCGTGACTAGCACGCGCCTGGGAAGGACCTAACTGTAATATCAAAAACTCCTAGGGGATCGCATGCAAATATTCAAGAAAGTTTACACTTAATATCCAAATCCCTGGACTAAAGCTAAATACCTAAACCCGCGAGGGTGTCCGTGCAAAATACCCCATGCCTCACGTGAACTGGTCACGTGAGGTGACGTGGCTTGGACTGGAAGGCAATATACAAAAACTCCCAGGGGCTACTTGCAAAATTTACAATTATTTTACAACGTAATAATTTATTTACAGAATTAAAAATTAAATACCAAAAAATACGAGGGGGCTCGTGTAAATTACCCCCTAAGGCGCGCAAATGGATGGCGATGGGCGCGCCACTTATCCACTAGCAAGCTCTCGAAGCCTGATACCGCTTCACCGATCGACGTTGGGGATTGCATCTGACGCTTGATCGAACGGCCGAGGGGCGCTTTGAATGGACGGCCATGATTAGATCTGGGGCCGCCTCCTCTATCCGACGGTAGCTACTCTTCGCGAAGAACAAGGAAGAAAGGCTGGCTTCCCCGGCTTTGATCCTTGATTCCTCCGCCTCCAGACGCTCTTGGGTGATGGCGATGGGCTCCATACGTCCGGCGAGGTGGTCCGCAGTGTCCGAGGTACTCCAGAAGGTCCAGGACCCCTAGATTGGTCCAGCAAGCTCGAGGAAGCATGAGGGGTTCTGGAACCTTGCAGGTGATCAAATCGAGCCCCAGAGGGCTCTGTTGAGCTTCTAACCAGCACCAAAAGCATGAGGGGCTCGAGGGAGTCTTCCTCGACCAGTGGTTAAAGCGTCAAAAGTGGAAGATGAACGTGGGTGGTGAGGTCCGGCGAAGAGGAGGAGTTGGACCTCGAATCGTGGAGCTGGAGATGCTCTGGTTGATCTGATGCGTGAGTTAAACGTAGAACGCGTAGGGGAATGAAGTGGAGGTGAAGCGAGGGTCGGATCGTGCGTAGATCAGGGTAGAGAGGTTCGCCGGAGCTGAACTCCGGCGAACTTCGACCTGGGCCTAATCGAGCACCTACTATCCTACTGATTACTCTAACTGCTGGATTAAAGACTAAAAACAAAAACTAAGCTACAAAATGAGATAAATCAGCTCTTATACCTGGTGGTCGACCAGGGAGCAGGACCTCCGACGAGCGGCGACCGTGGTGCTTCCCTCAACTCCTCCGACCGGTTGAAGCTTCCAGGAGAACCCCCTTGTCATGAAGATCCTCTAGAGACTGGAAACAAGGGTGGAAGGCGACCGAAGGGAGACCAAAATGGAGGAGGAGGTCGAGGGTTTTATTTATATCCATGGTGACGCACCCTTATTGACCGGGGTGCCACAAAGAATCAATGGGTCAGATGCTGGATCTAAGATGCTGGCATGAAGATTGGAGCATAGACCGAGCTTTTTCATGAAGGAATCTACGCTCGAAAGTCGAAGGAATAGAAGGGGAAAGTCGGAGAAGATGGGCCGAAGTGACATCTGACACCAGGCGACTGGGGGGCAGAGGAGTTGACCGGGCATTCAACAAAGGCCGGGACCTGATTGGTCCACATCAGCATCGACTTGACCCTTTATTTAAACATAATAAATGATTTTATTAATTTATACTTATAAAAAATGTTTATTAATTAATGTAGTATTTATTTATGATTTTTATTTTTTTTGATGAATTTTATTATGGGTTTATTTTAATGATGTATTTATAAGTATATTTATATGTATTTTGTATAATTTATTTTTATTTTATGTATTATATTTTATTATTTTAATATTTTATATTTTATATATTTATAGATTATTTTTGGGAATATAAATGTATTTTTATTTGATTTTTATGAGTTTATTTGTATATTTAAATAAATATGTGTATATAGTATGTAGGTATACTCATATGTATTTTACCTATATTTTATGTAATTTTATTTATTTAATGACTTTTATTTGTTTTTATTTTGGATTTATATTTTTAATATAGTATGAATGATATTTACAATTTAACAAAAATATATATGAAGAAGGAATAAAAGAATGAGATTTCCTTTTATTTATATACATAGGTAACATAGGCATTTTTAATCTATGTGTTTTATAGACTTATTTTATTTTTCAATTTCTTTTTGGTTTTATGCTAATTTCAATATGTATATGCATTTTGTATATTATTTAAAAAATTCTAAAAATAGAAATTTATAAAAAATAATGAATAATGAATATAATGAATATTTTAATCAGTACTATGTACAATGAGGGCCAAAAACCTAACTTTCACAGATGAACTTCAAAAATTGTAAACCAATTTTATTAAATAGTTCTTGAAGAGCTATATACAATTAAAGGTGATTTTGGTGTATTTTGAGTCTTTATTTGGAAGATATAGGTATGTGGAGTTAAGATTCTAGCTTTTTATTCTGTGTATAAAATGTACACTGTGTATTATTTTTGTACAAACTCAATTTTGTATTTTTATTCACATTATTTTCTACAACTTTCATGTAGAATTTTTTTTGATGAATAAATAATTAAATACAAAATAGATGTCAAAAATGCATATATGAATGAATAAATAAATGAGGAATTCATTGTGTTATTGGCCCTTATCTCCCCCTACTTTATTCCTTGTTGACCAATTCCATTCTGGCCTTGGTCTCAGGGTTTGGGTCATAAATTATATTTAAAAATATTTTATTCCTTTTTCTTTTCTTCTCTTTATTCTATAATTTTGGCATTAAAAGCTTTATTTTATGTACATTGAATACAATAATTAGTGAATGTTATTTTGTACACATTGATGCTATTTACATGCATTTGTTGGGGTTTTTAAGGCCAAAATGATAGAATAAAGGTGATGAAATGGAGATTCATCAATAACTGACTATAGAGAGGAGAAACCGTGGTTTTGGGTGGGGTCAATTCAGTATTGGTTGTTTCCTTTGAAGGTCCGGGATCTGGTGCGGTGATGACCATGGGTTCCTCATCAGATGAGTCACCATATAGATTGTAATATTCCTGAAGGGTCAGCACACGTCTCGAGAAGGTGATAGTGATCTTAGTTGGCTTGGCATTATAGGGCTCTTATGTCGGATCATCAAAATGGACAAGGCAATCAGTAAAAGTCGTGTCCGACTCAATGATAGCTTCGGGTTGTGAGTCCTCCTTAGAAGCTATCACAATGTTGATGCAAGCAGTTCGTGAAGTGGAGGTGTGGGGAGTCTCTGAACCAACGGTCGCCCGGACAGTCGGTATCTCAGGTGTAGTAGAGATATGGGACTCATCTATCTCTCGGTGGTAACGACTGTCTGCGGATATGTGGGTCACCTTAGAGTAAAGTGTATCAAAGAATGGGTGAGGTCGAAGTACTCCCAATGTTGTAAAATCGATTTCCCAAGTCTCACAAGCTATAGTCGCCTTAGCCGAGGCTAAGAACGGCTTCCCAAGAATAATAGGAGATTGGGTAAACTCTCCTCAGTGCTCAATGTCAATGACCATGAAGTCTACCTGGAGTAGAGCACCATGGAAACTAATGATGACTGAAATGGTTCCTCTCACCCGTTTTATGGATCGATCAGCCAGCTGAACGATCACTTTGGACTTCCTAAGTGATCCGAGTTTGAGCTTGTCAAGCACTGAGGTCGGGACGATATTTATTAATGAGTCATCATCGATTCTCGCATGGGTAAAAATGGTGTCTTTGATTTCACACTCAACTCGGGGTAACAACTTCACTCTACGGCTCTTGGTCTTTCTCCCCCATCACCAAGGAGGTGGCCATAGACACTATGTGTCTCTCAGTCCTTGTCCTCTTATTGCCCGACCTCTTGGGCATCACTTTACTTCTCACAAATCATTTGAGGTCGGGGAAGTGATCTATGGCCTTTATTAAGAGAAGTTTAAAAATCAACTCTTCATCGAGTGCTTCCCTTAGGGCAAGATCCAATTTTGTTAGGTCTTTTTCATAATCTATTTTTATGAGATTTTCTTATTTTTCAATTTTTTTGGTATTTTTGAGATTTTCAATTTTTTTGGTATTTTTGATGGACGAATGGTCAGACTCTGGATTGGAGGGTAAGTGGTTAGTAGAAGAGGGAGGTAGAATTGACTCCAGTTGTACAGAGTGTGTAAGTTCCCTAATGTCCGCTCGATTTTCAACATCAAATCCACTTATTTCCCTTTTCACTTTCATACCCAGGCTGGCAGAAATTGAGTGCAATATGTCGGTGATGTCTCAACTTGGCACCAAATGATTCATTTTTCTGAATAAGTCTCGAAATGTCATCCTCCAAAAAGTTCTTGTGACAAATCATGGGAGAAGTATGCTCAATTGGAGGATACTGTTGAGAGCTTGGGGTCTTATCCTCAACATACCTAGACTATGGCATGTAATTTTGGGTTGAGTATAGACCATCCGAATGTCAGATGTTGGTCGGAGCCTCATACAATGGAGTCAATAAAGAGGGGGCTTGTAGATTGAATTCATGAGTCAAATCCCCCTGTAGGCTCTCCGAATGGTTGGTCAATGTGGGCTTGATTACTAGGGTCAATTAAGTCAAGAAGATCATAAGGTGCATGCCTCTCCAATCGATATGTTCCATCGACCATGTCATGCCTTAAGGTCAAGTAGGGATGTGTATATGTGAATCGTTGCCCGGTCCCTACTTGAGGTGAGAATGAAGTATGTGGGGGCACATAATTCTGCCAATCATCTGTCTCAGCAGTGTCCTGCTCTTCATTCGGTTCTTTTATTCTAGGAAGCTCTCGAGAATAAGATAATCAACCCAAGATGGAAGTGGGTCCGCAGTGTTATAATATGGAGTAGGTGAGAAATGCGAAGAAGTGGAGATGTCAGTCGAAGTTATGACTTCATAATCGAGTCGAGGTGGAATCGACCGTGGGTAATGGTCTCCCGTGGATGGCGGAGGATATATGGAAGAAGGAGAAGGTGAAGATGAACGGTATATGGTCGAGGAGGAATGGCCAAAGGTCTCAGGGTATGGGGACCAATATCCCGACATCTTGAGGAGGAAAGGATGAATGTAAGCAGATCGAGGTAGAAAACGTGCATTACACAAGATAACGCACATGGACAGACATAAAGAAAAATGCAAGAGCAAACCCTGAGTTCACACTCAACACGGTGAAGAACCCGAAGTCGGGTCCAATTAATCTGGTTGATTTTAAATGTGATTTTCAAGCAAAGTTAGCAAGGATTACATGATGGCCTATAGGGAAGTCGACTCAATGCTGAATGTGTTTCCCCTGTTTAACCTGTTGCCTAAGATAACAACGCCCTTCTTCCCTTCGCTCCTATCACCAGCCGAGGAAGTTCAAGGACATGCCCCTGTCTACCTACCGAAGTAGGCGGAGGCTGGCAAGGCTTATAACTTCACCTCGGAGGGTTACTAGCAACTTGTCGCGGTGCACCGCTGCTTCACCCCTATCTATCTGCCAAAGGAGGCGGAGGCTACTTGGTGCTGGTCAGTTGAATCTCGAGTAGTTCAGCCTGTAATATTGCTAGGATCGGGGTACGTGATATGGAAGGTGGGGATTGTGGCTCTATCTTAGGGTGTGCACACACACTCTGTACCCTTAGTCAACAAGAAATCAAGGTTGGGGTTACTCTCCCACAAACAAGGGTTAATTTTAGTCAAAATTTTTTGGTTCCAATTCAATTAGCAGTCTTGATTTTAGAGATTAGTTGTCACTGTAATTAATCTACACAAGCAATCACGTCTACTGTCCAGTCCTAATTCCTTTATCCTAGGTTAGAAAAACCGAGAGAGAGAGAGAGAATCGGAAAGTCGATGCAATCCAGAAAATGAATGCTTGACTAAGAAGACTTAAAGTGCCTCCAACTCTCTACAATGTGGGATACAATACTGAATTGAAATTTTACACTATATGGAATGCAAGCAAGAAACCGTTCCTAGACAAGCAGTTTTATTAGCGAGTGATGAATAAATTAATTTGTATTAATAGATATGTGTTCTAAGTGTGTCTCGTTAAATATGATGTGTGATCCTATAAAGTATGAGCACAAGTCAAAATTTTTTGCTCTGAGAGCCGCGAGTGTAGGTCCTAGTCTACGTCAGTCAACCACACAACACGGAGAGTTTGTTTTATTTTGGTTACACCCGCGAAAACCCAAACGAGAAGTGATTTAAATATGCAATTACTCTCTTCACAGATCTTCTTGACTTCTCAACAGCTGACTCGATCCATGAATCGCCGGCCTCCGATGCCCTTCGAGATGCGTCGCCTTCAAGAAAGCTGCTCCAAGTCCATCAGACCCTCGTACAAAAAGATGGAATTATGTCAGAGAGAGATATAAAAAAGACAAAAATAAATAGAAAAATAATTAAAAAATGAAATAATTAAAAATGGACTCGGGGGTCAGACTACCTGAATGAATTGAAAACTAGAACCTAATTTTCTAAAATGATCCTAAGTTGTTTGCCACCCCGACAATGGCACCATTGGACAAATCGCTGAAATCACCCTTTTAATTAAAATGCTTGTCATTTTTGTTGTAGTTGGGCAATCAAGATCGATCAAAAATCAACTGCATAAATTGATGAATTAAATAAAGCGCGATTTGATGTATTTTTAACCTGGACAAGCCCTAGGGTAGACCCAAGGAGGTAAGGAATAACTTCGGATCAAGTTAGGCGAATTTGCTCACAATTTTTTAAGCGGGATTTTTTTGTATTTTTTTATGCAGTAAAATGCATATGCACAAATGCAATTGAACCAGGTTATGAAGAAAATAATCAACTTAGCCAAACTAATTTTTAATGTGAAATTAAGTCAATATAGCTAAGTTATATTTTCCCTAAAAACTTAATCCAATGTTGAATGCAAAATGCATTTTTTTAGAATTTTGGATTTAAGATGCACAAATAAAAAATGCAAACTTTTTGGGAGTTTTATGCATTTTTTCGTGCAAACAAAATCAAAAATTATGAAAATTTTACTGGAAGTTAAACATGATGAAATGAAGTTACACTAATTTTTTGGGAGACAATACATGATTTTTTTAAAGAAAAACAGAGTAACTGTGAGTTTTTAATTCCTAATTAATCCGCAAAATCCAATTATCCACAAGCAAAATTATCTCAAATAGATATTTTAATTAAACATCAAGGAGAGTTGAAATTTCGCAAAAATATTATTCATGGATTTAATTAAAAATCAATTACAGAAATGACTCAATAGTTTATTTTAGGCAAAAGGCACATACATTTTTGATGAAATTTAGGAAAATAATTAAAAAGCATTTAGTAGCATCATCTACAAATTTTTCACTATTTTTGGAGTAAGAAATATGTATGTGCGAATTTCAGAGATTAAATGTGCAAAATAACACTGAATTTCAAACTCTGAATTTTATTAAATTATCCAATGCTCACAAAAATGCAAATAAATTTCAAAATGATAAAGAATTAGTTGCTCAACAATTTTCTATTTTCCATTAAATCAAATAATGCAAGAAAGATGTCCAAATTCTCATGCAAAGTCAGGGGTGTACTTGTAATACAAAAATAGAAATGAATGAACTGAAATGTGAACTAGGGTGTTTTTGTAAATAAAGAAACTTAACGGATCGACTATGCAATTTTTACAAATAAATAAATAAAATGAAATAAACCTTTGCAGTGGGTACTTGCACCCCAAGTCAGTGCACACGCAAGGCGGTTCACGTGCATGACACGCAGCGTGGCGGGCGGGTGGGAGGTGGCCGACGCGGGCGTGTTGACGGTGAGGCGGGGGCGTTGGCGGCCGACGGAGGTCGACCGAACAACGGTTGGTCATGGGCTGGGCGTGGGGAGCGGGTGGAGATGGTGTAGCTGGAGGATGCAGGGGGTGAACGACGTCCACGTCGACCGCAGATCGTAGGCGGTGTAGCTAGAGGATGCAGGGGTTGCGTCGCGTGTGTGAACGACATCCACGCCGACCGCAACCCGTAGGTGGTGTAGCTGAAGGATGCAGGGGCGGCGTCGCGTGGGTGAACGGTCGTGTGCGGCTGAAGGAATATGGCCGCGCGTAGGGAGCGTGCGACTGCGGTGGGGCCTGGAGATGCTGGTAGGCCACAACTGGTAAGGAGCGACGGAGGCTGCAATGCGAGGTGGACGACGCTGGCGGTGGCTGGGAGAAGGCCGTGGGGCTAAGGCAGGCGAGGAGGAGCACGCGGAGGCGGGCGGCACCGCTGCGGATGAAGGGGCAGAGCAGAGAATGGGCGGTCGTCGTTGGGCGGCTCCTGGGTGTCGCTGGAGGAGGAGCTGGAACACGGTAGCCGGGCTGGCGGATAGGCTTTGATGGGAGGGCCATGCTCGCGGAGGAGGGCGCCTAGGTCGTGACAGGGGGTTGGCTGCCGTGGTTGAAGGTGCTTCCTTTTTGTAATTTTTTGGAATATTTTTGTTGTAAACAAAAAAAGGAATAAATTGGTGGTGAATGTGATAATGGTGATTGTGATGAGGTGATTGATGATGACGAAAATTAATTGATGGAATAATCGAATATGATCATAGAATAACAAATAAGAAATATATTAGATAAATAAATTATCAAGGAGAAGGAGAGGGATACTTTACCTGTTATTCGCTGGATTTTGCAGAGCAGCTATGCTGGACTCCCGTCGTGACCTCGAGCGGCATGGCGGATGCGTCGCGAAGCTGAGCAAGCATGATTGGAAGCTTGCAACGCGGTAACGTGGTGCCACGGATCTTGCTTGAAAGGTTGTCATTGCTCAACTTGTCTCCTTCAGCTGTCACCTGAAGGTTAAAGGGGCTCGACCTCTCTTCTCTCGAATCGGCGGATGATGATGAATGAATGGGGTGATGGGAATAAAAAGAGGAGGAGGAGGATGTTAGAAAAGAAGTGAAGAAAATAGAGGGGTGGAGAAAGTAGTGACTTGGAGTGGAGGACAAGTAAGGAAGAAGTAAAAGGAAAAATAAAATAAAATAAAATAAAATAAAATAAGTATGCTAAAAATAATAAAGGAAAAATAAATAAAGAGAATAAATAAAATAAATATAAAATAAATAAAGTATAAAAATAAAATACGAAATTAATACAATAATAAAAAAATTAGAGTGATACGTGGCGGCTCCAGGAGCGGCCACGTGTCGCTTCTAGAAAAACCCAAATTTAAATCGAAAGAAAAATAAAAAAGAAATATCAAAAGAGGTTAAATCAAAAAGTGGTCAACACAAAAATTGCTCACTCGACGAGATCTACAAATTTTGTAAAGGATCAAAAATCAAATGAAGTCATCTGTACAAAATATAATTTTGGATGGTAGCTTATAGAAATAAAATACCGCATTTTTATCTTTTGCAGTTTTTTTATTATTTTTAAATAAGAGAAAAAGCAAAAAAATAGAGAAAATATGAATGAAATATTTACTGTTTAATCTATTTTTTGGATTTTTTTAATAATTATGGAAATAAAAGGATAAAATACAAGGGTAAAAAGGTCAATATGTACAATTTACAATAGGGGCCCAAAACCCGAGTTTCACATGCGATTCCCAATTTTTATGAAATTAGTCTTGTTTTGAAATTCTTTGAATGTATATTACTCTAAAAGTGAGTAGACCTAAATCGGACACAGTATGAGAGAGATATGCACATTTTAAGGTTATAATCTCAAACTTGGATTTGGGTTTTATTAGACAATTTTACAAGTTAGTACGTTTTTTTTCTTTATTAGTGTTAGTAATATATACACTTTAGATTTGATTTTATTGGATTTGGAGTTAGTATAAAATATATACAAATAGGTGAATTTGGCTAATATACATGTGATATTTACAAGGAATTTTAGGCTTCTTATATAATGCAAATATGAATGCTAAAATGTACATTTTATTTACACATGCATGAATGCTAATTATGAAATATAAGTGATGAAATGCAACTAATTACTCGAGAACAAAGCTCTATTTTCAACTTTTAAAGCGATGAATCACATATTCATCAACCCCCTATACTTAAACCTTGCTCGTCCCCGAGCAACTAAAATGAAATGCAAAAGTGAAATGATTTTGGGTTCCATATCAAGGTCATGAACAAAAGGTGAAAATGGAGCTTGACTCGACCTTTGGATTAATAATGTGGCGGAACCTTATTGAGAATTGAATTTAAGACCTAACCGTCTTTAAGTTCCACAAGTCTTCAATTCAAATCATCTCAACAGTCAGGTCAGAACAAATCCTCATACACAAATTCTGATGACTATAAATCTTACTTGTAATGTGTAAGTAAAATATAGCTCTCCACATCGGGAATGGCTAAGAAACAGCCTCCTCTAAGAAGGTAACTCTAATTCCCCTGTCCAGTAGCTCTTTCCTCGAGGAGCGGGGTATTCCCTTCGAAGTTCAAGTGCGACCAGCTCAAGAAGAGGGGGTGGAGAGAAGAATGGACGGTAGCCAGTGTAGCTACCTATCCTAGGATACTTGACCAGTGTAGCCAAGTCATCCAGCTGCAGGCTTTTATGGTATGAGGCTTTGAAGCTTATGCCTTGCAAATATACAGAATCCGACAGTCATTTTATTTTCAATCAGGCCTGTCCACTTTTTTGGAGTTCTTGCATTTTTTTTCTTCATTTTCTTCTTTTTTCCTTTTTTGACATATATACAAGGTGCAATTTACTTCTTACAAATTGTTTGAGGTCGGAGAAGTGATCTATGGCCGTTATTAAGGGAAGTTTAAAAATCAACTCTTCATCAAGTGTTTCCCTTAGGGCAGGATCCATTTTTTTTAGGTCTTTTTCTATTTTTATGAGATTTTCTTGTTTTTTCAATTTTTTTGGTATTTTTGAGATTTTCAATTTTTTTGGTATTTTTGATGGATGAATGTCAGACTCTAGATTGGAGGGTAAGTGGTTAGTAGAATAGGGAGGTAGAATTGACTCCAACTGTACAGACAGTGTAAGTTCCCTAATGTACGCTCGATTTTCAACATCAAATCCACTTGTTTCTCTTTTCACTTTCATACCCAGGCTGGCAGAAATTGAATGCAATATGTCGGTGACATCTCTCAACTTGGCACCAAATGATTCATTTTTCTGAATAAATCTCGAAATGCCATCCTCCAAAAAGTTCTCGTGACAAATCATGAGAGAAGTATACTCAATTGGAGGATACTGTTGAGAGCTTAGGGTCTTATACTCAACATACCTAGACTCTAGCATGTAATTCTAGGTTGAGTATAGACCATCTGAATGATGGATATTGGTCAGAGCCTCATATAATGGAGTCAATAAAGAGGGGGCTTGTAGATTGAATTCATGAGTCCAATCCCCTGTAGGCTCTCCGAATAGCTGGCCAATATGGGCTTGATTACTAGGGTCAATCAAGTTAGGAAGATCATGAGATGCATGCCTCTCCATTCGGTATGTTCTATCGACCATGTCATGCCCTAAGGTCAAGTAGGGATGCATATATGTGAATTGTTGTCCGTTCCCTACTTGAGCTTGGAGATGCTGGTAGGCCGCAGCTGGTGAGGAGCGATAGAGGCTGCATCGCGAGGTGAACGATGCTAGCAGCGGGGAGGGGGGGGGCAAAGGCTGCAGGGCTGCGGTGGGTGAGGAGGAGCACGCGGAGGCGGGCAATGCTGTTGGGGATGAAGGGACAGAGCAGAGAACGGGCGGTCGTTGTTGGGCAGCTCCTGGGTGCTGCTGGAGGAGGAGCTGGAATGCGGTGGCCGGGCTGGTGGCTGGGCGTCGATGAGAGGGCCCTGCTCGCGGAGGAGCGCGCCTAGGCCGTGACAGGGGGCTGGTTGTCGTGGTTGCAGCTGCTTCCTTTTTTGTATTTTTGGAATATTTTTTATAAACAAAAAAGGAATAAAATGGTGGTGAATTTGATAACGGTGATTGTGATGTGGTGATTGATGGTGATAAAATTAATTGATGGAATAATCAAATATGATTATAGAATAACAAACAAGAAAAATGTTAGGTAAATAAATTATCAAGGAGAAGGAGAGGGATACTTTACTTGTGATTCGCCGGATTTTGCGGAGCAGCTATGCTGGACTCCCTTCATGGCCTCGACCGGCGTGCCAGATGCGTCGTGAAGCTGAGCAAGCCTGATTGGAAGCTTGCAACGCAGCAACGTGGTGCTGTGAATCTCGCCTGAAAGGTTGTCGTTGCTCAACTTATCTCCTTCAGCTGTCACCTGGAGGTTAAAGGGGCTCGACATCTCTTCTCTCGAATCAGCGGAAGATGATGAATGCAGGGGGTGATGGGAATAAAAAGAGGAAGAGGAGGAAGTTGGAAAAGAAGTGGGGAAAATGGAGTGGTGGAGAAAGTGATGACTTGGAGTGGAGGACAAGTATGAAAGAAGTAAAAGGAAAAATAAAATAAATAAAATAAGTAGGCTAAAAATAATAAAGGGGAAATAAATAAAAGAAAATAAATAAATAAATAAATAAAGTATAAAAATAAAATACAAAATTGATAAATTAATAAAAAATTAGAGTGACATGTGGTGGCTCTAGGAGCTGCCACGTGTCGCTCCTAGAAAACCCCAAATTTAAATCGAAAGGAAAAATAAAAAAGGAAAATTAAAAGAGGTTAAATCAAAAAGTGGTCAACATGAAAGTTGATCGTCTCGACGAGATCTACAAATTTCGTGAAAGATTAAAAATCAAATGAAGTCATCTGTATAGAGTGTATTTTTGGGTGGTACCTTATAGATATAAAATACCACATTTTTATCTTTTGCAGATTTTTTTATTTTTAAATAAGAGAAAAATCAAAATAAAAAAAGAAACTCTGAAATCAATATTTATAATTTATTATATTTTTTGAATTTTCAATAATTGAGAAAATAAAAGGATAAGATACAAGGATAAAAGAGTCAATATGTACAATATACAATAGGGGCCCAAAACCCAAGTTTCACATACGGTCTCCGATTTTTATGAAATTAGTCTTGATTTGAAGGTCTTTGAATGTATATTACTTTAAAAGTGAGTAGACCTAAATCGGACACTGTACGAGAGAGATATGTATATTTTAAGGTTCATAGTCTCAAACTTGGATTTGGATTTTATTAGACAATTTTACAAGTTAGTATTTTTTGATATTTTTCCTTTATAGTGTTAGTAATATATACAATTTAGAGTTGATTTTATTGGATTTGGAGTTAGTATAAAATCTATACAAATAGGTGAATTTGGCTAATATACAGGTGATATTTACAAGGAATTTCAGGCTTCTTATTTAATGCAAATATGAATGCTGAAATGCATATTTTATTTACACATGCATGAATGCTAATTATGTAATATAAGTAATGAAATGCAGCTAATTACTCGGGAACAAAGCTGTATTTTCAACTTTTAGAATGATGAATCACATATTCATCAATTACATCATGGAAATTGATGTGTATTAAGTTGGGTCCTTAAAAGGATTGTGTTTTACGTTACGAAATGACTGGGAGTAGAACTACAGGTCCAGCATGCAACATGTAAGCTTTTCGGAAGGAACCTGTATTGGTGTGACCCTGGCTAGGTGGTACATAGTTGTCTTGTTTTGATAAGTGCGCACGAAATGAATGATTTGCTACGCATGGTTCCGGGTGCCAATATATTCGAGTTGAACGACGGAATATGTTGTCATGCCATGTGGAGGCACGTGTGGTTTGATAGCGCATGGGTTACGATTATATGTTCTTAAAACCGCTGGTTTATGTGATTAAATGTTAGCCTGAGGTTTTAAGCTATCGGGATCTCGAGGACGGTGTGCTTCTTTGCTTGCCAGGCTGAGGGTTTGGAACTCTGTATAATAAATGAAAAGGAAATTGTCAAGGTAGTATTGGAGGATTGGTTGAGGTGACGTGCAGCGACATAAGCTCACCAGATCAATGCAGTCTCCAATCTCGAAGTGTCCACGGCTTCGGAGTCCATTAATGGTGGGGTTCTCCGGGACTAATCCCTAATGTGGAGTAGAAAGTAATATGATTTAAACTAACAAGAATGGACGAAACTTTTTATGATAACAAGTTTTGAAAAGTTACACATTTGTTTGATTTTCTCTTCTTCGTTACTTAGCACTCACTAATTGTTATCCTATAATTTATGGAAAACCCAACAGTTGTCGGTGAGCCATCATAAGGACTTTAATAATCCAGCCAGCTAATATAGTCATCCAACCATCCATTTTGTAAGGTAGTTAGTAATCTTTTCGTGTATTTCCTTTCTAGCTGATGTACATGTAAATGGTTATAGTGAGACAATGTATCATGTGGACTTTATTGTGAATGGAAATTTGTTGAAATACTTCCTTCTGAGTATTTTTAATTGCAGTTTATTTCTGAGTGTTAGTTGTGATTGCTGAATGAATTATTACTGAGTAACCAGTTTCAGATATGGGAGGATCCGACGGTCTGGAATTGGGGTCGTGACAGATTGGTATCAAAGTCCGGTTACTCCAGTAATTTATTCAGTAATTGATACCTTTGAGAGATATTCAGAAACTAAGATTGTCTTAAGATCCTTTGATCTTAATAAGTGACTGTAGCATCATTCACAAGTCATTGTCCCTTATGTACATCATACTAAAATGTAAGACTAAATCCTCAAAGAATGATCCACAATAATCACAAAAGGAATAATCAAATCAAAATCCTCAACAGAAGCCCTGCAAAATAAATAAATAATTTTCTCAATGTAAAACATCACAATATGTCAAAAATCAGCATGCATTGATCAAAATAGTTCCTTAAATAATAATCATTAATAAAAAGCTTTTGATATGTTCTCAAAGAATCTAGGATGAAAGAACGTTCAATAAGATTTAGAATGGCGTGTTGTGTATAAAAATCAGAGTTCAAATGAGAGATATATACTAAATTGAAATCCATGGACTAAAACGCAACTAAAATAAATATTTTCTTCTCAAATTAGCCTCTAGAGGACTTGTCTGCAATAAACTAAGCCCACAGGGGTTCTGATGCAATTTCACCAAGGTGCCACGTACGAGGCACATGACCTTGCTGGTGGGGGTGCCTTTGCAATTTTTTACAAGGGCATGGGCCCGTCAGTTATTTTTTCCTTTCTCGCATGTGCAGGGCACATGCGGAGGAGGTTCCGTGGAAGGTCTGGGACGGGGTTGTGGTTCGGAGCCCCGAACTTTCACGTGACGACGAGGCAAAGCTCGACGGCCCTAAGCCTCAAGGCGTGGAGGGAGGTGTGGAGCGGGGCAACGTGGTGGTCTGGGGGTCGTTGGGTCAAGGCCTTGTCCTTGATCCAACGACGGGCGATTGTCAACGGTGATCGGGCGACGGAGAGAGGGCTAGCAGTCGTGGTGTGGCTCGACGGAGCTGCTGGTGCTCAGCCGACACACGACCAAGCGGTTGGAGGGTGAAGCAGAGGTGGAGCAGGCGACGGTGCTTCGAAGGAGCGATGCGGATATGCATGGACGTCCAAGCGATGCTTGTGGTGGAGCTGTGGAGAAGCGACCGACCAATGGAGTCGTCTAGGAGGCTTGGCTCAATGGTGGCGAAGATGCGTGAGGCGGTGGTGATGTGGCAGAAGAGGAGCGGGGAAGGGGAGCAGAGCTCCAAACTTTGCAAGGTCGGAGGTGAACGAGGGTCGGAGGAGCGAGGCGGAGTTGGCGTGCGGTGCGGTGGTGGAGGTGATTCAAGCAAGGAGAAGAGAGAAAGGAGGAGCGCTACCTAGAGGGGAGAGGGGTTGTCGATGGAAGAGAAGCTTAAGGGCTTCCTAACGGTCGTCGCTCGATCTGCTCTAGAACCTAACCTTTGGCCTTGACTGATCCCAATGCGAGACCAAGATGTGTCTAGGCAATTAGTGTCTATGATGGTGATGCCCCACGAGATGGGGCAAAGGTAGCATGCATTAGAGCAGAGACTCAATGCCACAAAGAGAGATCAAAGTCATCCAGGCCCATGAATGTTAAAGCTAAGGGTTATGTTCATCCTTCTTAGGAAGAATCTAGTTACTTAACTCCATGGAGTAGACCCCTACTCCTATCAGAGGAACCATGTAGGAGGCCCTCTTTAGGCAGAAAAAAATTGCTTGAATCCTACCATAAATATAAGATTTCGACAGAAATACAAAACCATTATTTGATTAAAGGACAAGGATGTAAAGTATCTATAATCCAAGAGATCTTAGATGAATACGTGATATAGATTGTAGGACACTATTTACCAGCTTCTCTACTACTTCTTGAAATATGAATAATTTTGATCTCATCCTGGGGAAGCACTGGATAGAAAGGCATCATGCATGCCTTGACTATTTTTAGAAGACAATAACTTTTCACCTTCCTAACTCGATAAAGTTCTAGTTCATTGGAAAGACATTCAATATAATGTCAAATACAGCTCGACTCTTAAGGCGTAACAGTTGTTAGAGAGAGGGTGCCGAGGCTATGTAACCACTACATCAGGGTCAGACAAAATGATAGAAGATGCACATGTAGTGTGCGAGTGATGAATCTCCACTCATCATTCTTTATTCTATCATTTTGGCCTTAAAAACCCTAGCTAATGCATGTAAATAGCCTCAATTTGTGCAAAATAGCATTCATTATTTATTGTATTATTTGTGTATAAAATAAGATTTTTAATACCAAAATTATAGATAAAGAGAAGAACCGAAAAAGGAATAAAACATTAAACCCCGAGACCAAGTCAAGAATTGACTTGGTCGACAAGGAATAAAGTAGGGGGAGATAAGGGCCAAAAATAGAATAAAAATCCCATTTATTCATTCTTTAATTATGCATTTTTGACTCCTATTTTATTCTTTATTATTTATTCATCAAATGAAGAAACTTTATAAATAAAAGTTGTAGATAATAATGTAAATAAAAATACAAAATTGAGTTTGTACAAAAATAATATACAATTTCCATTTTATACACAAAATAAAAAGCCAGAAACCAAACTTCACATACCCATATCTTTCAAATAAAAACTCAAAACATTTCAAAATCATATCTAATTGTATATAACTTTTCACAAGATATTTAATGGTGGTGGTTTAATATTTTTTTGGAGTTACTGTGTAAAAGTTAGGTTTTGGGCCCTCATTGTACATTCTACCGATTAAAATATTAAAAGTTATTCATTATTTATTATTTTTACAAATTTATATTTTTATAATTTTGTAAATATTATCTATAACATATGTGTACAATAAAACTATAATAAAACTAAAAATAAAATGAAAAATAAAATAAGTTTATGTAATTATATAGGCAAAATACATATATTTCTACTTGTATATAAATAAAAGGGAAAAATATTCTTTAATTCTTTAGGATTTCATATTTTTATAACATTGTAAATAATATATAAACTCTATTAAAAATACAAAACTAAAATAAAACTCAACAAAATACATTAAAATAAAAAGATGTCTATAAAACATAGGTAAAATACCTATAAATAGACCTATATAATATACTTACCTATTTATTTTGTATTTTGGGATTTTTCAGAGATGTTTTTGATATTTTTTTGTATTTTATACACTAGACAAGAACTATTTGTACCCTAAATGATTTTTAATAAATATAAAAAAGATTCAAAATTATAAATAAAAATTATGATGTGAAACTTCAAGCAATCAAGAACTTACATCTATTTTTCGTGACTTTTGGAGCACAATAGACATATTAAATAAATACAACAAATATCTAAAAATATAATTTCTTGCAAGTGCATATGTGTAAATAAAAAGAAATCCAGGGTCCTCTGTACAATTTTCACAAAATATACACCATGCTTTACATTTTTCTAGACCAAATATAAATACAAAACATTCTAGGGGTGCATTTACAAAATGGCCACCTCACGTGGGACGACACGTGAGGTGACCTAACATGGACCTAGAGGCAATATTAAAAAAAATATAGGGGTCTACGTGCAATGTAACCATTTTATTTACACTACATATTTTATTTACAGGGTTACTTAATAAATACAAAAGTGAGGGGTGAAGTGTGTAATTTACCCCTCAGAGGCGTGCCATCGTGCAATGCTGATCATCCCTCTTGCCATGCATTGCTTGTACGTCCCGCGATACCCCTTCACCGATCGACGCTTCAGATTCAATCGTGGTGCTTCATCAATGACCCGGGGTGCAGGAAATAAACGGTTAGGATTAGAACTGGAAGTGCACCCTCCATCGTACGGCAACTGCTGTTCACGAAGAACATGGATGAACAAGGCATTCCCCGACCTTCGATCGGTAATCTCTCTCTCCTCGGCGATCTTTGATCATGCTCTGGGGCTCTACACGTCGGGGAGACTCGTCCGCCTCGTTTGGTACTCGCAAGATGGTCAAGGACCCAGTGTTGGGGCCCTGAAGCTCGATTGAAGCAGGAGCACCTGGGGAACCTGTACAGATGCGATTCTTGGCCCAAGAAAGGCCCTTCTGGCATGGGACCTACACAAGGGTGTAACGGGGACCGAAGCGATAATGCTTGGGCCCTCCAGAAGTTGATTCGCGTAGAAATGGATGGGTGCGGCGAAGGTCTGGTGAACGATAGAAGGTAACCTTTGATTCGCAGATCGAGGGTTATTTGGTTGGCTAGGTGATAGGATTGGATGGAGAATACGCAGGGGGAGGCGATGGTTGTAAGGAGAGAGTCGGAGATGGGTACGATCGTCGTGAAATCAGGCCGAAGCTTAAGAACTCCGGCGAGGGGATTCTGCCTAATCTACGCTAACTACTTAGCAACATACGAAACTAAAGACTGGAAATGAAAGACATGAATTAAATCTACATAAAATAGGGGAAACATGATCTCTTATACCTGAGAAGGAGCTCAGGGAGCAGGGTGACCGACGAACCATTGTGGACCACAACCTTGTCCTTGCTACGCCATCTCCTTGCACGGGGAGGCTCGCAGCTGTCACCTGAACCTCGACACACACAAGAACACTGGGCGAAGCTCAAAGGGGGGTCAAAAAAATAAGGCGGAGGGGGGAGTTTTATTTATAGACAACGAGTTTGAGTGATCTTGGGCGGCGATTATTGACGTGCTTGAGGATGATTGGGAGGATCTAATGATCTCGCGAGGCAGGCATATGTGAGGTGAGGGATTTTCGTGAAGCACTCGAGGTGGAAGGACCATCAGGGAGGCATCCAAAAATCAGATAAGAAGAGGTTCTCAAGGCTCTGATAGTAGTCAGAGCTGCAAGATGGGGAGTTGATCGGAGCAACCGAATGGAGCGTTGTGATTGATCCACGCAGGCGCACTACAAGACAAAACTGCCTATTTATTCGAAAATAATTCTTTAAAATAGTAAATGATTTTATTAATATTTGAGTATAAAAAACTGTTTATTATTTTATGTAGTATTTTATAATAAATTTTATTTATTTTTTGAGGTTATTGATTAGTAGGTAATTTTTAGGGGTGGTTTATTTATTGGTATATTCATTTATGTTTTAGCTATTTTATTTTTATTTTGTATATTTTATTTCATTATTTTATTCCCATATTTTATATATTTATACCTTATTTTTAGGTATATAAATATATTTTTATTATTTTTTTGTGATGTTATCTGTATTCTAAATAAATAAGGGTATAGATGATATATGTATATTTATTGTATATTTATCCATGTATTATATACATTATTTTATTTTAATGTATTTTCTTTGGTTTTCTTTTGTGTTTATATATTTTATAAAATAAATAATATTTACAAGAGTGGAAAAATATAAAAGAATAAAATAACTAAAGAATATTTTTCCTTTTATTTATTTACAAGTATTAGCATAAGTATTTTACCTATATTCTTTATATAGCTTATTTTATTTTATGTTTTCTTTATTGTTTTATTTTAGTTTTAATATATACATAATTCATGAATAATATTTATAAAATTATAAAAATATATATTATAAAAATAATAAAGAATGAATAAATTGAATATTTTATTCGGGTATACTATACAATGAGCGTCCAAAACCCAACTTTCACATATTAACTCTAAAAAATATGAAAGCACCTTCATTAAGTAGTTCATTAAAATTGTATAAAATTAAAGTGATTTTGATATATTTTGAGTTTTTATTTGAGAGATATGTGTATGAAAAGTTGGGATTTTGGAATCTTATTTAGAGTATAACTTTTATTATGTATATTATTTTTGTATGAAATGAATTTTGTATTTTTTATATTTTATTATCTACAACTTTCATGTTCAAAGTTTCTTTGTTTGAGGTATAAAAAGAGGAAAATAAAATAGATCTCAAAAACGAATAAGTAATGATTAAGTAAAGGGGAATTTTATTATATTATTGGCCATTATCTCCCCTTACTTTGTTCATTGTCGACCAACTCAATTCTTGACCTGGTTTCGAGGTTTAGAGTCATAAAATATCTTTGGAACTTTATTCTTTTTCTTTTATTCTCTTCATTATATAATTTTGGCATCAAAAACAGTATTTTATATACAATAAATGATGAATGTTAATATATATAAAATAATGATATTTACATGCATTAGCTAGGATTTTTAAGGTCAAAATGATAGAATAAAGGTGATAAAAGGGAGATTCATCAACATCCCATAAAACTGTCTTTCAAATCGTAACTCCAAAAATTATGAAACCACTGCCATTTTAAAGATAATTTAATTTAGAATATGATGAAGTGAGTTTGATTCAATTAGAGTTCACATGGAGCCAGAATTGGTCTTTCAATTATCGCTTTACGACTTTTTTTGAGTGTTTTTACTTTTATTGTGCACACGATTTTATTTTATAAGTATTTTTATTATTTAGAAAATATTTTTATTTACAACTTTCGTTAAGAAAATTATTTAATTTGAGATCAATTTATAGACAAATAAAATAATGTAAGTTTTATACAAATATACATACGAAATGAAAAGTATTTAGAAAATATTTTTCTTTGGATTTTTTGATTAAAGATCCTACCTTTTCCTACTTTATTCCTGGTCGATCAGGTTAAGTCTTGACCTTCTCTCAGGGTTCGGGCCAGCCTGTATCTATTACATATATACCGTCTTTTATTTTCTTTATTTTTACTTTATTTATTTATTTTAGTTTAAAATAATAGTAAATGTACAATATTTACACACATATACATGTTAGTAAGAATATGGTTTATTAATATATACATGTGTTTTATAAGGAATTTTAAGCTAAAATAAATGAATAAAGATGATGAAATGTAGATTCATCAGTCGTATCTTCAACCGCTGCTGAGCGGCACAGTCTCTGCTGCTGTCGTCGGCTCCTTTTTCGGTTGATGGATTTGGGTGCATAAGTCTACATATGCATTCAAATCCACGTATGTCTATGTAGACATTCTTTCATTGGTCTACAAAAATTCCAGTTATCTACATCCGACAATATGTCTGAAAGCAAAGTCGATGTACCCACCACATGCGCTTTCATAAGTCCAGCGCCTATTGTCAAAATGGACAGGACAAATTATGAACTCTGGGCTATGCAGTTCATGAGCCTTATGAAGTCTAATGGTAAGAAACACATTCTTATCGAGGAGGAGCTGGTGGAGAAAACTGGGGTTAATGCCTCGTGGGAGGTGGATGATGCATATGCCAAAGTTTGACTCTCTGGTACATTGACGATAGAGATCGCCAATGATGTGTTACATTAGCCCACTACTAAGGCGATGTGGGACATACTCACATCAGCATATTCTCAAATGAGGAATGAGACAAAGATCCTCCAACTCCAGCATGATATGTTTACTATCAAGCAGAACAAATGGCCTCTTCATTCACTAAATACATCCTTGTGTGGGATGTTTGAGAAGCTCCATAGCTTCATGCCTCTAACGGCGACTCCAGAGCAGCAGAAGACATATATGAATGATACCATGGTTGGTGTATTCCTAGCAGTCCTTGACCCTGAATATGATGCTGCTCGCTCACAGATTCTAACAGATGCTACTATTTCTCCCATGGAGGAAGCTTTTCGCATGCTCGATAGGATTATTGTTTCGTCCACGACTACTAACCAGACTTTTTCGATGATGACAGCTTCCCAGGGAAGAGGAGGCTCTTCTTCTTTTCTTGGGTGCAAACCTCACGGTAGAAGAGATTGCATTCGTCATCCCTACACACGTGCTATCTTCATCTAGGACATACCGAGGATACATGCTATTCCAAGCATGTTTTTTTGGAGTCCGCCCGTGTAGCTGAGTAGGTTGAGTCTCCAGCTGCTCATACTTCAGATCATAGGTTTGATGACCTCATAGCCAAACTGCGGGATATCATGCCTCCTGCTTCTTCACCATCTTCAGGAGGCCATTTAGATATATTAGCCTCTGCATATGCCAGTACGTCTGCTATGACTAGTACCTCACGTAGTACTTTTTCTTTTACATCTTGTCACGGATCTGAGATTACTGAGTGGATTATGGATTTTGGAGAAACACATCATTTATGTGGGGACAGAGATCGGCTTACAATATATAGACGGGTTCCACCAGGGAGAACCGTTGTGATAACCGATGGGACTCATTCCCCGATCAACGAATAGTGAGAGATTTATTTGACACCTTTGATGCATCTGCAGAATGTGTTACATGATCCTGATTTGTCTATGAATTTATTATCCATTAGTCAGATCATGAAGGATTTGCATTGTAGAGCTATCTTTAACCCATCGTATCTTGTTTTTCATGACATTTCTTACGGGCAGAGTGATTGGATGTGGCCGTGAGCAGGGTGGTTTTTATCGCCTGGTTCAGACTCCCTATGCTAGCATATCTTTTCATGCAACATGACCAGTTTCTCCGTACACCAGGCACCTACGCTTTGGTCACCTCCCTCTCCAGAAGATGTGTCATATTTTATCGCAGATTTCACCTGGTCTTCCTTCCGGTGCAAGGCATGTCAGTTGGAAAAGCATCATCGGTTTGCTTTTCCTAGTTGTCAGAGTCGGATCAATAGCTCCCTTTTTGAGTTATTTCATGTTGACATTTGGGGTCCGAATTGTGTTCTTGATCATAAAGGACACCAGTTTTTATCTTGTTGTTTTTGATAATTTTCTCGTTTGTCATGGATCTTTTTATTGAAAAATAAATCTGAAGCAGGGGATGTGATCAAAACTTTTATCAATAAAGTGCAGAATGTTTTCTCTACCTCTATGAAGTTTGTGCGAACTGATAATGCTTTGGAATTCTGTACCCGTGCTCTATCACATTTCCTTTCGTCCTGTGGAATTATTCATCAAACAACTTGTGCCTACACTTCTCAACAGAATGGTATTGTAGAGAGAAAGCATAACCATCACCTTGATGTCACTCGGACTCTTCTCATTCGGAGTTGTGCCCCACATTCGTTTTGGGGTGATGCAGTTCTTACGGCATGCTATCTATAGTGAATCGCATGCCATCATCTATTTTGGGGGGATTCCTTTCTCTATAGCTTTCCATGAGAAGGAGTTGTTCTCACTTACTCCTTGTGTGTTTGGCTCTGTTGCTTTTGTTCACCAGTTGACTCCGGGTCTTGACAAGCTCTCTCCTAGAGCTATCAAATGTGTGTTTGTTGGGTACTCCATGACCCAGAAGGGATACCCGTGTTACGATCCAGTATGCAGGAATACTATATCAGTGCTGATGTCACATTTTTAAGTCAGTGATGTATTTCTCTCCCACAGGTGACATGTTGGCTTCATCAGACTCTGATGATGAGGTTTACATGCCACCCCCTCCTATGAGTCTGTCATCTCCTCCTCGTGTGCATGTTGTTCCCCCACTGCCATCACCACCTCCTCCTCCACCCACTCCTTCTACCTAGTCGCATGTGCCCATTGTTACACGATTACCAAAATTCTATACCCGTTGGCCTGCTTCTGCTCATGGTCATCGCCCGTCCTCTAGCACGCCCCCGGTTTTTTCTAATAACATGATTTCTAACGATGGATCTAGAGATATATCTGTGCAAGAATCATTGCAGTAGACTAGCCCATAGATGAAGGAGGTTCCCAATGACCTAGATATATCCATTGCGGTTCGGAAGAAGAAGCGTTCTTGTGCTTCATATCCTCTTGCCTTTCAAGTCTCCTTTCATCGTCTGACAAGGGAATTTCAGAGATTTGCAGTGGCTCTATCTATCATGGACATTTTACGAAATTATCAGGAGGCCTTGAAGGATAGTTGTTGGTGCTTGGCTATGGAGGAAGAGATGGCTGCTTTATAATCTTGTGGTACCGACGTTTGATGTCTGCTCCTCCTGGGGCATCTGTTGTCAGTTACAAATGGGTGTTTACTGTTAACATCATGCAGATGGGTGCCTTGATCGTTACAAGGAAAGATTAATGGTACGAGGATTTACTCAGACCTACGGTGTGGATTATGTGGACATGTTATTTCCAGTTGCTCGATACTAAACTCTACGGGTCCTACTTTCAGTTGTAGTGGTACGTGATTAGCATTTGTTTCATCTAGATGTTAAAAATGCATTTTGTATGGAGATCTACAGGAGGAAGTTTACATGCATCAGCCTCTGGGGTTTGCTGATGAGGGGGAGTATCAATAGGTTTGTAGACTCCATAAGGAAATATATGACCTTAAGCAAAGTCCAAGGGCGTGGTTTCAGAAGCTCTCAGATCTGATTGAAAGGTAGGGGTTCAAGAGGTTAAATGCAGACCATTCACTCTTTGTGCAGAGAACGCCTAGAGGTACTGTTGTCATCATGGTCTATGTTGATTATATACTTATTACAAGAGATGATGTGCAGGGGATCAAGATGGTAAAAGAATTTTTGGGCCATCAGTTTGTTACCAAGGATCTTGGCACCCTATGGTATTTCTTAGGGTTAGAATTTGCTAGGAATGCACAGGGTCTTGTGATGACCCAAAGGAAGTATGTTACAGACATGCTTGTTGAGACATGCATGATTGGGTGTCGATCCTCTACTACTCCTATGGATCCTAGCATGAAGTTATATGATGATGATACATATGAGATTGACAGAAGGAGATATAGAGAGATGTTGAAAAGCTCCTCTATATTACTATTACTAGGCCCGATATTTCTTTTGTAGTGAGTTTGGTGAGCCAGTTCATGGAGCAGCCTTGACAAGTACATATGGATGCTATATACATGATTTTGAGATATCTAAAATCTTCTCCAAGTGCATGATTACTATTCAGAAAAGGAACAACTCTTTTTGTTTCTGTATGTGCTGATGCAGACTATGCAGGGTGTCCCAAGGATAGAAAGTCTACTTCAGGCTTCACTGTGTTTATTGCCAGTTCTCTTGTTTCTTGAAAAAGCAAGAAACAAACGGTTGTGGCTAGATCAAGTGCCGAATCTGAGTATAGGGCTATGGCATAAGCAAGCACAGAAATGATGTGGGTTCAAGCAGTGTTAACAGATTTACATATAAATGTACCTCTACCCATGCAGTTCTAATGTGATAATCAGGATGCCTTATTCATTGCGAATAATCCTACATTCCATGAAAGAACGAAGCATATTGAGGTAGATTGCCATTATACTAGAGTATGATTCAGAATGGTTTGATTTTTACCTCCCATGTCAGTTTAGTAGAGCAAATGGTAGATATCTTTACCAAGGCATTGCTCAGGGAGTCATTTCAAGCTGAGCATGATTGATATCTATGCTACATCTTCATGGGGAGTGTAGAGATATTTCTAGGTTCCTATGTACTTTTATGTTATTTCACTTCTTTATGTTCATCTTATGTAATTTACCCATAGGTCTCTCCTCTATATACGAGAGCCTAGGGTTCTCAGGAATAAACAACTTTGATTTTCCCCAATGTTTGTCATTTAAGACATTAAGATATTTAATTTGGGACACCATTTGATATCAATTGATTTGAGGAGTTCATTTAATTATTATGTGTACATATATTATCTGAAATTGATCTTTATTGCTCGTACAATTGTGTAAAATTGGGGAACTAATTTGAAAATTAATTGACACATTATTTTTAAATTCATTAAAGTGGAAAGGCTCATTGATTAAATTGCTCGACCCACATGTTCTTGCATTAATAATTTCACATTATTCCTTCATCATTTAAAAATCTTCATAATAATGCATTATTTTATTCTCTTACATATCGTGTAACATTATTTTCCTTACATAAAATATTTATAAAAATCTCATGCATCATTTTTTGTTTCAAATTACAACTATTTTATATAAAAACCCATAAAATTTGCAAAATTAAGAAAGAACAATAAAAATTCATCTTTGAAAATCTAGCTCCGAGTTGTTTAAAAATTAACTCTAGACCCTCACATTACCTCCCTGATTTCGATCCTACGACTTGTCCAAGTAAAATAAATAATTGACCGCATTGAAGAATAATTTTCACATTATTTTTGATGTGGTCATTTTTTGATTATGTGCTCTTTATCAACTATTACAACCACCTTATTTCTTTTAATTAAGAGTGGTAAAGGTGCGTCTTCAGGTGCACCTAGAAAACCTAAAAGCTCCAAAATATCACGATCCTAAGGGCTCGTACAATTATTAAGCATAAAATATTGGGGTGAGGGACTCGATGTAAGACCTCTAAGAATAAGAAATCACTAATTCCCAGTTTCAGACATGATCCAATATCCAAGTGAGATAAATGAGTATTGTAGTAGTTGTTAATACCTTTCCATTGAGCCCAAGAACATAAAAATCAGAGTTCATATGATGCAGATACAAGGAAAATACAAATGATTTATTGCTTTCGGACCCGAATCCAGATCTGATCTGGTTCAAGCCTCTGGGGGGGAGCCCAAATGGTCTGGCTAACTAGACCACTTAGCCTCGCCGGAGCTCCACCACCGGAGAGGTTTTTAGTAGTCAATCAAAGATGTGAGGGCTTCGTCACGAAGGCCTCGACGCATGGAGTCACATGACATGCGTATAAATATGCTAACATTGCGGAACATCCATTCTGGACAAGGAGCATCATAGGGGATGATCCCGAGATAACCCTCCATTTGCTGACGAATTCACAATGTTTTTATACCGTTGGGTTGTGGGGTTTACGAGCTACCCACTGCCAATGTTTTTGCCGTGTTTCATCACGATTTTGGGTGCAACCTATACCTTAGCATATCACATTTTCAGAATTTCCCGCCAATTCGTGGCATGCATGCCTGATCAAAGTATATATTCTCAATGTGGGTGTTAGCGGGAACATAATGGTGTAATTGGATCATCGTTCGGAGCGTTTTCACATGACATCGCCAAAGTGGCTCCGACTACTGTACAAGTACATGACTGATCATATTTTTCTATTGATTGATCTTGCCTTAAGGATGATCGATCATTTGGCTCAAAATGATAGATCATGGTTGGATTTATGATCGATCAATACTTATCAATCACTAAAATTGGATGATCGATCATTCTAGGACTGTGGACCTATTCGAACCTTAAAATTGTTGAAAATTGATTCTGAAAATGATGTAGAAATTATAGTACATTCATATATATATATATATATATATATTAAATGTCTAGATTATGGAATCAAAATGATAATCAAGTGAAATGAGTCAGGTTCAATCTCAACTTTAAAATAAAGGATGCTAATGGATTCAGTGAGGTATGGTGAAGATGAGCTTGAGCATCTTATGTACACTTTTAGATTTGAGTTTCGACTCTTAGGACCATCGGTTGAGTTTCCTGTTGTAGTTCCGATTTCATACCATAATATCTGACTTTCACTAGCATGGGGGTAGCTTGGAGGGAGGGGAATGCACCCTTGGGGCTCTGGGTAGAAGCTTAGTTGGCCACAATGTCGGCAGGCTGTTAGTCACAGGGGACATACTACTCGGCGTACCGATGTGTTTTTACCCAGTACGCAATCTCGATTTTCAGATGTGCAGTGCCAAGTAGTTATGGTCGATTATCTGTGCTTCACTTATTTTACTTAAGGTTGGTACTTCGATACTAGTTGGTGTATGCCATATCGATTAGTATATAAGTGTTAGTCTTAAGTGGGGAGTTCTAGGAGTTATGTATATTTGAAGGAGAAAATTCAAGACTAGACTTCCAATGGTTGGTTACAGACCAATGGTGAGTGTTGGCACATGGTAAAGTATGGGGATTGGCTTAGCACACAGTGAAGTGTGGGAATTCATGATTTGGATCAAGGATGGTATCACAAGGATGAGAATAAGAATTGGGATCAAGGACATAGGTTTTCTGCTCTGTTTAAGTATAGTGTAGGTTTACACGGTTACATGTTTTTGTACACTTTCCAGCTTTTAATGGTTCTTTTTGGTTAATTGTTTTAGCATCGTACTGGATAACTTTGCTCATGATGTACTTACTTTTGTGAATCTGGTAGGTTCTTAGGAGCAACCGCAATGACTATTGGCTTGTTGATTCTTCTTCTGCTGTGGGTGTGGTTACTTTTGAGTATGTATGCTTTTGCAGTCTCTAATGTATTTACTTGTACCCTTTTTGAGAGGTGTATATGCATGGATTTTTTAGATGGGCATGTATAAGTACATTTTGTGGACATGGTTACTTGTATATGCATCTGTAAATGTTAATGGAAAAAGCTTATTGCATTTTCTACTATCATTTATTCTATGTTTCTATGGTGATTCTGTACTTTGAATGTGGATTGCATTACGTGGATTGGATTGCCGAGTATTCAGGTACCGTGGGCGTCACCGTTTGATATCAGAGCAGTGATACTCCCTTTTCATTCCACATATGTAATTCCTTAGTGGTATTCAAAGTACAAGATTGTCTTCGAGAGTCTTTTGACCAGACCTGAATAGCATAAAAACATCAATATAGATGTTCATATATCTCTCATAAGTAAAGACAAGTATTAATGCTATGTTTCATAACAATGCCACCTTGCATGAATCCTGACATGGCACAATAGTTGGCCTTCCTTATCTAGGCCATGCAGGGCATATGGCATCGCTAGGAGGCGATTGAGTAGAGGCATCAACAATAGGATGACTCGACCTACTGGCCTTCCCGAGAGGAGGAGGATAGTGTACAAGGACTAGTCTATTTGGAGCTAGAGTTATTTGGGGATGCTAATGAATCACATATGCATCAGACCACATATACCGCATACCAACGAGCACTGGTGCCACTGTTCTTTGGTACCGGAACAACAAAGGAGGTATATCTTTGGATCAATCATGTATCAGAAGTTCTGAAGATGATTCATGCACCAATGGAGGAGTGAGTGATATTTGTTGAGTTCTCTTTGGCTGGATATACAGAAAGATGGTGGCAAGTTATTAAGGAGCATCTAATAAGAGCCCATTACTTGGGATATCTTTTTGGCAGAGTTTCCCACTGAGTTCTATCCCGAGCACTGGTAGAGGAGCAGATGCCACAGTTTGCTGAGTTGACACAAGGGTCCACGACGGTCCAGGAGTACCTGATATGATACACAGAGCTGACACATGGATCCAAGTGAGTTTTACCTCGAGCACTGCATGAGCAGAGGCAACGATATGGTTTGATATGTAATTGTATGAGTGAGAAATTTGGCTAGGAATGCAGGTTCATTGAAAACTTGGGTTTGACTATTGAAGATATACATGAAAGTTAACATATTTAAGGATTTTTCACGAGCTAATATGATCAATGTATGCACTATGGAGATGTTTTAACATCACTTAGAGTAGATATAATTCTTTTAGAAATTAATAAATATTTTTTCACTATGCACGTTGATGATCATGCACAGAAGAAAGAGTTTGATTCATGATTTGCTTAGCTTTATTTCTTCCTTCATTTTGTGCAAGTTTATGTGTTAATTTATGACTTTTATTCAGAGTTATGTATTTAGAAGGGTAAATTACAATTTGGATCTCCATCTATGGATCAGATCCTAGAATGGGTCCCGATCTTTAAATTATAACGATTCGGGTCCCAGGACCATTTAGGAAATGGAAATTTTGGGGTTCATGACGAAGATGCCCTTATTGAAAAGGGAATGGGGTTGAGTTCCAACTTTTAAACAAGGGCATACTCATCATTAGCCTTAAAAGTTCCTTACATTAATGGCCCTGGGACCCAAATCGTTACAATTTAAAGATCGGGACCTATTCTGAGATCTGACCCATAATTGGAGACCCAAATTGTAATTTACCCTATTTAGAATAATGTAGTATTATGATGCAAATGCAGGTGCTTGTTAAGATTTTGAGCTCAATTTTCATGTAGTAGGTGGATAAATCACTGGTTCATCAACTTCATCAAGAAGGGTCTCCCGATTCATGTTCACTGCCTGCGCACATCTCGACATGATCCAATCTACATCTGAGAACACAAACGTGGTAGCACACACACCTAAGAAGAGGGGATGGGAGGAATGACATGGACTTCTAATTTTAATAAAAAAGAAGGGTATACTAACGTACTTTAATGGATTCAGTTAACGATCAAATGGATGTGAATTAATCACATGAGTTGTATGTAAGAGTTAGTAAATTTGCAGGGATTCTAGTACAATTCCAAAGAACATGTAGGCAAGCAGGTGATCGGCAAAGTTCAAAGGGATCGTGGTGTAAAAAATCCCTAGATATAAAGGCAAAAAAGAGAGCAGAAAGTAGAATTTCAGGACGCATCTGTAAAAACCCCATCCTATCAAGTGCATCCAGTATTACTAAATCTTCTTTAATAGCCGTTGATTCGGTGGAAAAACAAAGGAATATAACTATCATTTACAGATCCACAGAGATCTGACCTTCTCCCTGACCCCGAGTCCCAACGCTCCCTGCGGGACAAGTGGACCTCTGGCTCTAACGTTCATGAACAAGAAATCGACCCCCCGTTCCAATGCTCCTATTTCTCAGGGCCTCAACTGCAAAAAGGATTAACAATGGGAAGCGCGCTTTTGACTGTAGTCCACTTATTCTTTCCATTATATTTGCATTTATAACCCCTAAAAATAAATATACGAACCCAAGAATACATGCATGAGTCTTACATGGGCATATTACAAATACCAACGAAGCAAGGGGAAAATGATATAAAAATCCATCCTATTTTGTAGATAACCCCTTCTTGTAATCTCGTATATTAATCACCCCCACCCCACTCCACCACCTTCGTCTTCCCCACTCCCTCCACTCTCTCCACCACCATTACCATCACTACTACAAGAGAGATAGAGAGGAGAGACCCAACACTTTCCTCCCACCTCCAGGAGCCGCCGCCATGGTTCCGCACCTCATCCTCCAGCTGCTCCTCCCTCTCCTCCTCCTCCGCGCAGGTACGTCTCCCACGACCCACAAATGGGGTCTCCTCCCCTTCCCCCTTGACCCATTTCTTGCACCCCATTGCAGAGGCAGGAACCGTAGGCGTCAACTGGGGCCGCGTCGCCAACGACCTCCCCTCCGCCACCAATGTCGTCAAGCTCCTCCACTCCTCCGGCATCAACCACGTCAAGCTCTACGACGCCGACCCTGCCGTCCTCCGCGCGCTCTCCTCCTCCCCCATCACCGTCACCGTCGCCCTCCCCAACGAGCAGCTCTACCACGCCGCCACGCTCCCCTCCTTCGCTCACTCCTGGGTCCTCCGCAACGTCGCCGCCTACTACCCCTCCACGCAGATCCGCGCTGTCGCCGTCGGCAACGAGGTCTTCGTCGATCCCCACAACCTCACCTCCTACCTCGTCCCCGCCATGCAGAACGTCCACGCCGCCCTCCAGCGCCTCCGTCTCGACGAACCCATCAAGGTCTCCTCCCCCATCGCCCTCACCTCGCTCTCCTCCTCCTACCCGCCTTCCTCCGGCGCCTTCCGCCCGGACCTCGCCGAGACCGTTATGAAGCCCATGCTCGACCTCCTCCGGCGAAGTGGGTCGCCTCTCATGGTCAACATCTACCCCTTCTTCGCCTACTCCGCCAACTCCGACGTCATCTCCCTCGACTACGCTCTCTTCCGACCCAACTCCGGCGTGCGCGACGACTCCACAGGTCTAACATACTACAGCCTCTTTGACGCACAACTCGACGCGGTGCTGGCGGCGACGAAGGCAGTGGGCTACGGCGACGTGAAGGTTGTGGTGTCGGAAACAGGATGGCCGTCGAAGGGTGACGGGAAGGAAACTGGCGCCGGGGAAGAGAACGCGGCGGCATACAACGGGAACCTCGTCAGGAGGGTTCTCTCCGGCAACGCCGGGACGCCGGCGGCTCCCGAGGCCGACGTGGACGTGTATATTTTTGCTCTGTTTAACGAGAACAAGAAGCCGGGGCCGACGTCCGAGAGGAACTACGGCTTGTTCTATCCTTCTGAGGAGAAGGTGGTCAGATCTCTTGGTTCTTTACTGTTGTTATTATATGTGGTTGTCATATAATCTATCAATTACATAATCTAGTGATCATATATTACAACTACAAGTCTACAATCTAACCATTGTTACACACAGGTATATGACATCGACTTCCGGCTTGGTGCCGGTGGCAGCAGTAGCGGCAGCAGCAGCAGTAGCAGTAGTGGCGGCGAAAGCAGTGGCGGTGGACAGGAGGAGACGACGACGAGAGTGGTAAACACTCCAGCTAACAGTGGCGGACCAGCGGTTAGCCACGGCGAGACGTGGTGCGTGGCCAACGGTGCCGTCGGGGAGGAGAGGCTGCAGGCGGCGTTGGACTACGCCTGCGGCGAGGGCGGTGCCGACTGCCACCAGATCCAACGCGGTGCGGCGTGCTATGATCCCAATACATTGGAGGCTCATGCGTCCTTTGCATTCAACTACTACTACCAGAAGAAGGGGAGGATGGTCGGCACCTGCGACTTCGAAGGCGCGGCCTTCGTCGTCTCGCAGCCTCCAAGTAAGTTGATCGATGCTAATTACGAACCACATTTTGACTGTAGAATTCTCATCCAGATGAACTGAACCAGTTAATCTGAATGTAGTGAATATAAGTCAACATAGGATGCAATTTCAATGTTTGTTTAGTTGATAAATCATTCATCAGGATCTTAAATATGAAGTTGCTCTGACTTTCTGCAAATCAAAAGTCCTCAAATATTTGTTCTTCAATGTGAAGAATTTCCTCGGAGGTTTCCAAAAAACACCACATTCTGAATTATGACTTTCTCTTTATTCCCTCTCTTTTTCTCCAGAAAATCACTTTTAAGGATTTATTTGGCCTACCAGCAGCTAATGTTCTACACTATTTTCAAGCTCAAAATTATAGATCCTAACCATCATTAGATTCTCCAGAATACAGTGAAAAAGAAAATAGTGTGATTTTTCAGGATCAATGGACCCCAAAACACTTTTCCATCCTCACCACCATAATAAGGATCACATGGGTATATATGCAACGAATATGCATGTTGATGCTTACATCAGACTAGTTTAATGACTACTTCATGTGTGGTAATCGACCAAGAGGGGTCTTAATGTGGAGCACAGTCACCAATGTTTGGTTGGACGTATGGTCTCCTCTAAAATACGCCTTGTCAGCTTTAATGCATGTCAGTGGGCTCTGTTTACGATGGCACACAGTGGTTCCCACAACCAGAGGTTACCATTCTGTGATGTAAAATATATGCCCTTATTATTACAGCAACCCACAAAAAAGAGACAGATGCAACAATTACACCTCACATGTCATTGTCCTCTTGCTTTGTTTCTGTCCCCCTCTCCTTTTCTCCTTCTTTTCCCATTTTCATCCTAGGGTTTTAGCTGTCCAGAGTGTTCCAAGATATCAACCATATAAATTCAGGAACAGCTAGCTGCATAATCTTAAAATCTGTATGAGTGCATAAATCTTCATCTTCAATGGCATGTTTTGGTAGTTGGAGTCACTTGTTTGGTGCATTAAATATATATCAGTGAATACTGTTCAGTAGCCAGCTCTCGAATCTCTCTCAAATCTTAAAATCTGTCTTTGCATATATAATGGACAAAAAATCCTTATAAACATGTGCATGCCACCTTGTGAAAATAATCTGATGCAAATGATGGAACACACCACTTTGGAGGTCGGTAGAAATTTCATGTAAGTGACATTGGTCGTATCCACATGGGTGATGTGAGAAGCGGACAAATCTGGAATCTTGCATGTGATATCCACGTTGAATGCCCGTGTTTGCCAATTGTTGGCGCTGTTTATCTTCTGCTGTTCTGCATGCGTGGCCATTGATTTTGCTGGTTTTTCTTTTGAACATATTTTAATATGGAATGGTTAACCTGCGATTTTAATCTGTGTTGCAGAGTATGGCAAGTGTGAGCTCCCCACTGGAGTCTGAGGCTTCGATGACCGCATGCGTGGCTGGTGGAGTAGGTGAAAAAGAGGAAGAAATCTAATCTAAGTTATGTTGCTTTTTGGTTACTGTAGAAATCTCTCTTCTTATGTTTATGGATTACATTGATATAGTAAGCAGTTGGGGTTGGTGGTGGAGGAAAAGTGAAAGGAGAGCAGTTGATGTTGTGTAAGGTCTATTTTCTCAACTCTATTTAAGTCGCCCTTTCCACCTGCCATCCACTCTCATCTTTAGGCTTTTTTTGAAGTTCCTAGGGTTTGGTAAGTTTGGTGTAAGGATGGTGATGTAAGTTATGAAAGGTATACTTTTTTGAGAGAAATGGTTTATTGCCTCTATTTATCTTGCACCAGAATTGGACTCTCAATAATTCGTTCCAAATATGATGAGTGTCAATGCAAATCTATAAAAAGTAGAGGCGAAGTGTAAAAATTATGCAAATGAATGTGGCGGAAATTTGATGGTCAATCTGGCCTAAGAACCCACCTGAAATATAGAAGTCAAGGAAGATTTATTCGTCAACTTAAGCCATGTATGTTTGGAGAATAAACACCGGAATAAGGGGTCAAAAGAGTACGGCTATTCCCATCAACATTCCATTATTTCATCTTATTCTATCATATTCATATCTTTATCCCAACTTACCTACCCTTTTCCACCTTATTCTCTTTATTCTTATCTTTCCAAGCGAACATAGAATAAATCCGTATTCTCTTTATTCCTCATCTTTATTTTTTATTCTCGAACCGAACACCTCCTTAGGGTGTGTTTGGTACACGGGTTAGGGTGGGTTAAACTGGTAGAAGGTAACTCATTTTTGTGTTTTGTGTTTGGATAGAGAATTACACTGTGGGTGGGTTTGTTGTAGGTTTGTTTTGATATGATTGTATTAAAGTTTGGAAAAGTGAGTAAAAGTTGAGTAGTTTACAATTTTTAGATGATATGATGGTATAATTTATTATTTTTTGATGGAGTGGATGAAAAAGAATTGATTCATTTAATGTATTAAAAAAGAGAAAATGTGGAGCCCACATTGAAGAGAGGAGCGGGATAAGGGAGTCAAATCTCCCAAAGGAGGGTTTACCCCCCTACCTGAACGGCACCTTAGGGTGTGTTTGGTATGCGTGTTACCTTGGGGTAAATTGGTAGGGGGTAACCCGTTTTTGTGTTTTGGTATTTGGATAGAGGGTTAAACTGGAGGTGAGTTTGTTGTGATACGTTGTATTGGAGTTTGGAAAAGTGAGTATTTATTGCGATGTGATTGTATTGGAATTTGAAAAAGTATGTAAAAGTTGGGTAGTTCATATTTTTAGATGATATGACGGGACAATAAATTATTATTTTTGAATAGATAAAAGAGAAGTGCTTTATTTAATATATTAAAAAAGAGAGGAAAAATAAGCTCCACATGAGAGAGAAAGGGGGTTTGTGGGAGTAAACCCCCCAAAGGAGATTTAATCCCCTAGCCGAACATGGTCTTAGGGTTTTGTTCACCTGAAATAAGTAAAATAATCTGTGTTTTCTCTCCTTATCCTCCCTTTTCTCATTGAAGGAATAATTGTTCACTTATTCTGCAGCTATTCATGCAATAGCTATTTTCCTTCCTTTAAATAAAGATTACTATTTGTCCTCCGTTCATATCATTTATTTCACAATAACTACTTATACTATAACAATCACATAGTCAAGAACAACATAACATACAAAGAATAATTCCCTTATTTTCATTTTTATCCCACTAACATAGAAAAATGAGAAATAATATTTAAGCTCATTTTTATTTATGTTCTGTTTGATTGTAGTTCTTATATGATAATTATTGTTGAATAAGTAGTTTGAATAGGTTGAATATAAATAATTGTTTAAAGAGGGATATATAAGAGAATAATAGTTGTGGATTGAGGGAGGAATTCCGATCTTTTCTTATTTTCCAACTGAAAGGAGGGAAGAAAAAGGTTCAATAAAATCCAAATTTAATAACATCAAGGAGAATAGAATAAAGGCAAAATAGCAAACTGAAAAGAATAAGCAAACATATTTGGGATTGCTTTCTTATTACATCCAAAATCCATACAGCCAGCAATGATAAATTAATTAACTTCCAACTTTTTCTCACCACCCTCGGGTTTGTTGGTTTACAATTGACATATGATTAAACTACAACTATACAAAAAACCAGCACAACATCAGAAACCCCCCACAAAGATCCATCAGTTAGAAAATCAAGGTGTCAGATGTTTAGGACCAAAACCTGATGTTTCTCCTAAAGCCACCATCTTGCTCTCCCACAAAAAGAATCCAAGAACCACCTGGAGAAGATTAGGATTGAACTTGGTCATGTTGGGGGAAAGAATCGATTGAGATTGAAGGGCAATGTGTAGAACTCCTCGTTTCGGTTGTCTCCTCGAAATGTCCTGAACTTCACCCACCAGGGCATTCCCCTGTCTTTTTTCGACTTCTCCACATCGAGCGTGTTGTCTAAAACGACCGCAACAATGAGCCCGACTGTTGGAGCTGACAAGAAGAGTGTGTTGAGGAATGCGTTGAACTGCAACGGACAAAATGAAATATTGTAATCAATGGATGGAAGAGATAACATAACACCTCAAGTATGATTACAAACAGAAACAATTCTGCGTTTTTTTTTAAATTTACTGGCCTTGATGATCGCCTATGCAACATAGCAATTTACAATAAAAGTAACCATATCAGTTTGAAGAAATTATGCTAGAACTATACATCAGGTAACGAAAGCTATCATCAAGTTATAACTCGGGGAAGGGCATCCATATCACCCCCTTCCCTTCCCCTTGCATATTGAAAAACAGCAGTTGTTTCAACCTCAACCTGAACAAATAGAGGTTTCAATATTCCCCTCCAAATGGACAGGGAGGGCACTGATACATGTTTAGGTAACAGGGAGGGCACCGATACATCTTTAGGTTCAAGTTTCAAGTCCGAACTAGGTCCAAATTGAGGGACTTCTCTGATGTAAACTGATGCAACTTGTTTGTTTACAATGGAAATGATGCATGAATCTGATGAACATTGCCCATTTAAAAAAGACGGTCAAAAAAGCACCATGAGTAATGAAGATGCATTTCTGATTATTAAATTTTTTGGATATTGAAGCAAGCTAAACTGCCATCAAATAAACTGCAAGCGCACGCGCACACACACACATATGGAAAAGGGAATATGTTGCTGAGCTGCAGGAAATTGTGTTCATCACCTCCCATCCACTCTTGATTTTGCCTCGGGATAAGCAAGTGCAAGTGGTTGTAGCTTGGAGTGGCTAAAAGGTGATGAACATGGAAGTTATGCAACTGAGTTGCATACCCCCCCACCTATATATATTTAGATACACGGACTATTTCACCATTTATAAGGTCTTCCTTACACAGAAAGCAAAACCACCTTTTTCTTCCTCAACAAATCACTATAAAAGGACAATCATTTCTTGAACTCTTTAAATATTGTGAGCTATGAACGCAAAATTACTCTTTTCAACTGCCATGTCCCTATTATTTTAGAAAGATGGTAGGAAAGTAATAGTGGAAACTCAAAACACAAGCAATAATGAAACAGATTTGTAGTGGTAAAGCTTACCCATCCAGCGTGCGTACGGACAGGACCATGCCCAGAAGTCAACATATAGTCGCTAAAATACTGCGGAACAGATATCCCGAGAAAGAGCGAAAGCCCCATTATGACGAGGTTTCTCATAGAGTTCATATTTGTAAACTGAAGGAATGACAGACCTACAGAAGCTGCAAACAAAAACATAAAGTTGGCACTATGAGGGGCAGTCCAGAATATCCTGAAAGAAAATCAATTAGCATACCAACTAGTCCAAAGAGAATGCAATACAATGCAGCGAAAATAGGCAAAGGAATTGATGCAAAAACAGCCCCAAATTTTCCTGAAAGAAAACGGAGATTATTCTTAGAGTTGTCGTATTGGAAATTGCTATTTGGGTTTTCTGAATAGCAACAGACCTAACATAGCAAAGAATATCATAAAGCCTGCTGAGATCTGAACAACTCTTCTGCTGCCAACACGAGTCAGACCAAGAAGGCCCACATTCTCACTGTCAAAGGCAAGTAAACCGAGAAGATCTTGTTATAGCAAAACAATAGCAACTAAGATATAGCTTCGTGTTTCAGTCAAATTATCTTACACAGATACAGTTGAGCCGGTTACAGTTCCAAAAAGTCCATCAAGCAATACCCCAATTCCCTGCATGATCCCGGCAGAAGATCAGTATACAAAAGAGGAAGATATCTTATATAAAATTATCTATGCAGCATGCAATCATTTAAATTACAGGAAGGCATATAAAGAAATACATAAAGAATAATAGATATCTGCTCTTGGAAGAGATCTCGGACAACCTAACTTCCAGACGAAGAATTCAGATCCTTGACAAGGCTCCAAATGCAAGCATTCTAGAGAGCACTTGCACTCCGCATCTTTGAGAATTCGGGTCAGTTAAACTTAGAAAAAAGGAAGCATGTGTCTTTAATTAATGGGATGGTAATAGGAATAATCAAGAGCTTGTTTCTGTTGGTAAGATGCATCCGCACAAATGTTTTAATAACTGGTTTTTCTTTGTATGCTTGTGACAACAGCCTGAAAGGAGGAACTAAATCCAAGATTTGATCGCTCCACAAAAGGACAATGGAGCGGAATTCAAGCACAAAGCGTGAATGAACTAAAGATCAACAGAAAATGAAGAAGAAAAAGTTCAGGAAGGAGCCAAGAGGGAGCCAAAAGCATTGGCGCTTCAAATCGAAAGAACTAAGGAAAGAACAATCAAACATGTGTTGGGAGAAACGTTTTTGATACAATAGAAGAGACCCTAGGGCTCTCTTATATAGGAGAAAAGCCCTGGGTTAATTACATAGGAGAGACATACCAAAAATAGAAAACTAACATAATTATCTCAACAACTACCATAATTATCTCAACAATCTCAACACTCCCCCTCAAGCTGGAGCATAGATATCTATCATGCTCAGCTTGGTACAACACTTCTGGAAAGGACCTCTAGTAAGTGCCTTGGTGAAGATATCAGCTGTCTGATTTCCAGTAGAAACATGAGTGGTGGATATGAGACCTTTCTGAATCATGTCTCTAGTGTAATGGCAATCCACCTCTATATGTTCCGTTCGTTCATGGAAAGCATGATTATTGGCAATAAACAGAGCTGCTTGATTATCACATAACAACTGCATAAGAAGAGGAACCTCAACAGCAAGGTCCGTCAATACGGATCTAACCCACATCATCTCTGCACTTCCCTGTGCCATGGCCCTGTATTCAGATTCTGCACTAGATCTTGCAACCACTGTCTGCTTCTTGCTTTTCCATGAAACAAGGGAGTTGCCTACAAAAACAGCAAAGCCAGAAGTAGACTTCCTGTCTTTGGGGCACCCTGCATAATCTGCATCTGCACATGCAATCACCTCAAGGGATGTATCCCTGCTGAAGATAAGACCAGTACCAGGTGAGTTCTTCAGATACCTCAAAATCATCTGAACCGCATCCATATGCACCTTCCTGGGTTGCTTCATGAACTGGCTAAGTTGGCACACTGCAAAGCAAATATCTGGTCTGGTGATGGTGGCATATAAGAGCTTCCCAACAAGCTCTCTGTATCTCCTGCTGTCAACCTCTTCAGTGTCATCATCATACAATCTCACACCTGGATCCATAGGAGTAGTAGCAGGTTTGCATTCTGTCATACCTGTCTCAGAAAGCAGATCCATCACAAACTTTCTCTGGGTCATCACAAGACCACGCTGATTCCTTGCAAACTCCAGTCCAAGAAAGTATCGAAGAGTGCCAAGATCATTGGTCACAAACTGCGTACCAAGGAATTCCTTGGCAGTCTGAATGCCCTGCTCATCATCCCCTGTGACAATGATATCATCTACATAGACAAGAATAGCAATGGTACCTCTCTGTGTCTTCTGGACAAAAAGTGAATGATCTGCAGTAGACCGTACAAACCCCTGTTGCTCTATTAGCTCTGATAGCTTCTGGTACCAAGCTCTAGGGCTCTGCTTAAGGCCATAAATCGCCTTATGGAGCCTGCATACCTTCTGGGACTCCCCCTCAGTAGCAAACCCTGGTGGCTGCTGCATATAAACTTCCTCCTGTAGATCCCCATATAAGAATGCATTCTTCACATCAAGCTGATAAAGAGGCCAATCCTTGGAAGCTGCAACTGACAGAAGGATACGAAGCGTTGAGTGTCGGGCTACTGGGGAAAAGGTATCATGGTAGTCCACCCTATAGGTTTGGGTGAACCCACGTGCCACAAGTCTCGCCTTGTAGCGATCCACACTGCCATCTGCTTTGTGCTTGACTGTAAATACCCACTTGCAGCCGACTACGGAGGCACCCAAAGGAGCAGGCACAAGACTCCATGTACCCCGCGACTGCAAGGCTGCCATCTCCTCTTCCATGGACATACGCCACCTATTGTCCTGTAATGCCTCCTGATATGTTCGTGGGACAATAACTGCAGATAGTCCCACAACAAAGCGCATGTACTCTTCTGAAAGATGATCCAAACTAACATGTGCAGCAAGAGGGTAAGTAGCACACTGACGACGAGGCTTCCTCAAAGCAATGGGAACCTCCAGGTCATCATCCACACTGTTTTGTATAATTGTCTCAGCATGTGATCCATCCAAAAGACCACAGATGAAATAATATGTTCATGACATACCTGAGGCGTGTTGGATGATGTAGAGGGCATATGAGCAGCGGGGTGAGTAGAAGACCTGTGAGTATAAACACGTGGCAAGAATTGATGTGGACGTGGAGGTGGAGATGGAGATGGAGGTGGAGAGATTTGTGGTGGAGTAGGCAGAGTTGGAGGAGAAGGAGGTGGTGGAGGAACAACCACATCTTCTTCAGAAATACCATTGGACAATCTGTCACCTATAGGAGAAATACATAATAGACTCAAAAAATGTGACATCAGCACTCACATAATATCTCCGTCCTACAGGATCAAAACAATGATAGCCTTTTTGGGTACGAGAATATCCAACAAAAACACATTTGACCGCTCTGGGTGAGAGCTTGTCACGACCAGGAGCAAAATTGTGGACAAAGGCGACGCAACCAAAAACTCTGGGAGTGAGAGAAAATAGGTCCTTCTCGGGAAACACAATCAAGAAGGGAACCTTTTCTCCTAGCATGGTGGAAGGCATCATGTTTACTAAGTAACAGACTGTAAGAACAGCATCTCCCCAGAAAGAATGGGGAGCTCGACTCTGAATCAAAAGCGTCCGTGTGACATCTAGAAGGTGACGGTGTTTGCGTTCAGCTACACCATTCTGCTGTGACGTATGAACACAAGAGGTCTGATGAATAATACCAATAGATCTGAGAAATGCAGATAATTGTAAGGTAGAGAATTCCAAGGCATTATCCGTACGAATAATTTTAACATTAGCGGAGAAAATATTTTTGACCTCAATAAGGAAAGACTTGATTAGAGCACCAGCTTCAGACTTATGTTTTAACAAAAACACCCAAGATAGTCTAGAGTAATCATCAACAACAACCAAATAAAAACGATGTCCTTGATGATCAGGAACATGACTAGGACCCCAAATATCAAAATAAAATAACTCAAACAACTGACTACTGTCACGACTCTGACGAGATGGAAATGAAGAGCGATGGTGCTTTCCAAGCTGACATGCTTCACAATCCAAGGTAGTACGAGTAGATAATTGAGGTAGAACATGACATCTTCTGAAGAGGAAGACGTCCAAAGCGTAGATGCCACATGAACGGTGAAACAGATCCAGAAGTAATAGTAGCGATCCCAGCATGAGATGGTATGGTAAGCTTGTACAATCCTCGCTGCTCACGGCCACCACATCCAATCACCCTGCCCGTTAGTATGTCCTGAAACACAAGGGGAGATGGATCAAATATGGCACGACAATGTAAATCTTTTGTAATTTGACCAACAGACAAAAGATTCATCTGAAAGGCTGGAGCATGTAAAACATTCTGCAAATGAAAAGGAGCTAGAACAATCTCCCCCTGACCAACAATAGGTAGTCGAACTCCATTAGCAATCACCATGAATCGACCAGAGGCAATCGGGCTGTAGGAAGTAAACTGTGCTCGATCTCCACACATATGATGAGATGCTCCCGAATCCACAATCCAATCAGTCAAATCAGAGCTGCTACAACTCGTAAGAGCATAAGTAGTACCTGAGGAGTTAGACGAGGCTTTGGCAGTAGCCGCAGCATCAGAGGAAGTCGCAACCAGAATAATGGGAGCGGTCATCATCTCACAAAGTTTAGAAACAATATCATCCAGGCGAGCATCCTGGGATGGAGCCAAGGTAGGTTCTGTCTGTTCAGCAACCCTTGCAGAGGCTGGATATCCATGCTTCTGAAAGCATGTCTCCTCAGAGTGACCAGGACGATGGCAATAAGAACATGGGCCCACGAGCCACCACCACGACCACGAAGACCACGTCCTCGAAACTGGGAAGATCCTCCCCTTCTTCGTGAGATGGCCATAGCGGAAGGATTCGGAGCGACAGTAGTGGGAGTAGCGGTAATCCGACTGAGTCGCTTGTATACTTCTTCCGTAGGGGGTATCGTCTCTCCAGTTAGAAGCTGTGTACGTGTTGCATCATATTCGGAATCAAGAAAGGATAGGAACACCCCTGTCATAGTGGCGTTCCGATATTGTTGTTGCTGCTCGGTGCTGACAGTGATAGGCATGAAGCTGTGTAGACGTTCAAACATGCCGCGAAGATGAGAAAAATGCACATGAAGCGGACGACCATTCTGTTTGGTCGAGAAAATGTCAAACTGTAACTGAAGAATCTTACTCTCATTCTTCGCTTGCCCATATGTGGCTGCTAAAATATCCCACATAGCCTTTGCGGTGGGTTGGTTGACAATATCGTTGGCAATCTCCGTGGTGAGCGTCCCAGAGAGCCAAATACGAGCATAAGCATCATCTTGCTTCCGCGAAGCATTGGCCCCAGTTTTGTCCGCCGGTTCGGATTCGGTGATACTGTGTTCTTTGTTGTGGCACTGCATAAGAGTGCGAAACTGCATGGACCATAGTTCATAATTGGTCCCATCCATCTTGACTATTGGTGCAGGTCCTTTGAATGCACCAGAAGAAGAGAACACGTCACTTTTAACGTCGGACATTGTATCAATGAAATGAACCTCGAACAACTGAGGAGTAGATCAACCGAATAATGTCTACACAAGCATGAAGAGGAGTGGTTGTATATGTAGACTTATACAACCATTCCTATGCAGTTTATTAAGGTCTAGTGGCGTTTAGATGTAATATGGAAGACCAAAAAACACCACCGACAACCAAAATCAGACCAATAGATTGCAAAACAGGGGCTGGAATACCAGTTTCAGATCACGGGAAGTCAACCGGAGCGCACTCGGCACTTGCTGGACAACCCAGCCGAGCACAGGAGGGCGGGGGGGCTTTTGCGGCACCTCGGGATGACAAGGGTCGGCCCAGGCAGCGGCGTAGGAGGCTGGAGGGGCCCTGGCAGCGGCGCAGGTGGCTGGGGATAACCCAGGCAGCGGCGCAGAAGGGCCGGACCGCCTTAGGGCAACAACAGTCGGCGGGGGGAGGGGCCCTAGCTTGACTGCGGCGGCGCCGAGAGGAGGCGGAGGGGGGGGGGGAGGGGGTTAGGGTTTTGGGTGGGATACGGGAACCCCGGTCTAGGACCGTTGCTCCGATACCATGTTGGGAGAAACGTTTTTGATACAATAGAAGAGACCCTAGGACTCTCTTATCTAGGAGAAAAGCCCTGGGTTAATTACATAAGAGAGACATACCAAAAATAGAAAACTAACATAATTATCTCAACAACTACCATAATTATCTCAACAACGTGTAATAGATTAGGTTTTCTTTTCTAGCTCTATTGTAAAAACATTGAAAGAACTAATGGTTCAACTCCATTTCATACATCTTCCTTGGTTCAATGGAGGAGATATTGATTGTATGCTGTTGGCAGCAAACAGACCTAGGGATGCTGGTGGGTGTGACCCTGGTTAGTAGAAGGAAATTGCAGTTAGAAGTGGTGGATGCGGGAAATCACAAAGTTCACTTGGACGAATTCTGCTTTATGATCACAGATTGATAGAATCTTGGCTTCGACCAAGCTTATGCAGTTTTTCCAACTTGCGAGTGCCACGAGGTTTCCACTACTGGATAGTTTAACACGTCTAGATCAGATCATACACCTCTGCTGTGGAGTTCACTAGTTCAGGAGACGTCTCTGAACACAATCGGTTGTGGTGAAGTTTTGGTGCTTCAATATATCGCTCTAGAGCCAATCAGAACAAATTTTTTGTGGTGTGTTGGGCTATAAAATTTTGTTGGGACTTCTTTTATAATCCTTGCTTGCATAATAAGTATTGCTATGTAATTTTCCCATTACATTTTTAATTGTGTAACAAGTAAAGCAATGTAGCTTTCGATTAAACCTAGGGTAATCTTCTCCTAATGAAAGAAATGCCTAAGGTCTAGTGCAATAAGATCACATTTTATTCATTCTCCAGAGCTCTAGGCCCAAGTGTCAATAACCTACCAAATATCATCTCCTCTTCTCTAGCCACCACCACTGTCACCATCCACTATATCCTCTACCAGTTGCTGCTGCCAGAAGAAGGGAGGGGGAGTCTTTTCGTAGCTGTCGCCAAGTAAGAGATGTTGCCATGCATACCAACAATGACTCTTGGCTGCTAGTAGGTTGGGCGAAGGGGCTTTGCTGTTAGCCTCCCATGCAACCAGAGCCCTTGCGTCCGATTCGCTCTTCCAGATAATGATTTACGATGGATCTCCAGTCACACCAACTGATTCAAAAGCCACTCAATCTGCCCATCCACTGGTGATATTTATTTTTTTTGATGCTCACTGGTGATATTTATTCGCAAAGATGATTTGAATATGATGGAAACATGATGATTTCCTAACAAGTAATTCTCGCATATGCTTCACTCTTTTATCTCATTTCGCTTCCAATTATCTTTTGTGGATCATCTTTCCTGCTGGTTTGCGAGGGAACACACATTAAACTAAAATGTGCAGTTGCATTTTATGGTCTTAGGGCATTCAATTTTTTTGCAAGTGGGCAATGGAAACTTTCTATTCTCACCAAAGAACTTCTGACTGAGAAAGATGTTTGTTTTGATAATTAGGCGTATGATAACTATCAATTATGAATTGGCTGCTAAATGGCATTGAGCAATCCATTGTTCTGTACTCAAAATAAATGCCAAAGAAAGATGAGACAATTTGGCTAAGATGTTTTCATAATAGAAAAATGAGTCCCGTCTATCTGATATATATTGGAGAATTCGATACACAATCAGGGTTTATTCAGTATTTCACTCTCATGTCAGGGATATTTTGAAGAGTTTGATGGTTTTTAACCTTTATGTTGTGATAAACAGGTTGTCTAGATGACAGAATGGCATGTATTCTGGTTTCTTGATGGGCTACATTCATAATATCATGCCGCTAAAGGTCGACATGCTCTAGTTGATGGAACCTTCACCTCTCTTCGAGTTGTTTTTTGGTCGCATGCTATGTTTACAATATACACTTGATACAATGACAGAATGGCATGTTTGCTCCTTCGATATCACCTTATGTTGCTCCTAATACACTTGATATGGGTGCATTTGAGCGCTCTTCTCACTTTTCTGCTGTAAATAGAGGTGGAAAATCTGGAACTTGTGGGCGTGATCATTACGGTGGACGTGGTTGCAGTTGTGGCTCCCCCCCATATACTCATTGCCAAGGAACCAACCACTCATCTGATCGATGTTTCACAAAGTTTGAGACTTTTGAGTTCGCACCTATGGCTCACTTGGTTAATCAAGCACATATCAATATATGATGACTAATCCTGATGTTGTGGCATCTGAATCACAGGCTAGGCATCTCTCCAATTGGAGTTTTTGGAGATGCTCAAGAATGTACTTCTGGGAGTACGACTTTCTCCGACGGTTTTGTGGATACAGAAGGTACCATAGCTAATATTGTCGCTACCGTTTGTTGGATAGTAAACTCATGTGTTTCTACACGCTTATCTGGAGGAGGAGGTCTTTTTACTTCACGTTCATCTAAAGATATAAACTCTATAAAATCTGCTAATGGCTCATTATTTAATAATTGCGGTGATTGGAAATGGTGACTTCTCATCCATATTGAAATTAACTGACGTCTCTCGCGCTCTTGATTTTCCAATAAGCCTTCTTTCTGCTAGCAAGCTATGGACACATCTCTCCTGTCGAGTCATTTTGTATGGGTTTTTGCTATTTTCAAGATATCCAAAAGCGACAATTGATTAGTGAGGGCTATAAGTTGGTCCTTATTATCTTGATATGTCAACTTAGTTTGCTGGCTCTACCTCTATCTATCTCTATCGATCTTGTTCTTTGGCATCAATATCTTAGGCATCCCTCTTGCATAAAAAATGTTATTGTTTCCTGTACTTCCACCACTCAAGCCATCCACGTGTAAGACATATTAGCTGGGAAGCACCACCGATCCTCATTTCCTCGATGGGCTGATCCTCATCGTCAGTCTCTATTTGACAAAGTCCACTATGATGTTCGGGGTATGTGTCTGATTCGCACTATGTCCAGTCACAGATTTTTCTATTTTCTGGTTGCTGTAAATGGCAACATTTGCCTCTGTTAGGTATTTCTAATTAAAAAAAACTCAGTTTATATCTGTAATAAAATGCTTCTTCAAGAAGAGGGAGGATCTGTTCATAGGTATTTGTAATGGCATATGATCTGTTCATAGCAAACACTCTCTTCAAGAAGAGGGAGGAGCATTTAATTACTTATAAGAGTGACCCAACTAGAACACAGATAGATTACTTTGCATTGAGGAGAAGAGATCAATTGTGTTGTAAATATTGCAAAGTAATCCAGGAAAGAGTTTGACAACCCAACATCGCTTGTTAGTCATGGATGTGCAAATAAAAGGGGCTGGTAAAGAAAAGGAGGGTTCCCAAGATCACTAGAACTAGATGGTGGAATCTTCAACTACTGAAGCAATCGAGCTTCAGGGAGAAGGTTTTAGAAGACTTATATTGGGATTGTAGCGGAAGTGCAAATGAGATGTGGGAGGCGGTAGCATCTTGTATCCGAAAGGTAGCCAAAGAGATGCTAGGCGAGTCAAAGGGAGGAGCCCCGGATCGAAAGGATGCTTGGTGGTGAGTGAAGGAGTGCAAGAGAAGCTAAAAATTAAAAGAGCATACTTTAAAGCTATGTCTAAGGATAGAACAGAGGAAACTGTCACAAACTACAAAATAACAAAGATGGAAGTAAAGAAGGCTGTAAGCGAAGCTAAGTCAAAATATTATGAAGTTTTATACAAAAATCTCGACTCGAAGGAGGACCAGAAGGATATATTTAGGTTGGCCAAAGCAAGAGAAAGAAATACCAAAGACCTTTCTCAAGTGTGATGCATTAAGGATAAGGAAGGTCACGTGCTTGTTACTCAGAAAGATATAAAGACTAGAAGAGAGCAGTATTTCCATAAACTTTTCATTGGGGAAGGAAATAGAGAGATCACGTTGGGTGATCTAGCTAGTAGTGAAAGTTACTTGAATCGTGCAAGCTATAGACAAATACAAAGAAAGGAAGTAGAGAAGGCTTTGAAGGTTATGAGACTTGGGAAAGGTGTAGGATCGGATGCATAATGTAGAAGTATGTAAATTTTTAGGTGAGCATGGTTTGACTTGGCTTACAAACTTATTCAATGTTATTTGGCGAAGCAAGAAAATGCCTGAAGATTGGAGGAATATCGTGTAAGAATAAAGGAGACATTCAAAATTGTTCAAATTACAGAGGTATCAAGCTAATGAAAATTTGGGAACGTGTGATCGAAAGAAGATTGAGGCAAGTTTCCAAAGTAAAAGAAAATCAATTCGGATTCATACCAGGTCGCTCAACTATTGATGCCATCCATTTGCTGAGGAGAATGGAGATTCATAAAGCTAAAAGGAAGAACCTTCATATGGCTTTTATTGATTTGGAGAAGGCTCATAATTCTGTCTCACGAGAGATATTGTGGAGAGTTTTGGAGAAGATACAAGTACATGTCCTATACATTAACCTCATAAAGGATATGTATGAAGGGCTTTATCTTGTGTAAGGATCCAGTCTAGGAAGACTGTCTATTTTGACATCAACAATGGTTTACATCAAGGTTCAGCTTTGAGTTTATTTCTTTTTACTTTGATTATGGACAAGTTGACAAGTCACATTTAGTATGAGATATCTAGGTGTATGTTATTTGCTGATGATATTATTTGATTGATGAGACTAGAGATGGAGTAAATGAGAAGCTTGATGTATGGAGACATGCATTGGAGACTAAAAGATTTCATTATTTGCTGATGAAATCAAAGGAAAGGTTTACAAAGCAGCCGTGAGACATGCCATGCTCTATGGATCTGAATGTTGGCCTGTGAACCATAGACATGTGCAGAGAATGGTTATAGCAGAAATGAAAACGCTAAGGTGGATGTGTGGACACACACGTAAAGATCGGATTCGGAATGATGCAATAAGAAAGAAAATTGGTGTAGCTCCGATTGAGGATAAGATGCAAGAAAATTACTTTAGATGGTTTGGTCATTTACAAAGAAGGTCAGCTGATGCACCGGTTAGGAGTTGTGAGTTTTGGGATGTTGAGCCGGTTAAGAGAGGGTGAATACAACCCAAGAAGTGTTTCAAGAAGACTATATGAAGGGATCTTAGTTTTTTGGATATAAGCCCTAGATTGACCGAAGATAGATCTGAATGGAGGTAAAGAATCCATATAGCTGACCCCACTTAATTGTGGGAAAATGCTTTGTTGTTGTTGTAATAAATCGCTTCATCAATAAAATAAAAACCTCTTATTTTCATACTATCAAAAATCTTCACACTAGTAATGCACTTGAGTTCATGCAACAAGATCTGTCTTTTTTTTCTTTGAATCAATTGGAACTCTACATCAAACCTCTTGTGCCCATACACCCGAAAAAGAATGGAACATCTGAATGAAAGTTTCACCACTTCCTTGATATCATCAGACCATTACTTGTTCTTTTGGCGGGGGGGGGGGGGATTTCTTGAGTACTATCTCTTTTCAATTGGGTCCTTTCAACAACACTTAATGGTGACATTCCTTATTCTCTCCCACACCCTAATGAGAGTCTATTCCCTATATCTTTCGTGTTTCTGGGTGTATTGTGTTTGATCATCTATTTCAAACACCTAACAAATTATCACCTCGCTTCATCAAATATGTCATTCTTAATTACTCTCACACTTAAAATAGTCACATACATGTCGCTTGTCACTACCATGGTTTTTAAAATCGTGCCTCGAGGCATTTTAACCATGAAAACCACCTCGAGGCTATAGCCTCAGTCAACCTAACTCAGGTGTAAACCTCGAGGCAACCTCAGGTGGCCAGGGCGATGAGGTCGTACTGAGGCGCTACCTTGATTCTACTATATAAACATTTTTGAAAAATAAATAAATAAAATCATTTTAAGTAATATTTTTATAGTAATAATAAAGGTAAATACACACTCGCTAATTCGCAAGTTTTTGAAGCAAACAAGGTTTCGCGTCGTAAAATAACATGTATAGTTAATATGGTACATTGTGTGCATGTGTTAAATTTAGGATACACAGATTTAGGATTTTATGATAATATAATTTGTGAATGCTCGAAGTTTAATAGTTCATGACAATATAATTACATATAATAATAGTTCGTATGCATATTTTCTCTATAAATTGAGTCTTCCACCTCGACGCCCTGAAGCTTACGCCTTACTCCATTGATAGAAAATCGCCTCAATGGCTCAATCTGCCTCACATTTTTAATACCTTGATCACTACTTATCTTCTGATGTCACATTTTTTTTTGACACTCAAAAGAGGGGGAGACACTCATAGGTGTTCGCCCCATTTTATTAAGGAAGAAGATAGAAAATACTTACAGCGGGGAATACAACAAAAAGTCAAGGTAGATGGTATGAGAGAGGATACCATCCGCCACCCAAAAGACGCTACACAGATAACCAGTCAATACAAAAGCGATTTGCAGCGATACAAATATTTTCCTTATAAAAACGCTGCCCCGCAAAAATCAATTTGTTTCTCCCCAGCCAAATACTCCAGATACGCGCAATGGGAATAATTCTTTCCGCCCTCGGACGATTAGCATCGGCAGATAGGCTCTCCCAAAAATCTTCAATAGTGGAACGATTCACCCATCCCACGTCATCCCAGATGGCCCGCACGAGGTTGCATTGAAGGAAAAGATGGCTGGATGTCTCAACATCGGAGCCGCACAGACCACACAAGGCTGAGACATTCGGGAAGATGGAGGCGCATCGATCACGAGTAAGCAATCTTCCACGTTTAAGAATCCAAAGAAAAACACCAATCCTTTCCGGAAGCTTGAGATCCCAAATGAACTTGCAGTGACGTAGAAAAGATGCTTCCGCAGACATGACGGAGGGAAGAATAGAGAAATATGCCTTCCGAGAGCTGAAAGTCCCTTCCTTCCATTCAAAGTGATCACGGCCCGTAGATGGGGCAGGAGCGTCCACAAGGAGAGTCATCAAAGCGGCGAAGTCAAGTAGTCGTTGGGCCGAAAGTGTGCCCACCAAAATGGGGCACCAGGCGCCATCGCACCAGCAAGAAGCCACCGAAGCGAGTTTATCTCCGGCCAGCGCATAAAGACGAGGAAAGAGATTCATGAATATACCCTTACCGGACCAATCCACCGACCAGAACCGGAAAGAGTTCCCATCGCCGAGAGCCGGTCTAACCAGAGACCGGTTAGAGTTGAAGACAGAGAAGACATCGCGCCAGAAGGAGTGAATGATTCCATGGGAATGCCCGCCAAAAACGGAGTCAAAGGCATTCCCCGCCGCCACGCGAAGGCACTGCACCAGCAGACTCTCATCCCGGCCTAAAAGCCTCATCGCCCATTTGAGAAGGCAAGCATCACGCACCACTTCCAACCGCCGAACGCCCAGACCCCCGTCGCGTTTTGGCCGAAAAATGTCATCCCACCCTACCAAGTGCATCCCTCTTCTATCAATTCCATTCTTACCCCATAGAAATCTCCTCATTAATTTCTCCAATCGATGCCGGATCCCCTTAGGCAGGCCGCGAGCCGATAAGAAGTAAATGGGAATAGCCGAGAGGACAGATTTAATAAGAACCAACCGACCGCCTTTGGAGAGCAACGACGCACGCCATCCAGTCAATCTGGACTCCACCTTCTCCACCACCCTCTGATAATCACGCAAGCGCGCTCGGCCCAACGAGAGCGGCAATCCCAGGTACTCCAGCGGCAGATCCCCGAGGGAAGCCCCCAATATAGTGGAGCACTCCCCGGCCTCCAAAGCAGACAAACCAAAAGGCACAAATTTTGATTTGGCCCCGTTGATGCGGAGCCCCGATATTTCGCAAAAAAGTTGAATCGTAGAGGCCATCCCCAAGGCCTGAGACCGATCACCCTCAATAAAGCAAAGGGTGTCATCCGCAAATTGAAGAAGAGGAATATGAAAGTTACCCAAGTAACAACCGCGAGTAAGTCCAGCATTGGCCACACCCTGAATCATACGTGGCATCACGTCAGCCGCCAGAACGAAAAGAAGAGGGGCGAGGGGGCAGCCCTGACGAACCCCCCTGCGCGGCTGGAAAAGGCCCCCAGCCGGCCGGCCGTTAAGCGAAAGGGAGAAGGAAACAGTAGTAACACATCGTCTAACCCAAGAAATCCACAATGGCGGGAAGCCCCGTGACTTCAAAACCGACCATAAGAAACGCCAGTCCAAGAAATCATAGGCCTTAGCAAAATCAATTTTCCATAGAATCCCCTTCGTACCATTTCTGTGCCATCCATCAATAATCGCGGAAGCCAGCGCGAAGCAGTCCGAGATTTGTCTCCCCTGGATAAAAGCGGCTTGAGCGGGAGAAATGAGAGAGTCAAGCAGGGGAGCAAGCCGCCTAGCCAAAGCCTTGGCAATGATTAAATAGATCCCATTAGAGATAGCAATTGGGCGAAAGTCCTCAATACGGGTAGCCCCATGTGACTTCGGAATGAGGACAACGTTGGCACGGTTAAGCCTGTCAAAACCCCGATTTCCATTGCAAAATTCGAGAGCCACATCCAAAACATCATTGGCGATAACATCCCAGAAGTCCCTATAGAAGGAAATGGGGAAACCATCGGGGCCAGGGGAGGCGTCAACGTTAAGGTCCCAAACCGCCCCCTTAAGCTCATCAAGCGTGAACGGTCTAGTTAAAAGAGTCGAATCCGAGCTGGCCAGCGAGGGGATCCCGCTGGCAGTCCAGCGCCAGGAAGAAGAGGGCTGCCGATCGAAGAAATTCTTGAAATGGTTAACCAATGCCGAGCCTAACTCGTGATTGCCCTGAATAGAAACGCCCCCAATTTCAAGGGAGGAGATACAATTAGCATGCTTACGTGCACTGGCGACCCGATGGAAGAATGCAGTATTAGCGTGCCCACTCTTAATCCATCGAATCCGAGAGCGCTGCCTCCACTCAACGGCCTTTTTCCTGTCGTCCTCCGAGATAAGATGCAGAGCCGAAGAGCGCTCAGATAATTCCTCTGGGGAAAGATCCCTATCGTTCTCCAAACGATCCAAACGGAGAATAATTGCCTCAGCCTCGTTGCGAGCAGCTAGTCTAGCCTGACGAGTGGAAGATTTAAAGGAGGCGAGGGCACGACGAAGGGACGAAAGCTTAAGATCAAAACGGCGAGTCGCATGGCCAGAATAAGAAGACTGGGACCAGTGATTGCGCACCAAATCATTAAAATCATTAAAATTAGGTTCCATCTGATGTCACATTTTTATGAGAAAACCAGCTTCTTTGACAAATTTATGTCTAACATCCCTTTGAAGTTTTTCTCTTACCATTACCACTTAATGATAAATAAGTACACGATCATTCTAGCTCAGATATGTCTCAATCATCTTCTCAGGATATCTCCATGTCTCCCCATACAATCCAAATTATCCTAGCACTATGCAAACAAGTGAGATCATGCACTTTTTATCCCAATAAATTGTTCTTTTCGTTAACAGCCTTCTTGTAGATTACCCGATTTGCAGTTGCACTAATACTAACTATTGTTCCTAAGGATCAAACTACAACTACAGAAGATCAAGGTTGGAAAACAACAATGGATGATCAAACGGAGGTCCTTACCTCACGTGGCACTTAGGATCTTGTTCAACTCTTTAAAGGTGTTACATCATGCAAATGGCTTTGTTGCTCATCGGGTCACAAGAGATTTTACTCAAACATATGACGATTACTTGGAGACATTATAAATGTTGCCAGAGTGGGATCCATAAGGGTAGCTAACAATGTTGTGGCTATTTGAACTAGTTAATCTTTCAACTAGATGTAAAGAATGCTTTCTTATATGGTGATCTTGAGGAAAAAGTTTATGTCACAACCACTCGATTATGATGTTCAAAAGAAGCTTCTATGTCAACTATATAGTTTAAAGCAGACTCTATTGGCTTAGTTAAGTTGTTTTAATGCATAAATTGGTTCTATTGGTCTCAAACACACAGTTGGTCACTATCTTTGTCAAACATAACGCCGACGACAATGTCATCTTGATGCAGATTCGAATTCGGCGCGGCGATAAAATTTGAATATTTGAACGGTGGAATTTCGGTGAAGAAAATAGAGGGGTTGAGAAGAAGAAACTCGTCGGGAACGAGGGGTTGAAGGAGGAGAATGCGAAGACCGCGGGGAGAGAGAGGGAGACAGAGTAGAGGATAAGAGAAATAATCTCAATTTTTCATTAATACTTCACCGTCTCTAAACAATGAACCACCATCCCTTTATATAGGAGGGATGGGATTACAAAAATAGAAATTAAATTCAAACTGATAACTAATTATCCTAATTAGACTCTAACCACTTAACCGACAAATTCGAAATTCAAATTGACTACTAATTGAGATCACAGGCGATCCCATTAATTTTAATTAAAGACACGATAATTTAAATAAATGTAAATAAAATTAACCACTAAAATTAATTAAAAATTCAGCCCTATTTTTGGGTCCGACGCTACATCAACTCTCTTCCGCTTTAAAAAATTCGTCTCCCGACGAATTGCTGGATCTGCAGGCTTGGAGGTCGAATCTGCGTGCTCAGTCATCGTCTGGAAGAATTGGTGTGGAGCGAACGGTGGAGTCCATATGCGGGCGTGGGTGACGCGACCTTCATGGTTGAAGAACACGTGTGGCGCGAATGGCGGCGTCTTCTTGATTGTTGTCTCTTCCTTGTGGTGACCGAAGAATTGATGAGGCATGAACAACATGGCCTTCGAACATTCCATAGCGAAGCAATGACACAAGGAGAGGAGGGGAAGAGATGTGTCCAAGGAATAAAGCCATGGGGTCCTTATATAGGGGAAGCCCAAGGCTCTAGTCCTATTTGGATAAGGAGGATCCCAGATTTCTGATTTGCAGCCTTCTTTTTTAAATATTTTCGCCACCAGGGGCTTGGGCGCAAATTTCGCACCCCTTCATTCTTCTTTACTTTCCTATTCCTTTTGGCGTTTCTGCAAATAAGGGGTTCAGGGGGTTTCGGTTTGCAATATTCCCACTTACACGCCACTCCCACATGGCGTGGGACGCAAGTCCCGTAACCAGCGGGCTCCCTGTTAGGGTATACCCGAGTTCTTCGCGTATATGCAACGGGCTGGGGCAGCGGCTCCTTGATGGCGGGCGGGACCGGTGCGGCTCTGCGGGGAGGCAGGGGTCGCCAGGGGCTCTCGAGCTTCGGGGGTGAGGGGTGGAGAGTCGTCGGGTGGCCAAGGGTCGCCGGGGGGTGCTGGTGGGGAAGGGGAGTAGGGGAGAGGGGGGTTTTTCGCCCGACACGGGGATCGAGGGGGGGTGCCGGGCGGCAAGTAGAAGGCGGATGGGGGATAGGGAGGCGGTGACCTGGGGAACGATGGGAGGTCGGGGCGGTGAGCACAGGGGCCAAGGGGAACGCGGGAGGGGGGAAGAGGCGGGTGCGCGGGGAGGGAGGGGAATAGGGGAGGGAGGGGGCGGCGCACGTGGGAGGGCTGGCGAGAGGGAATGGCAGCGAGTGGTGGGCGGAGGGGGCGGGTTCGGCGAGAGGGGGGGACGCGCGGGGGAAACTGGAGTTGGGGGCGGTATCGCAGGGGGCTGGGGGATCGCGGGAGGGGCCGCCGGCGGTGCGGCAAGGGGCTGGATGGTCTGGGGAACCGCTGGGGGGGTTGGGGCGGCCATCGGGGGCGCTATCAGCAAAGGCGGCTGGTCTGAAATCTTCTGGACAGCAACTTCGACTTCGAATCCAGATTCTTCGTCCGCACTTTCATCAAAAATCGGCCCTTTGTCTGCATTGTTTGGTTCCACAGGAGTTGTATCAAATAAACCTTCATCTAGAATGGGAATACCTTCATCTTTTGGGCTGAAATCAGTTTGAACAGCAGGTGCATCATTCTGATTTTTGTCGTTGATGAACAAATCTTCATCGATTTGCGCATCTAACCATGCGTGCACCTTAATGCATGATATAAGTCGTTGCAGGAACTTCTTTGAACGTGAATGCGAGTGTGAACCATGAGACGGACGGCTGAGACCAAACTTCCAACGCCAATATTCAACAGGATCGTCGAATCGTAGGAACGATTCGGTTTCCATGCTCTGATACCACATGATGCAGATTCGAATTCGGCACGGCGATAAAATTTGAATATTTGAACGGTGGAATTTCGGTGGAGAAAATAGAGGGGTTGAGAAGAAGAAACTCGTCGGGAACGAGGGGTTGAAGGAGGAGAACGCGAAGACCGCGGGGAGAGAGAGGGAGACGGAGGAGAGGATAAGAGAAATAATCTCAATTTTTCATTAATACTTCACCATCTCTAAACAATGGACCACCATCCCTTTATATAGGAGGGATGGAATTACCAAAATAGAAATTAAATTCAAACTGATAACTAATTATCCTAATTAGACTCTAACCACTTAACCGACAAATTCGAAATTCAAATTGACTACTAATTGAGATCACAGGCGATCCCATTTATTTTAATTAAAGACACGATAATTTAAATAAACGTAAATAAAATTAACCACTAAAATTAATTAAAAATTCGGCCCTATTTTTGGGTCCGACGCTGCATCACATCTTGTTTGTCTACGTTGTTGTTATGATCCTTACAAGAGATTATGCTTTAGGAATCCAGAAGGCTAAGGACTTTTCTACAGAAAGTCCATGTGACAAAAGACCTTGGCCCTTTAGTTCTCGGGATTATGGTTTTAAAAAGCGAGACATAAACCTTGAGGAACTCGAGGCGTGAGGCGCTCGAGGCGAGGCGGAGGTGCAAGCCTCGTTGGAGCCTCTCTTTTTTTGGTCATGTGTTTTCTTATTCGCCAATACAGAGAAATCGAAGGGTTTCTTTCTGTTTGAACAGAAAGAATCCCCATCGCCCTTGCATAGAGGAGCTCTGGAACTCAATTAAGGCTGGGTGGTGCCACCATGACTGCTATTCTAGTGACCTGAGCCATCATCTGCTCCCTTTTCGACAATATAAGCACCACAAGCACCGTCAAGATGTGATGCCTCCTTCATAGCATGTATTTTTGTTTTTTTAGAGTTTTTATTTTTTTGTATTCTTTGAAGTGTTTTTCGAGAGGCTATGTTATTGTGTTTGTATATGTACTATGTAGGTATGTTATTGTGTATGTAAGTATGTTATTATGTAGGTAAGTATGTGTGTTATCGTGTAACTTGTAGATATGGGTAAGAAATACAATGTGGGGGCGATCAGATCCCGGATGGAGATATTACCGAGAACTTGAAATAGACGAGCATCACAAAGGGAAAGGCTATGTATATGTTGAATGTAATTTTTGCTTGATGAAGATCACCAGTGGGGCAAAGCAACTAAAAGACGATCTTGCAAAGACATGTAAGAATGTGAGAGCGTGTCCAAGCATTCCCATTGAGGTTTAGCATGAGATGAAGATGTTCATGGAAAGCAAGGGTAATAAGAAGAGAAGATTTGAAGAAATGGAAGAGGTTTGACAAGTTGGATGCAAGGACCATCGAAAGGTGATGAAAATCAATTGTCATAGAGAGCATTGACAGATTCCAGCAGTGTCAATCAAGCTCGAGGATGGTTTTTTTTATTGCACGAGGTAGGGATGCATGTACTTCATATCCTCCCACATGACAACTCACTTTGAATGCAAGTTCGAAAAAGACGTGAGAAGGAGGATTTGCAGGAGCATTGGGAGATTTTTGATAATTCACTATCAATCAACATAGCTAATAGTCCTTCCTATCTGACGATGATGATCAATGTATGTGGGTATGGAATGGATTTCAAACCACCGGCCATGCATGAACTACGAACTTGGATTTTGAAAGAAGAGATGCATGTCATAACCACCCTTGTTGATGAAGCAAAGGCTTCTTGGATTGCCACCCGTTGCAACATCACGTCTGATGGTTGGACAAACACGAAAGGATGCACATTGATTAATTTTGGTGAATAATACCAACGACACTTCTTGAAATCAATTGATGCATCGGATAAAGTTAAAGATGCCAGGATGCTTTTTAAAGTATTGGATGAAGTTGTTAAGGATGTTGGAGAGAAGAATGTTGTCCAAGTGATAATAGATAATGCATCGGCTTTAAAAACTAGGCAAATGTTAATGGAAAAAAAGAAGAATCTTTATTGGACACATTGTGCAGTGCATTGCATAGATTTGATGTTGGAGAATATCCTCAAATTACCTCTTCATGTATCAGTGTTCAAAAAAGTGAAGAAAATTAATTGTGTGTAAGCTCATGCATGGGTTTTAGCGATGGTGAGAAAATTCATAGGTTGTGAATCGGTGAAACCTGTCGTTACTCAATTTGCCACTGTATTTCTTACATTACAAAGCTAGATTAGAATCAAGGATTCACTTGAATCCTTCTTTACTTCAAGAGAATGGAAGAACAATCCTTATGTGAATCGACCTTTGGGCAAAATGTGCTGAACATAGTCTTGAGAACAAGTCTTTTTGGCCTAAAAGAACATATGTTCTCAACACCACGAAATCCTTGGTCACCGTTTTAAGATTGGTGGATTCTGAAAAATACCCACCGATGGGATTTATTTATAAAGCCAGGCCAAGGATGAGATAGCTCGAAATCTAGAAAACGACGAGACCATATACAAGATTATTTGGGATATTGTGGATAGTCGTTGAGATCATCAACTACACAGGCCTTTCAAGTTGATTCTTTTATGCATGTACAGAATTTTTTGGATGGGCAATGCAGTCAATTCAAGGAAAACAAGAAGTCCGGTGAGTATTGTAAATAATTTTAGAGAGCTTTGCATATTCTTTAACATTATTACTAAAATATATTAACGATTTTCAACGGATGTTGTTTGGATATGAAACACCTGAATTGGCAGCATTTGCGATTAGGGTATTGAGATTGGCTTGTCGTGCTTCTGGGTGTGAACATAATTGGAGCTCGTTCAATCACATAAGTGGTTGAAGTATTATATATAATGATGATAGTGTTTTCGTTTCATGTTAAATCTTACGTATTTCTGTATAGATCCATAAAAAAGAGAAGAAATCGTTGAACACAAGCGAAGCTCAATGATTTGGTTTACATCGTGTTCAATCTTTTATTGAAACATAGCGAATTAAGGAAGAAAACAATAGAAGATCCTTTATGTTTGGAAGACATTGACTTCAATGATGAATGGATTTCAGAAGCCCAAGATGTAGAAGCCTATCAGGATCTTGATGCAAACACACCCTTTGAGGATGATCCTATCGAGGAAGGACGTTAAGGAGCTCGAGTCGCTCAACGTAAAAAGAAGAGGAAAAACATGACAAAGGTGCATTACAAACTAAAAGAACGTTGGATGCTTTGTTGTGATCAATTTTCAAATAAATGACTATGCATATTACCTTCTTGATTAGGTAAAGGAGAAACTCCAATTAATGTTGAGGAAAAGTTCTCCAATTCTGAGGATGGAAGCGATGATGAGGCCAGTGATGATGTGCATTTGAATTATATGGATGACCGAAATGACCGAAATGATCGAAATGTAACTTGTTGATATGGTTAAAGTGGAAAAATTACTACTCCACACATCTCTGTTGATATGTAACTTGTTGATATTTTCACAAAGGCATTCACAAAGAGATGACATTTAGTTTTTGTAACCAAGTTAGGCATGCGTGATATCTATGCTCCAACTTGAAGGGAGTTTTAACTTTGTGGGACACTTTTATACATGTTACTAGTGTGATAAGTATTTTTATATAATTTCCATTGTATTTCTTACTTATGCAAAACTTTCTTATCTACAACCCTTGGACATCATTCTCCCTATAAAAGAGGCGCTTAGGGCCTCATGTAATAACACTTCATTCTATTCATTGTCCACATGGGCAATTTGACTTGCTAGGAGTGCTCTAATTCTTGAAGGAAGCATTGTGTAGAAAATGTTTAGCACATGCACGTTTTTGTATATTCTAGATTTCAATCTTGTATTAGTTAATAATTAATAAACGGAGTTCAAGGGTGCCCACCTACTAAAGGTGGGCCACCCTCTTTCTTTTCAATAGAAAGAGACCCACGTGCTGGTGAAGAATTTTCTATAATGGTTGTAATCAAATTCGATATCTTTATCAAGATATTGTACTCAAACAAAGGCAAGGAATATCTATCTAGCATGCTAAGGAAAATATTTACATCTTGTGTAGTTACACATCCAAACAAAAGAGATGATTAAGGCCTCATGCAATAACACCTTATTCTTATTCATTGTCCACATGGGCAATTTGATTTTCTAGGAGTGCACTGGTTCTCGAAGGAGGCATTATGTAGAAAATTTTAGCACATGCACCTTTTTCGTATATTCTAGATGACAATCTTGTATTAGTTATTACTTAATAAATGAAGTTTAAAGGTGTCCGCCTACTAAAGGTGGGCCACCCTCTTCCTTTTCAATAAAAAAGAGACCCACATACTAGTGAAGAATTTTCCCCAATGATTGAAACTGATTCGATATCTTTGTCAAGATGTTGTACGCAAACAAAGCCAAGTAATATATTACCATTTCCTTGCAAAGTATCTAGCATGATAAGGACAATATCTACAACATCTCATGCAGTTACACGTCCAAACAAAACAATCTTCCTATTGAACATTGTCAGATTCATGTTATATAAGGGCATTGTTCCTAAAAGATATTGCCCTAGTATATACTTTACATGTGTTTACCTTACTAATCGCATGACCTCACGAGTGCATCTCAGTCAGACTCCATGGTTCGTACTCCATTAAGACCTATCACAAGACCCTTACAATATGATGTCAAGGGTGTTTAGGAAAGCATGCTTCGTTAGCAATTTGATCCCTCACTATAGGAAGTTGGATCCTCGCTCGATTACTCGAAACTGATATTAGTGTTGTGATATAAACACATGTTGTCCATACATCGCAGAGGATCTTACATTTGAAGAACTACATTATTCAGCTTCTTCCTTTGTTAGGAGTATTTGGGAGAAGACCATGTGTAGAAAGATTTTAATATTATAGAAGGGGAAATAAATTCTTTTGAGAGAAAGATGGGATGAGTCTCCTTTAGAGATCCATCCAAAAAATATATAATAAATAAGAACATAATAATTACATCCGTCAGGATTCAAAAAAAGGCTTTAGCATGTCCCAATACATTCTCAAAGTAAAACCTCATTCATCTGAAGACAAACCCAATAGAAGGGGAAATATTTGAGGATGGAGGTGAAAAGGAAAGAAAATATATGCAAACAGAGAGATCTATCTTCTGATGAACATAATGAGAAGGAGGATACAAATTTTAGGACGTCGTTCTTACATAAAAAAATGACAAAACCAATTTGAGTTTTGATTCGGGAATAAATTTGTGCGAACCTACTATTTCTGATCTAGACAATGAAAATCGGGAAACTGAAGCAAATACACGTTATGAGGAAGATTTTTTTAGTCAAAAGGGGAAACATGCTATGGCGCCTGCCCCAAAGTTTTATTAAAGGAAAAGTAGAAAGAAACTTACAGGAACCAGGATTCAACAAGAAGCCTGGTATGCATGATTACATTTTCAAGATAAAAGCATTGGTTGGAAAATAAGAACCCATTTCTAGCTAACTAGATTGCCCGAACAAGGGACAACGGAAAAAGAATCTCCTGATGTGGCTTATCCTTTGCCTCCACAAGCGTGCTCCAGAACTCCTCAAAGCTTTGAATGTTGAGCCATCTTGGACCAAAGTCAACCCAGAGTTGGGACAAAACCGGGCAGAGGAAAAAGAGGCGGTCAATAGATTCCACCTGTCTCAAACAGAGCGGGCAAGTATTGCATATATCGGGGAAGAGCCTCGCACTTTAGGAATGGTGCGTAAAGCTACACTTTAAGAAATTGAATAAAAAGATATGCAACAAAGTCTCACAAGGTCCAAATTATAAATGTTATTTTGATCCATTCAACACTTTGTTAGACCAAAATGTAACTGAAGCTCAGGTTCATCCCAACTGGACGTAGGCAATAAATGAGGAAACACGAGCTCTTGCAAGAAACAACATTTGGATGTTGTGGACTGTTAATGATGTATTTACGTTTATTTACGTTTTTATTTCATTGTAACCCCTCTAGGGGTACTTATGTATTTTCTCATTTTTGAGCTCTCTAGGGTTCCGCCCTATATAAGGACTCCCTAGATCTCTTGAATAAAGCATCTCATTGCATTCTCTCTCTGTTCTCAACATGATATCAGAGTAGCGGCCCTTTGACCGGTATTTTTGACCTTAGATCTCGCTGCCGCCACCAGCCTCTCGTCGTTTCCTCGCAAAGGAGCTCTTGTACAAGCCCCCTCTCCCAACCTCCAGGGCCCCGCGCCAAGGGACACAACTCCAATGAAGCCCTTAAAGGCTCTCCTACTCCGTGCTACAACACTGCATGGAGCCCTAGCTCCTCCGTAAAGTGTCCTCGACCCTCCGAAAGGGGATTGAACCTCCTCCTGGAGTCCGTGCTCCTCTGTGAAGCATCCCGAACCCTTCGAAAGGAGGTTGAACCTCCGCCTGGAGATCGTGTGTCGTCGCTAGGAGCCCTAACTCCGCCGCACGAAGCTCTAGCCCCGTTGCTAGGTCTCTTTGGGTTCCTTCAGAGCACCGCCGATGCTTCTACACCTCCGCCAAGGGGGCTCCAACCCTCCCCTTAGGGATCTGCACCCCTCCAGGGCACCTGCCGGAGCTTTCTTCTCCACCAAGAGCTTCTGAATAGTCTACCAAGGCCTCAACGGATTTTGCTAAGAAAATCGGGCATCATAGCCACTTTCAACTACTAAAAGTCCCAACAAAGGTCTGGAACGACGATTTAGCTAACCTCTATGCTTGATTAAGATAACATATATTTTCTAAGTCACTTTTTCTTGACATGTGCCATCATCATTAGGGGTGCACATGGATCAGATAAAATCCGTAATCCGATCCAATCCGTCATCATTTTTTTTGAAGTCAAAATTGGGGGAAACACGCAATGGTGTCCACCTCAATTTATTGAATTGATAAAACAATAAATACAACCTTAGAGTGTTACAGAAGCCATGATCTAATACATTCCTGAAAAGGATGCAGATATTTTCACTACAGAACCTTTGACCCGAAAAAAGAAGAGTGTTTCGAGCAAGCCAAATAGACCAAACAATCGCTAGGAGCTTAAGTAGAGTCTTCCTCTGGCGCTGTCGTCCCGCCAGCAAGGATGTCCAAAAAGATTCAAGGCTCCGAACACAAACCCAGTCTAGGTCAGAATCTCTTCAAAAAGGCGACGAACAGGGACATAGGAAGAAAAGATGCTCAACGGATTCAATTCCACTGCCACAAAGAATGCATCTGTCCGAAATCACCCCAAAGAATCTAGCACAACGATCTCTCGTCATTAATCTCTTTCGCCTGAGAAGCCAAAGGAAAAAACGGATCCTCTTCAGGAGTCCAAGCGTCCAAATAAAGCTGCAATCTCTAACCAGGTCATCTGACCTCGAAGAAGGCGGTCTACAAATTGCCCCGTAGGCCTTCTTAACATAGAAGGAGCTTCCTCTCCAAACCCAGTGCTCACGCCCTTCAGACGACCCCCAAAATTCCCTAGTGAGTCAAGCAAGAGCAGGAACTCCTCCATACGCTGATCAGAAAAGTTCACAGATGAAAGGAAACCTGGGAAGCAAGGGGATATGACGCGCAAGTACGTTTCTGCTTCCGTAGAGCAATAGGGACATCCATATCATCAGCCACTGTACTCTCCGGTTCACATTCCTCCTCCAATGATGAACCATGCACATACACTCTATTCAACCCATCATTAGTAATAACATCTGAACATATCTGAGGCGTGCTGGATGATTGACGTGCAACATGAGCAGGATCTGACCGACGTGTATAATATTTAGGTAATGGCGAGACATGTGGTTTTAGTGGTGGTGGCGGGGGTGGTGGTGGTGGTGGGGGGATGATGGTGGCGTGACAAAGGGGACATGGATGGACGGTGGTGGACTCAGAATAGGAGGAACATAAACCTCGTCATTAGATGTGGATGAGGCCAACCTGTCACCTGCAGGTGAGAAGTACATAACAGACTAAAAAAATGTAACATCAACACTGACAGTATTTCCTGTTTACGGGATCATAACGGGATCCCTTCTGAGTCCGAGAGTAACATACAAAGACACATTTGACAGCTCTAGGTGAGAGTTTGTCAAGTCCAGGAGAAACCTGGTGAATAAAAGCAAAATCACCAAAGACACGAAGGGTAAGAGAGAATAATTCCTTGTCGGGAAAAACAACAGAAAGAGAAATTTTCTCACCAAGTACCGAGGACGGCATACGATTCACAAGGTAACAGGCTGTAAGAACTGCATCTCCCCAAAAAGAAATAGGCGCACAACTCTGGATAAGCAGGGTTCGAGTAATATCAAGAAGATGACGATGTTTTCTCTCTGCAACTCCATTTTGTTGAGATGTGTAAGCGCATGTGGTTTGATGAATAATACCTCTTGACGAAAAGAAATGTGAGAGAGAACGAGTGCAAAATTCCAAAGCATTGTTCGTACGAACATATTTGACATGAGAGGAAAAAAACATTTTGCACTTCAATTATAAGATTTTTAATAACATCCCCTACTTGAGATTTGTTCTTTAATAGAAATACCCACGACAAACGAGAGAAATCATCAACGACTACAAGATAAAACATGAAACCCTGGTGATCAGGAGCACGACTCGGACCCCAAATATCGGCATGAAATAATTCAAACGGGGAGCTACTGCTCCGAAACTTACGACTAGGGAAGCTAGCTCTATGGTGCTTTCCCAACTGACAGACTTCACACTGAAAGGAAGAACATGGAGGAATCTGAGGCAAGAGATGACACATCTTCTGAAGCAGGAGGTGACCAAAGCGTAGATGCCATGTATACGGAGAGATTGATCCGGCTGAATAAGAGGAGACGCCCGCATAGGAATTCCGGACCAGACGATAGAGACCATTCTGCTCAAAGCCGCAACTAATCACATTGCCTGTTAGTATGTCCTAAAATATAAGAGAAGATGGGTGAAATATAGAGCGATAGTGCAGATCCTTTGTAATTTGACTAATAAACAGTAAGTTCATCGAAAAATCAGGGGCATGTAGAACATTCTGTAAATGCATGGAAGGTGACAAGGTAATCTCCCCTTGTCCAATAATAGGTGAATGAGTCCCATCGGCTATTACCACTAACCGCCCTACTAGAATCTCCCTGTATGACGTGAGTCTATCTCTGTCGCGACAAAGATGGTGTGTTGCACAAGAGTCCATAATCCAATCTGAGACATCTGAATTATGACATGACGTAAAAGCAGAAGCACTACCTGAGGTGCTAGCAGAGGCATAAGTGCTGGCAGACGCTGAGCAACAATATCTGAAGAACCTCCTGGAGGATCCGTAAATGCAGGAGGCATAATATCGCACAATCTCACCACAAGCTCCTCGAACCTGTGATCTGAAGTAGATGCCGACGAGGATGCAACATGCTCGACTACTCACGTCGATGCCGAAAACCCATGTTTAGAATAGCATGTATCCTCAGAGTGGCATGTGCGATGACAAAAAGTGCATGGTTGGCGAAAACGACCACCTCGACTACGAGGTCCACGGTCATGGAATGAAGACGGGCCACCTCTCCCTCGGGACGCAGCCATCGCCGAAGGTGGTGGAGTAGAAGTACTGGACGAGACAGAGATGCGGCTAAGCCTCCGGTAGACTTCCTTCATAGAAGGAATGGTAGCATCGGCAAGTATCTGTGATCGGGCATCATCATATTCAAGATCAAGAGCCGCAAGCAGTACCCCTACCATGGTAGCGTTCCTTAAAGTCTTCTGCTGCTCGAGGGTGGCCGTGAGAGGGATAGTATTGTAGAGTTTCTTAAACATCCCCCGTAGGAATGTATACAAGGAATGTAGTGGCCGCCCATTCTACTTCATGGTGAATATGTCGTGCTGGAGCTGTAACATCTTCGTCTCATTTCGCACCTGCGAAGAAGTTGTCGCCAGTATGTCCCACATCGCCTTAGCGATGGGCTGATGAAGAACATCATTAGCAATCTCCATCGACAACGTGCCTGAGAGCCAGACTTGCCATAAGAATCAGCAGCCTCATAGGAGGCATAGATCCCAGTCTTCTCTGCCGGTACTTCCTCAGTAAGAATGTGCTTCTTACCGTTCGACTTCATGAGGCTCATGAACTGCATCTCCCAGAGCTCATAGTTCGTCACATCCATCTTGACTATTGGTGTGGGACCTTTGAACGCGCCTATGGAGGGCATATCGACTTTGTTTTCTGACATGTCACCGGAGACGAAGAACTAGGATCCGTAGACCAAAAGACAAGTGTCTACATAAACTTCATAGGATTTGAGTGCATATGTAGACTTCACGCACTCAAATCCATTGAGAGAGGGCTCGACGGGAGAGGAGGGGTTGGCGGTGGAGGGAGCCGACGGGAAAGGAGGGGCCAGCGGTGGAGGGGCACGACGGGAGAGGTGGGGGCCTGGTGGCACGGTGGTAGGAGGAGGGGGAGGCAGTGGCGCCGAGGAGGGGGCGACGTGCGAGGGGGGGGGAGGGTTTAGGGATTTGGCTCTGATACCATGTTGGTGGAAAGAGTCATCTTATTATTCTATAGAACCCTAGGCTCTCTTATATAGAGAGAACCCATGGATAAATTACATAAGAGGCTACCAAGAAAATAAAAATAGCATAAACGATACACCGACTACATAATTATCTCTACAACCAAGTTTACACACAACATGCCATTCATTACATAACAAAGAGGAAAAACCTAGCCAACTGAGAGCTCCTTCTAGGTCCATGGTTTTAAAAGTTAGACAATTAGGCTATTTTTTTGGGGGGTGGGGTGGGGGGCACTGTCAACATGACTTTATTTTAACAATGATTTGTGATTTTTTTCTAATTTTTTATAAGTAAACCAAAAGTAAGATGCTTAATATTTGGTTGAAATTCAATTGCTACTGTTAGTTTGTACAATAATGTATGTATAAAAATATTTTTTAAATAAAAATATTGAAGTAATAAAACAAAAGTGACTAAATCCGATTGATTGCCTTAAATCCGATTGATTGCCTGACTATCGAATTTTCCTTAGTTAGCGATCTTTCTAACTGAATACCAACTACTTTTGCAACTTTGGCTAGGCCATTGTTTCTATGGTTTTCTCCCTCTTGTAGAAGAGGGTTTTCATATAAATCGTGTCTCCATTGATTGTTTACTTGTTTTTTAATTTCTACAAATCAAAATCATGTTTAGAAGGCCCACCTGCCAACCAATACCCCTGCTCAAGACATATGCCGGTGGAGGCGTTGCAATTGCCAGTCTTGATGCTGCTTTATATGCACCTGTGGACTGCATCAAAGACAATTATATTCAATAAGAAAACCACCGAAGTGATATAAAAAAATGATTAAAGGCACCTCTATCATGGACACCAGGACAGAAGCCATCACTGCAACAGTATGACCAGCATCAAAAGTTGGAGCACCCCATTGTAAAGGAAGTGGGAACTTAAACCTGCAAAAGTACAAGTGAGCTACAAACAATAGCTAACAAATTAACAGAGACAAACCGGCATTGGTTATGGTTTCTTCAGAATACCATGGGGCAGAAGAAATAAGATTTGCCCTGTCAGTGCGGCAACTATTTTGTGTTCTTCCTGGTTTGTGTCGGTAAGCTCCTCCAGATGTAAGAATAAGTGCATATAACCAAACAATACTGACACATATCAGAACTGGAAAACGTTCAAAGATGGGAATATCCTTGAATGGCCTGTAGTGCTTCAGATACTGGAAACAAAGTTCACTTTGCATCATTTTCAATTCATTGCAAATGAAAAAGAAGAAAAAGGCCGTTTTAGATTAATAAAAAGTACCTGTGACAAACCAACAATGAGCAAAAGCATTGGTATACCAATTTCAACACAGTTTCCTACCTATAGAATGGAATCTTCAATGATAACAAGCTTCATAAAGATATGGAAAATTAACTACTGGATGCTTACCTCGGGAAAACCCCGTTCAAATAGTCCCAAACCCACTAATCCAACCACAGGTGCCATGCCTAAAGGACTAAAAAATCTATACCAGCAACATGCTTATTAGAGATTACGATTAATTGTCGGAACACTATTACTAAAGATGGTACTAAAGTTGTTACCTAGAAAAAATACCCCAAAGCTGACTGTATCCCAGAATGATTTGTAAGCTGGAAGCCACAATAAGAGCCCCTTGAATAGCTCTCATCGTTCGTATAAATCTCTGAGGCAAAGAAATAGTTACGGATATAAGTATGGCGTTCAATGATGTTCATTCACAAAAAATATCAAACTCAAGTATTCCAAAGCCTAAAATCGAGTCAAAGCCACAAAGTCGAAAATGGGAAAAAAACTCACTTCATGAGGATCGGGAATATGTTCTGGCGAGAAATCACGTATTATATATACTATTGGTATCACATATGCAAAGGAACCACCAACTACCGCAGGTAAGCGCGTTCCAAATAAAGCTTGCAAGAGTGTCTTAATTCCGGAAACAAACAAGAGAGTCTGGATGACCCTAACTTTGTCGCCCTACATAGCATAAATTAAAGCACATAACAAAATGAGAAAGTGGAAAAAATAAAGCTATAAAAAATAGTGCCGAAAGCGCTTACATCAGTTCCACCCATCATAGGAACCAGAATTGAAGGGATCATTACAGTAGTTCCAAGCATCAATATGTAATTTTGAAAAGCCAATAATATTGTTTCAGCTGGAAAAAAATATAAAGCATTAGAGTTATATAGGGAATTTTTAACAAAATCAGTCGAAACAAAATTGAAGACAAATGCAACATATAGATTCGGTGAATTAATGCATGCTATAATCAAAAGGTATTTAAGTTTCACGGATGTTTTTAAATTTTAATATTGGTAGTTTAAATATCTCAAAAAATCCCAAGGCTACAAAGATTGAATTTCAACATAATTTTTTGGCATATCGATGTGGGTAGCTGAGGGCATACAAGGTATGATTAAGTACCATCCCACATATAGAATACATCATACTCATTGGACCATTACGACCACCATTAACTGGGTTTTTAGTTGCCTGCTCCTCTATCATCAAGTACTGATTTCCTTGACCTTATAATGAAATTCCTTGATTGGACCTTATGAGGGGAAAGCTCTATTTTTGATGTATCCAACAAGCGAATTATAATTAGAGTGGTTTATATTTGAATTTGCAGTGAATCCCCCAATCAAGTAGTCATGCATTATTATAGGGAGTCCCAGTCCATTCTCTAGCAAATACAACCCTTTCTGAACATTTCTTAACATGTACTGCAATAGCATTCGAGTAATGTCCTTTTAATTATTAAATCACTAAAAAAGATCAAGTAGTACTTATCCACGATTCCGATCTAGAGTTCCTATGTGCATATGTTTGTTTGTTTCTTTATTAAATTTTTAGAATTAACATTTCTTTATGTTTATATGCAACTCTTGACACAAATAAGGTAGTCTAGTTATTTTTTAAGTTAAGAGAAGCATGATGCCCATAATCCATAGAACAATGGAATACAACAACAACAACAACAACAAAGCCTTTTCCCACTTTAAGTAGGGTCAGTTTTGAACAATTTGGAATAAGCAACATAAATTGGTCGATATATGGAAAACAATAGCATCCATGACGTAAACAAGGACATAGAAAGTATGAAATTACTTTTCAAAATTAGATAAGAACATAAATCCGGGTTTCCATGCAATCTTAGTCAAGATCATGGGTAAGGCAACTTCAACTAGCTAGAGAAAACAATGGCCCGCATTGATTTTTTTTGAAGCCAACTCTTCGGGGGAGGCACGGCATGGTGCTCGCCCCAAACTTTTTATTAAAAAGGCGAAGAAGCAAAAGAGAAAGAGAGTCACAGACGTAAAGGATCGAGCGGATCACGCTTGAAACCCAAAAAGAAGACGCATTACAACAACGACCAATCAGTGGAGAGCAAAGCCGAGTGCGCCAAAATATTCTCCTTGTAAAACCTTTGTCCCCTGAAAATCTTCGAGTTTCGCCCAATCCACATCGCCCAGATGCACGCGAATGGACAAAGGAGATCCCCCCGCACCCTATCTTTATTTGACCGCATAGAGTCCCAAAACGACGAAGCAGAGGAAGTGTTAATCCACGGAATTTGTGCCTCCGCCCAAATGACAGCAGTTCCCGGGCACTGGAAGAACAGGTGCTTCGAAGTCTCCACACTCCCTCCACACAACGCACAGTCCGTAGAATCGAAACCCGCGAAAAACCTTGCGCATCTATCACGAGTCAATATCCTCTCGCGTCTGAGCAGCCACAGGAAGAACACGACCCTCTCCGGGAGCTTGACACGCCAAGCAATTTTAAATCCATGCACCTGAGGTCATGCTGTGAGATCTGCTGCTGCGAATGGCCCTAAACGCCTGCCTTGTGGAGAAGACGCCATCGCGCCAAACCCAGTGATCCCGACCACCCGAGGGCGTGGGCGCATCCTTAAGCAACTGAAGGAGAGCCAAAAGATCATCGAACCGCTGATCAGAGAGGTTGCTGGCAAAAGAAGGGAACCAATCATTCCCACTCCTGGAGGAAGCCACCGTCGCACGAGGATCCCTCGCCAGAGAACAAAGGCGCGGGAAGGTATCACCTAGGGGGACCACCCCCGCCCACCTATTGCGCCAGAATAGGAAGGAGTTACCATCCCCAAGCACAGGTTTAAAGAGATGTGAATAGCGCCGAGCAGCAGATACGATCCCCCGCCAGAAGGGGGTTCCAGAGCGTCGATCATCCAAGTCCTGCACCATCTCCACCCCCAGAGATAATACATCTCGCAGAATGGAAGGAAAGAAGTTGTTGGCACTTCCCCAAAGCCTGTTGACCCACTTGAGAAGCAACGCGTCATTAACTTGATCAAGCCGCCGTATGCCAAGACCGCCATCGCACTTCCTCTTAGTCACCTCCTCCCAGGCCACCAGGTGAGGACCACGCGAAGAAGGTCCCCTTCTTCCCCCAAAGGAAGTTCCGCATCAGACCCTCAAGACACTTCCTAATCCCCACCGGGATAATCCAATATGATAGGAAGTAGATAGGTATAGAAGCAAGGACCGACCTAATAAGAACGAGCCGACCTCCCCGAGAAAGCATTGATGCGCTCCACCCGGCGAGCCACCTTTCCGCCTTGTCCACCACCTTGTGCCAATCACGAAGTCTCGACCTTCTCGCCCCCAGAGGCATCCCTAAATAGTCGATTGGAAGTGAGGAAGGAGGAGTTCCCAGTAACAGCCCACATGCAGCCGCCGAACCCGCATCCCACGCGAAAGGAATCACTTTGGATTTGGATTGATTAATGAGAAGTCCCGAGAGCTCGCTAAAGATTTTCAACGTCACCGCCATCCCTCTGACCTCCTCCACGCCACCCTCGATGAACACAATAGTGTCATCCGCATATTGAAGAGTTGGGACGCTCCGGTAGCCGCAAGAGAATCCCATGGAAAGGCCATGCTCAACCACCCTAGCCGCCATCCGTGGCAAGACGTCCACCGCAATAACAAAGAGTAAGGGCGCCAAGGGGCATCCCTGTCGCACGCCCCTTCTCGGCTGAAACCGATCGCCAACGACGCGGCCGTTCAACATAATAGAGAAGGAAGCAGTAGTAATGCACCTGCGCATCCACGATATCCACATATTTGGAAACCCACGAGCCCGCAGCACCCTCCAAAGGAATTTCCAATCCAGCGAGTAGTAGGCCTTTGCAAAGTCCACCTTCCATAGGACCCCTTGCTTCCCCCTCCTTACCCAGCTCTCCACCATCTCCGAAGCAAGAGTCGTAACATCGGAGATTTGGCGACCACGGATGAAAGCAGCCTGAGAGGGCTCGATTAAGTCTTCAAGCAACGGCGCAAGCCTCCGCGCCAGAACCTTTGCCACGATCAAGTACAATGCATTGGAAATCGCAATCGGTCTAAAGTCTTCAATAGCGCGCGCAGAGGATGTCTTAGGCAACAAAACAATGAGAGCCCTATTGACCTGGTCGAAGCCCGCGTTTCCTTTGCAAAATTCCAAGACAACCTCCCAAACGTCCTTCCCAACCACCTCCCAGAAGTCCTTATAGAACGCAATGGGGAAACCGTCCGGTCCCGGCGAGGCGTCACCGTTGAGATCCCAAACAGCACTCTTGACCTCCTCCATAGAGACCTCCTTAATCAACTCCGCACCAAGCGGGGGCAAGAGTTGCGGGGTACCCTCCCCCGACCAGAACCAACGACTGGGCGCACGAACAGAAGAGAACTCCCTGTAGTACGCGGCCACCTCACCTCTCAAAATCCCCTCACCCACGACCTCCCTACCCCGAAGGAGATGGAATGAATATAGTTAGACCGCCTCCTGTTAGAAGCCACCCTATGAAAATAGGAGTTAGCATCCCCCTCCCTAATCCACTTGATCTTAGCCCTCTAACGCCACTCCGCCACCCTCTTCCTTTCCTCCCTTTCCACCGCGGCCAACGCCGCCGACCTGGAGACAACCTCCTCGGGGCAGAGGTCCCTCTCCCCCTCCAAAGCATCCACTGCCGCAACGATCACCTCCGCATCTTTCCTGGCAGACGCCCTTGCCTCCCGCGACCTTTTTTTGAACGAAGCCAAAGCGCTCCGCAGACGTGCTAACTTCCTCCCAAATCTGACCACCACCGAGCGACCCTCGCACTCCTCATTCCAAATATCAGTCACCAACTCCCGGAAGTTATCCTCTAGCAACCAACACCTCTCATATCTAAAGAAACCCGCAGCGGGAGGCGAAACGTTGGATACCCAAATGAGGGGAGTATGATCAGAGAAAGAGCGCGCCCGAGAGAGAACATTCTCCATGGGAAATAACGACATAAAAGCCTGTGAACCGAAGAACCTGTCAATGCAAGATTTAGAGGAAGAACTCCTCCAAGTGAACGTAACGTCCGAAGCACGCAGGTCTTCCAAAGCCATGGAGTTAACGAAATCCGCAAAATCAGTTGAGCCCGGATCCGCGCCCCCCCTGGACCGAGGTCTATCAGAAGCCCGCAAAGTAACATTGAAATCCCCCCCTATCAGCCAAGGCGAATTCGGAGAATCCTAACTGACCTGCCGAAGCTCGTCCCAAAGCTCCCTTCTCCTAACAGCACAACAAGGGCCGTACGCACAGGAGAAGATGATTGTTTCAGAATCCGCCTTCTTGGATAGCAAGACAGAGATAGAGTGATTGCCCTTGACGGCAGAGAGCAGGGAGAAAGCCGAAGACTTCCATGCAACAAGCAAGCCCCCTGCATGGCCAATTGCAGGCAAAGCAGTGAATTCATCCAGATCCCCCGCCGCAAAAGAGCGTCAAACATCCTCGTCGAAAATAGCCAGCTTGGTTTCCTGCAGAAGAATCACGTCGCACCCCCACTCTTTGAATCTGTTACCTAAAACCCTCCTCTTATCCGCATCTCCCACGCCCCTCACATTCCAAGTTAAAACTTTCATTTGGAAACATTTTTGAAGCCCCACGAGGGTACCACCCCGGCCGCGTCTGCCACCGCTTCTTCGAAAGTGAGCATGAGTGGTATTCCCTAGACATTGAACGCGAGGTGCGCCTTCTTCTGTATCGCTTGGAAGATCTCCTCGTTGATTCTCCTTCAGACCCAGCAGCACCGGGACCCCCCGCAGCACCAACAGAAGGATCACCCTGAGAAGACGCTCCACCACGAGGAGAAGAAGGTTCCGCCCGCATAGTTGCCGAGTCAAACCCCGAAGAAGGAGAGGGGTCGAACTCCTGAGATGACGTATGGACCAAAGAGCCCGGATCCGCCGCAGGTATAATAGGACCCGGGTCAGCCCTCGCCGAACCCGCCTCATGTAGCTCATTCGGGTCAAGTTTGACCACCCGACAAACCGTTTCGCGGAGGGATCCGATTGAAGGACCGGCATCGATTCCAAGAAAACCAAACCCGGGAGAGAAAACCCGGAAGGCGGAGTCTGGCGAGGCAACCGAGAAGGCCAAATCCCCACCGATATGTGTGCACCAACCCGCCACGTCACTCCTGACACCGCCAAGGGCGGCTACCATGCATCGACTCCATGCGAGAGGATGGGCATCACGTACGAGAACAGGTGAGGGCCTTACGAAAACATCATAGCAAGGCGAGACCCCCGAAGTGAAACCCATATGCGGAAGCTTCTCCTCGAAAACTGAAACGACCCCCTTACCGGCCCTCCCATCTTGAGCATGCCGGTCCGGCTTAGGGGGCGGCGGTGATGGCTCCACGACCGACAACTCAATCCTGCAGTAGAATCTTCCCAGCTTTAATTCCTCAAAGAAAATCTGATCCGACGCCCGATCGAGGAAGGCCTTGTTGCACTCCATGAGAACCATCGTGGAGGATGGATCGGAACCCGGCGATAAGCCGTCGTTAGTGACGGCCAATACTTCACCCCATCTCCTCAGAGGACGCCGAAGACAATGGACGGACCTCGAAAGGAAAGGAACACCTCTGACCACAGCAACGCAGACCTCCAGCTCCGAGCATGCCCCATCCGCAAAGCGCAGATCCCTCCAAACGATGCCTCCCTGAGGCCCGGCACGCAGCAATCGAAGGCGCTGTTCATTCGATAAACCCCTAACGCAACACCTTTTCGTCCCCATGAGGAACACATCTCCTGAGAACTGCCTCCCCAAGAGCTCCCCGAGAGCGTTGTTCACCGCCTCGACCGTCATGCACTGAGCCAGGAATACGCCTACGATCGCCCTTCCACCCCACGGGCCGCGTGCATGCTGCTCCCACCCCTTCGAAGAACCCACACCCCCCGCAACGTGAACCCACACCTTTGACGAACCCCCACGTGCATGTTGCTCCCATGCCTTCAAAGAGCCCGCGCCCCCCGCAACGTGAACACCCACCTTCGACGAACCCGCCTTCAAGGCAATATCCTCCCCTCCACAGCTGCAGGTATGCATGCCTCCCCTGCGACCACCTGCGCGAAAGATCGACGTGCAAAGACGGAGGTACCCACTTCACCCCGAGGACCCCATGAATGCACCGAGGGCCTTCCGAGAGAAAACTGATTCACATCTCCCCTCGATCTTGCACCGCACCCCGCTTGCTTGTGACCCAACCCACCGCATGCAAAGCATCGTGGTCTTGCAACACAGACCGAAGCCAGATGGCCCCTAACGCCGCACCGCCAGCAAACGCGCCCCGGCTTCTTGTGAGAAACCGGCACCCACCTTTCACCTTGTGAGAACACCGCCTCCCCTTCTGCGGCAAGGAACTGTGGGCTCTCGTTGTCCCTCTCCGTAGCGAGTTCGCCATCCCTCGAGCGCTCAGAGAGTTCGCCATCTCTGAGAAACCCTCCAGTTGAGGTTCCCGTTGCCCCCCGCCTGCTCTGAGAGTTCGCCATCTCGTCAATAATAAATCAATTCTCCCCGCATTGATTTTTTTCCACCCAAATCCAAAAAGTAAGCTCAAGCCTATATATAATGGATGAGATAGTTTGTAACTATCAAAACCTAAGCTTGAGACTCAAGCTTCTATGCTTGTTTCACAGGTAAACCTAATGACTTTTCTTTGTCAATCTACAAACAATGGAACTTAGCAAAACTTGGTCGATAATTGAGGATTACTTATTCTCTTGTGAACCTACTAGGTCAAATGATGCTATTGTGGGTCGCATTAGCAGTATATTTGAAGCAGGAAAACATAAGTGTAAATAAACATAATCCGGTAAAATATATTTGCAATTTGCAAAGACCTACTTCGCCGATACTCCATCAAGGTTCCCAAGCATTTTTCTACAAATATGCTTGACGTTATGCATCTAGGCAGGGAAACTGCTTTAATTAATTTCCAAAGATAAGTACATGAAGCCACATAGGGCATGGACTTTACATTTAGAAGCGGCCAACATGGCCTTGAAGCCAGAAAGATTAAGCTAAGTTATGACCTGGAGGACATGTATAAAGAAAACTATAAGTATGTATTATTATGGCAAACATGGCCTTGAAAAAAGAAAGTATAAATCAAAAAATAGATGTTAAAGACATGAATAGAAAGTAACTCTTCTACAATGATGTTGCTATATTCTGGGATTCCATTGGTGTGGACTGGAATGATATAGAGAGATCAAGATGTGTGGCAATGATTTGGGTTTTATAGTTACCCATAAATGGGGTAATATTTTGGCATTGACCGTTTTTATGGTGAAAATGTTGTGGTGCATACTAAGGCGTTAGCGGAGAGTTGGAGCTTATAATTTTTTGTTTTTTAGCTATAATAGGCATGGTGTCCTTGTACCTACTTTAATGGTCTAGTGGTAGTACAGTTTGTCTACCACTCAAAAGACCAAGGCTCAAATCCCTCCTTGTGGGGATTGTGTTACGCAGTCGACAACCATCGTAAAAAAATGGTTGGATCTTTCAACATAGATTTACGCAAGAATACATATAGCCGGCCCTACTTAAAGTAGGAAAAGGCTTCACAAGTTTTTACCTGTAATAGGTTTGTACAATTTTTTTGGTGATTACACGTGAAGTTTTTTGGCACACACCTATACAATGGAGGCCCTTTTTCTTTCAAAAAACTCTTCTACTATGAAGTGGACAAGCACATTCGCATACCACCTCTTTTCTTCCTTACTAAATAAAAAGGTATTATTTGAAATCTAGCTTCTTTAATACTAAATAGGTAAAAGCCGGATCCACCCCAAACTTATTCTCAAAAAATCCATCTTCTCCTCAGTCACACATCATAAATGATCCCTCTCTTCAACTCCTCATTATCAAAAGACATTATTGCACTTCTCTTCCTCACTTTTCAATCATCTCTATTGAAAACTCGTGTTTTTCTTCTTGTTGTCTTTTTTTAAGATTACATGTTTGTTTTGCCTTAGTCGCACATGCATGACTTTAACATTCCAGAAGGAAGGAAAAATCATCCACATTGACTTCCACGGCCTTCTCTTCATTCTTCTTTAGAATGAGAAGCCCTCGCCCATTCCTTAAACCTTCGTTGGTAATTCTTCATCCAACTACTCATAATAATCATCATAAATAAATGAAAAAATTGAAGCTCTTCGTGCATCTCTTGAATAGTCTATCCTTAAAACTTCCAAGAGAGATGAAGCCCGATTGTTAATGACCCCCATGAAGGTTCATATGCTTTCATCTAAATTAACAAGCTAAAAATATAGATTTAGCTTGTATGTTGCAAGCCGGAAGATAGGCAGGCCAAATGAAACTACTTTCAGTTTGGGCCCTGGACCATTGCAACTGCCTACTTCCCACAAACCTAAAAAGTTGGTTTTGGTTTCCCAACTTAAGTACCACCAATCTTGATAGCCATCTTTGTTCGCAAAAAAAAATGCCACTTAGATCTTCTAAAAACTAACATATGAAGATTTCTGAAGGTGTGGAGGATCTGATGGAAAAAGAGAAAGAAAAATTGAAAAAGGATCTGACGAGAGCTGATAAAAACGAAAAAGGATATGATGAAGAATTATGATTGTTTAGATGAGTGATGATAAAAAGCATCTGAAGAGAGGTATGCTCGTGTATGTTAGGGGGATCTGTTTAAAGGGAAATTAGTACGGAACAAAGTGCAACATACTTTATATATACGCCCGGATCACGACTTACAAGTTACAAGCAAAGATGATAAGGAGGAATGATGTGTTTATCTAATGTTAGAGTTATTATATTTACATTTATGTTTGTAACTCTTTGGGTTACGTAACCTCCCGTGACCCTTCAGGTTTCGTAACCCTCTGTGACCCTTCGAGTTCCGTAACCTCCCTGACCCTTCGGGTTCCGTAACCCTTGTACTCTCTAGGATTTTCTCTCTATATAAGAGACCATAACTCTATGGAATAAACATCTCATTTGTTCCTCTTCTCAATATGGTATCAGAGCGACGGTCCTAGACCGAAGCCTGATACCCTAAATCTGCCGCCACCACTAGCCCTCTCTCCGTCGACAAGGAGAGAGGGTTGGACCTCCTGCGTCACTCATGGATTCGATGGTCTCACGCAAGGCAGTCCGAGTCCCTAGTAACACCAGCTGCCACCTCCAGCAACACCTAAAGCGTCGTCCAAGGCTCTAGCAGCTCCAACCGCACCTCCTGCATCGCCGGCACCGCCTGGAGGCCCCCCTCCTACAGCCCTTGCTTCACCACGATTTGTTTCTCCCAAGTTGATGTTACATACTCTTTATTCTATCAAGTATGTGAGATAGGGGGAGTCAGAGATGATTCTTCAGGACGTCTGCTACCCTACCACGACTGACAGACCAACACTCCAGACTACTACTCAGATCATCCGTCTTCACCGAGCATCGACTTCTTCGTCAGGGCGTATACTTCTTTTACGATCTGACTACTACTCCGTGCTGGACTTCTTCTACAATGATTCTTCTTCAGGCACGACAGAGATATGTTCCGGTGATCTGCAGGCACGACAGAGATACGTTTCGGTGACCTGATATCGCAGCGACTCTACAGGCATGACAGAGATACGTTCCGGTGACCTGAAAGTTGCAGACCCGTCCTCGAACGAGGTCTTCTACCAGCAACGGACATATATTCTTATGATGCATTGTGTGAACATGTGGTGTATACTTCTTCTTTTTGTTACAAGCTGCAGCTTCTCAACTCCAGCTTGAGGGAGAGTGTTAGAGTTATTATATTCTTTACAACAACTACTTTGTTTTCATGGCTTGAGGGAGAGATGAAGGCATAAGAACTTTGAAATTTTCTAGCCATCACTCTTCGGCTTTCATCTTTTATACATTATTTTTTCTCAAGGTCGTGTGACCATAGCTTGTACTAAGCTTGCTTTTATAGAGGCCATGTTGGCCCTATGACAATATTGGCCATACCCCCATGCAAAGGCTAAGTGTCCCACATTTTATGAGATTTTATGTATATATCTTTTGAATTTATGAAATTGGTTGCCCAAGCCACACAACATCATGTTTATAAGTAATAACATATAATAAATACTGCATTAATAAGCAAATCGATTTTCTTTGCGATATTTGTCCATATGTCATTGTAGACAAGCTCATTATATTTCATTACCTGAAGAACAACTCGTTAAGGAGAATAATCACCTTCATCTAGCATGTCTTGCTACACAGAAAATTGTATTTTGAAAATGAAGTGCACTTTGGTCAACACCATCTAATTTTGCATAATTCAGTTCTTGGGTCAAACTCAAGAATAGGCCTGGTTTTATGCAAAATTGGTTCTTATAACACTAGTAACAAAATCTGATCTTTCCAACTTAATAAGTATCCACGGCTATTGTGCTTCTCTGTTACGACACCAATTATAGATTTACTAAGCCAGTGAAGTTGCAGTCATAGATGATACTTTCTCATTTCCCCCGAACCTAATAACAGTATAGTTTTGTTCCAAGAGGTCAGCACCCAAATTAGGATTTGAACCATCTACTGATGCCAACATTGTATGGGCAGACTCACATGGCTAAGCATATGAGGTAACTCCAGCCCTTCAGCATCACCATAACATGTAGTCATGTACGCAGTAATTCAGACATACTGATGCATCTACTTCTAAGCAGCATAAAATGTGAATTTTTACTGAATAAAAAAGAGCAAAATTTGAAGAGAGAGCTAAGCAAACATCAAACAACAACCTTAAGCGAAGCCAGTGAAGAGATTTTAACCTCTATAACCATAGCATGCTTCATTTCTTAAGTCTAAACTATTGCCAATATAACGGAACAAAACAGGAGATCGCCTATATGACCCAAAGCAGCACAAAATTCAACAAAAAAACAATTTTTATCACCCCAAAAAAATAAACACACCAATGCAACAAATAGTTTCCACGAGAACCAACAAAAACCCTCGTCACCAAACCCGCGCAAAGTTCAATCTTTCAACCGGAAACACTAGGAAAAAACCATTTTAAGAGTGCCCATAAAAAGGAAAAAACACATACCCCAAGGCGGGTTAGAATCTATGCAGTACTCGAGGTCTTGCAGTTGATCCATCGGTGGGTGGCTTATGTCCGCCATTGCAGAACGACACCCAAGAACAGAAGCTTGCCGAGTCCGAAGAGGATGAGAGAGGATCTGAGGATGATGAGAAAGGACGGCTGAGGGAATAAAGACGATGGTTCGATCGATGCAAAGTTGATGGAAAGATAGGAAAAAATAAAGACAGAGGAAGATGAGCAGAAAAAGGGTCGAGATGCTTCGAACCTCGCACCGTTACAACAACAGGAGAGCAACGAAGAAGCCAAAGCCTTTTTAGAGAGAGAGTGCGTGTGGGGCGAGATGGAAACACCTCCAAGAAGCTCTGCACTGGAGAGAGAAGAGGCAGGAGAGATGCGTAGTGCGAGAGGACAGTGTCGAGTTTTTTGAAATGGGTAGCGGTAGATGACGGGAATGCCCTATAAGATGGTGAAATTACGGGAATGCCACTGAGCGTCATCAAGATTGTTGGCAGAATATGGAAAGCGACGCAAATGGGTTGTGCAATGTAACGTTTGCTTTGTTGGGGGATTTTAATGTGAGGAGTTTAGGGAAGATGTATATGGTAAGCCATTATCTCTTGATTTTCCTCACTCTCCTCATGATATATACCAGTGACAGAAAGAGGAATACACACTATACAATGGGAAATACCATCTACACTGAAAACTCTGAATGCATACGAAACCCTTTTTGTGATGTATGATATCTTTCACAATGCCACTTTGAAGTTCTGTCTCAATCTGGTCCAATCACTCATCATGATTCCTTAGAACTTGTACAGTTGTACTGCACACCTCTCATCTCTTCTAAAGTTGCAATCCTGAACTCCCCCGAAGGTGAAAGCAAAAGGTTTACATCTTTGCAAAGCAAAGATTCAAGGTTATTTTTTGTAGGAAGCAGCAATTAAAAAGATTCAAATGCGATTTTCTGGTGGAAGGCATACTGTTCAACCACTAATCCCGACGTATTGATTGCGCAAACAAGTGACAAAACTTGAATGCGTTTCTTGACTGCAATGAATGTGAATGGAGTACAGTCAAAAATTTGCAACTGACGGTTTTGCGTCAGGTGAAACTCCTCTCATTTATTCTCAGCATTTATTATGGGTCGCTCCATCAGCTTTACAGAAAGAAAGGAAGGTGGAGAAGATGGAGGTGCAGATTGTGAATTCGACGTTTCATGGAGGGTAGTATGGTCATTTACGATGCTTGTCCACATGTCGGCCTGTCCAGCTTCCACGCCTGCAAACATGCCCCTTCCCCTCTAGGCCCCCTCTTCCCCCACCTGCAAAAGAATATTGGCATTACCTCTTTGTTTATTATATTTTTTGGACTTTGGATGTTCTTCCAATAGTCAGGAGCTTTTGGTGTTTAGCTTATATTCTTCATGGGTTAATTGCATTTTTAAGCCCACCTCGGCATCTGAGCTTGGATTGGCTTCCCCAGCCACTTAAAAAAGCTGCAAACCAGGACGAGATATGACGTGTAAATTATAAAAAAGGATCCTCATCTCTGCGTCAATTTGCAATTAGGGTCCTTGTTTTTGAAACGTATTATACCGATGTTATGGATAGAGGTGTCAAATGACCGAATATATAATGTTTAGCTTTAGTTCGTTTATTTCGTTGAGTATAAACTTGTGTTCAGATTCGGATCATTTATTTTCGAATCAAACTTTTATTTAATGGAATCGAGTCTAAGCGAGTATCGAACTTAAGAATTTGCTGATAAGAGGGAGTGAAAAGAAAAGAAGTGGAATTATATATAATTAGAATAACTATTCATTCAATTTTTTCTTTATCTAACTCTTCTTCATTTTTGAAAAAATACATCAATAACAATTTATCTTTTCGAGAAAAAAATATAACTGTAGCATACTTTTATATTCGTTCAAATGAGGGATAAGAAATAAGACGGAGATAAAAGGATATATAGGGTTTGCACTTGTCATGTTGATTTGAGGGATAAGGAAGGGAAATGTACTAAACATATAAATAATGGATGCCAGAACCACGATGTAACCATTTATCTTAGGAAAGTTTATTCTGAGATAAAGTTTACTTATCTCATAGATATTCAGTTATCTCTAAACAAAAGTCCACTTATCCACGACAATACATACTTATCCCAAAATAAAGTTCATTTATCTAGAAAAGGATTTGTATATAGGTGTATATCCAACTTTCAACGAATCGAAACTAAGCAATCTTACCATTTTTAGGTTTAGATCATCTATTTAATCAAGTCTAAACTTGTATTTAAGTTCGATTCATTTATTTTTGAACCGAATCTAAATCTAACTTTTAACGAGCAGAATCTAAACGATCAAACTTGAGAATTTTCTGGCAATCCTAGTTACGGAAGCTCAAAATATTTCATTTGAGGCATAAAAAGTAGGTTCGAATCCCTCTTATCTTTGTTTAAGTTTCCAAAAACCCCAATTGGGAATCGATGTATAAATGAATTTTTTTTGCAATTTACCCATATAAAAGTGCTAATTGAGATTTAAATATAAAAGATATTTTTTATACGTTGATGTGAAATAATATAAATGCGGATGCTAATTAGAATCCTAAGAAACCCCTAAGAAGAAGAAAAAAACAATCTTGCATAGTTTGGTCAATTTGTTGCAGAATAAGGCACTTTTCAGAAGGCTCTAAATATATATGCCTCTGAAACCACCAGTATTGGAAATTGGCACCTGACTTGAAATTATTTTATCAAGTGAAGAACAAAGGGATTGGTTGTCCTTTAGCACTGATCTAGCTGGAGTTCTTCAATACCACTGAAGGCAAGTCCATACAGGTCAATTATGTACGTCGAATCGATTTCATCGAACACACCTCAGGATCTCCTCCCGCACTGAAATTCATTTTATGGAAAGGCCCCTTTGAATCATGGGCATTTTTTCCCCTTCCATAAGCCATGCTATCAAAGTTCGATCCCTAAATCCCATGCATAATTTTCCGAACACAATGTGCCAAAATCAGACAATGAAAACACTCTTTTTCCAAACCTAAACACGTCTTCCTGATTGGCATTGGATGGGCAAAGACTTTGAGCCCTGCTTTAATAATTACCTGGTCTTTCACATGCTCATCCAAAAGTATTAACCATCTGTAATATATATATATATATATATATATATCAACCTTTTCACATCAAATTCCAGATAAAAAAAATAAGAGATTGTCATTAATGCAATTATCTTCTGCTTCTAAGCTGACCACAAGTTCAACAAACATGACATGATAAACATACCAGTTCAAATAATCAGTTTCTTTAGCTTTCTTATTCCTTTTGTTTTGTTTTGATGTATAATGTCAATATAGACTATACACAGGATGATAATCCAGTTCCATCCCCTCCGAGTCAGTGTAATTTACATATATGTGCATATACCAATTAATACTATGTACAAAGTCCGGCATGTGAATTCGAGAATAGGGAAGTAAAAAGTATTAACTTCAGTCTTCAACAGACACTTGAGGATTTAGTGACATTTCTATCTCCTCGAGGGATCTTCCCTTTGTTTCCACGATGAACTGTACCGTGAATAACACCGATAGCAATGAGACAGCGCCAAAAGTTGTGTAGACAGGCTGCACTCCGAATCTCTCCACCAGTTCTAAGAAAAATAGTCCAACTAGAAAATTGCAGACCTGAGGAGATCAAAACACCACAAGATTAATTCCAACAGGACAGGTATTCAGCAGTTTAACCCAGAAAATTGAACGGAAGTGTCAACGCTCATTAGTAAGCTTCAAAGACATTTATAAAAATTTATTAGACAAGCACTTCTTGGCCCTTTTGACACCCATTATATTTTTTGGGAAACTAATGGCAAAAGCCCACCAGATGTATGAGGATATATGAGCAAAAACAATTTCCAGCAGATGAACAGAGTATATTCTAATCCATCCATCATGTCAAATTCGCCATAAATCATACTGATAATATGAATAAAAAGAAAAACACTTGAGTTTGGCTGAGCAGCACAGGCAAAAATGACATGATTGTAGGAAAAGCAAATGTAAATTAGCATTTAGTTTGAGATATATCAAGTAATTTTTTCAACTGACGAATTTATAAAATCGATGGCACCTATAAAAAAGGTAAAAAGTCATAGAGGTATCCATGACAGAAACATAAAACATACCCAGTGGACGGTCAAACTGAAAGCCATTATTTTTGCTCGAACTCGAGTACTGCTAAGCTCAGGAATTATTATACCCGTCACTGGTCCGGCACCAATGGCAAACGTGAATATGTACCTGTTGGAAATGAAAAGAACATTGCCATTCAACCAATTTATATTAACTAACTGAAACTCGACTGTAAATCGTTCGCTGTAAATATGCTTCAGAATTCATTTCATTTTTGAAAGAAAAATAGGCCCAGTGGTCATAAATAAAAATAAACTCACTTGAAAATCTAGCATGCTAGTTTATGACACCTCTATGATTAAGTGGCAAGATTTTGCAGACAGGAACAGTAAAAAAATTGAAAAAAGTTCTTACATGAGTGTCCCAAGTATTGACAAGTTGTGCCTCATCTCCACATCAGCAGAACCAACAGCATATACAATAAGAAACATTGACAGTGCCTGCATAAAAAGATCTAAATAATTTACATCCCACGGAGAGAAACAAACAACGAAGTTATTTGCAATGGAATCTATTATCAGCATCCAGTCCCATTCTCCTTGCTCTCTCCGCTAATGGGAAACTGAACAATCATCATTTTTTGCTTGTCGCTCAAATTGCAGGGAACATTTGTAAAGATGTGAAATTGGCTGAATTAGTCCCGCTTCGATGCTTCTTTCTGACAGCTTCGGAAGTGACCATTCTACAGCTGGATGATTTGTTAATCATTTGAGCTTTTGCAAGTGGTAACTATGAACTTTGTTGGGATTTCTGATGCAAAGTTTTGTAGGCTTCGTTCCCACATTTGGTATGATATCCCCTTGAACAAATAAACAAGTCAAGGTTTCTCATCTAGATCAAGTCATTCTTTTGCTCTTCAAGATTAAATATATTTATAAAGTCAAACTTATATTTTTTTTAGTAGAACCCACCGCAGATATAACTTACAACAAAAATGTAATCATGTTACAATGTTCCAGCCAAACAGATGCCCCTAAAATGCTCCAAGCCTCCAATACATCCTCAGGATACAAACGTTGTCCCCGGAAGATACAGTTGTTTCTAGCATTCTGTTAGAAAATATAATGCGGAAGCGTATCAAAACTAATAAAATAAAGAACAGTGAACAACGGGATTTTACGTGGAACCCTACTCCCTAAGGAGTGGAGGCATGGATCGCCATATCGCGATATATCGTCGATATATCGGCGATATATCGGTATCGACAGGTCACCGATATATCGCCGATATGGATATATCGGGTATCGACAGGAGAAAAATGCCTAATGGATACCGGGTTTCGACGATATGCGTCGATATATCGCCGATATATCGGCGATATATCGGCATCGACATTGTATCGATATGTTGCCGATATCGATATGTCCTTCCATGAGTGGAGGGATGAAACCACAGGAGAAAGTCTCAAAGGATTGATTTATGCATTGCATTTTCTCACTGGATACAGGAGGTCCGGGGCTTCTTATATAGCCTCCACAGACTCTCCAAGTCCCACCACTGGCAGATGTGGGAATAAACTCTAAATGTGGTAAATGGATATTGGAAGGATCCATTTACCCATCTACACATATAGATGCCACATACTTAGGGGTGTAAACGAGCCGAACCTGAGCGAACCAACCCATGCTCGGTTCGGTTCGTTTAGCATATTTTCAGGCTCGGGTTCGGTTCGGCTCGATAAAATGAAAACTGTAACCAGGTTCGGCTCGGGTAAGGTTCGTAAAGGTCCTGTTCCGCTCGTTAAAAGTTCGTCTAAGAATAAGGTAGCACCGTAACATGCAGAGGAGGGTTTTGTTGGGGTTTCGGGAATAGGGAATAGGGACTTAGGGAGTGGATGCCTGGATGAATTTGGGAAAATTAAGGGAATAATCCTTATGTTATGTAGAATGTCTTTTTTTCCTTAAACTCAGCCATGGCCGGTCCCACGCCCAGGTAAATCAGGAGGGTTGCGTTAGATAGCCGACAACCAGCGTAAAACAGTCAGAGACAACTTCCTAAATAGTATTTTTTCTAAAAAATACTATTTAAGAAGTTGCCTCATGACAGTCGGATCTTTTCAACATGGATTTAAGCAAACATACAGATTTCGTTGGGGCGTTCCCTACTTGCGACGCGTTGCATCGCCCGAATGTAATGAAAAACGAGCAAGGGCCGCTACATCGCAGCCTGGATGTAGTTCAAAATTTGCAAGGGTTCCCGCATGAGGAACGCATGCGGGTAATTAAGCTAGTTCCGCTGCATCACTGCCCGGATGCAGCCCAAAATTTACAAGGGTTCTCGCATAATGGACGCATGCGAGCTCAAATGTGATACAAATTCGTTTCAAAAATCAAAGAAGTTAGTCCAAAAGAGTTTGCAATGGAAGTTGCGGATTGGTAGTTGGAATATTGGCACTTTAACTGGAAAGTTGATGGAGATAGTGGATACGATGGAAAGAAGAAAGATTCATATATTGTGTCTTCAAGAGACTAAACGGGTTGGAGAGAAAGCAAGGGAGATTGAGAAGACATGCTTTAAACTTTGGTATTCAGGTAAAGATAAGGGTAGAAACGGTGTTGGAGTGATTGTTCATAAGGATTTGAAGGATTGTGTGGTTGAGGTGAAAAGATTCGGGGATCGAATTATTTTGCTAAAATTGGTGCTTGAAGGAGAAATTCTGAATATCATCTCAGTTTACGCACGCAAATTGGTTTAGATGAAAGGACTAAACAAGATTTTTGGGAGGATTTGGATAAGAGTCTACAAGAATCCCACAAAGAGAGATGATTTGCATCGGTGGAGATTTTAATGGACATGTGGGAAAACATGTTTCAGGGTATGCTAGTGTTCATGGAGGATATGATTTTGGGGATAGAAATGAAGAGGGAAAAGCCATCCTGGATTTTGCAACGGCATATGATCTTTTCATAGCAAACACTCTCTTCAAGAAGAGGGAGGAACATTTAATTACTTATAAGAGTGGGCCAACTAGAACACAGATAGATTACTTTGCGTTGAGGAGAAGAGATTGGTTGTGTTGTAAAGACTGCAAAGTAATCCCAGGTGAGAGTTTGACAACCCAACATCGTTTGTTAGTCTTGGATGTGCAAATGAAAGGGATGGTAAAGAAAAGGAGGGTTTCTAAGATAACAAGAACTAGATGGTGGAATCTTCCACTGAAGCAAGCGAGCTTCAGGGAGAAGGTTTTAGAAGACTTATCTTGGGATTGTAGCGGTAGTGCAAACAAGATGTGGGAGGCAGTAGCATCTTGTATCCGAAAGGTAGCCAAAGAGATGCTAGACGAGTCAAAGGGAGGAGCTCCAGGTCAAAAGGAGGCTTGGTGGTGGAGTGAAGGGGTGCAAGAGAAGCTAAAAATAAAAAGTGCTTGCTTTAAAGCTATGTCTAAGGATAAAACAGAGGAAATTGTCACAAACTACAAAATAGCGAAGAAGGAAGCAAAGAAGGCCGTAAGCGAAGCTAAGTCAAAAGCTTATGAAGTTTTGTATAAAAATCTTGACTCTAAGGAGGGACAGAAGGATATATTCAGGTTGGCCAAAGCAAGAGAAAGAAAGACCAAAGACCTTTCTCAAGTAAGATGCATTAAGGATGAGGAAGGTCATGTGCTTGTTACTCAGAAGGATATAAAGACTAGGTGGGAGCAGTACTTCCATAAACTTTTCATTGGGGAAGGAAATAGAGAGATCACTTTGGGTAATATAGCTTGTAGTGAAAGTTACTTTGTTAGAATTATTATATTACAATTATATTTGTAACCTTTCGGGTTCCGTAACCCTTGACCTTTCGGGTTCCGTAACCCTTGACCCTTCATGTTCCGTAACCTTTAACCCTTCGGGTTCCGTAACCCCTCAGGGGTATTCATGTATTTTTCCTCTTGTACTCTCTAGGGTTTTCTCTCTATATAAGAGACCCTAGCCCTATGGAATAGACATCACATTCTGTCTCTCTTCTCCACATGGTATCAGAGCAACGGTCCTAGACCGGGGTTCTGACCTAAAATCCCCACCGCCACCTTCAAGCCTCGTAAAAGAATGCGCGGGCCCTCTTCCCTGAATTAGGGCCCCGCGCAAGGCCCTCCAATCACCTCCAGTGCAGCAGCCCTCCCGCTAGCGCTATTCTGCGCTTTCAGGACCTCCTACGAAGGCCGTTAGCCCCACAGCAACCCTCCACGGGTACCGTAGGACTCTTTGGAGATCCAAAACTCATCACGGATCGCTTCCAAGAATCCAGATATGCTGTCCATTGGGGGTTTTCAGCCCTTCTTCAAGGGCAAACGTGAGTTTTAGGGCATTTTTTAGCTCTTATATGCATCCTTAGTTGATCACAGGATCGTTTTCTATTTTAAGACCACCATGGCGCCTTCTTCTACTGAGACAAAGCCCTTGGCCACGAATGTTATGGCACAAGGCACTACTATCAAACTCAAGGGCACAGAAAATTACGTGCTCTGGTCTCGATCTTTTATGGTGTTCATTGGTGGTCAGAGGAAACTCTACATTTTGACTAAAGATCCTTTAGATGAAAAGGACAAAGAGTACGACAATTGGCAGACTGACAACTATTTGATTATCAACTGGATGACCAACAGTGTTGAGGCTCATATTGCCTCAAATCTTCTTTACAAAAAATACGGCCAAGGAAATGTGGGAGGATCTCGAGCAAATATACTCCCAGAAGAAGACGAAGTCACGCCTTGCAGATATTTACAGGCGAATCTGGTCGGCATCTCAGGGTGATTCCACCCTCATCGAGTACTACAGGCATCTATCCAGTCTGTATGAGGAGCTTGCAATATTCCAGCCCTCATGTTGCACCAAACAGATACAAGAGCGTTCTGACTGGCAGGTATACCGCTTCCTTGATGGCCTGCATTCTAGGTACCATGCAGCGAAGGAGCAATTTCTTATATCAGACACACTGCCAACAATGAAGGCCATCTTTGGCCGACTTGAGGAGCTCGAGACATCCGTTGCCCGACATCCTATCTTACCTTCAATGGAGAACTTTGCATACATCGTCTCATCTGGGCGAGGAGGCAGATACGGCTTGCGAGGAGGACGCGGTCGCGATCCAAGTCGTGGTCGTGGACGGGAATCTGGACGAGGCCGTGACTTTGGTCGTGGTCGTGGGCGAGACTCTACTGCCCCATGCACTCACTGTGGTAGGTGGAACCACCCGACTGAACGATGCTGGCAGAAGTTTGGCGTACCTTCTTATCACGCCAATAATGCTTATGAGGATGCCTATGATGTGGAAGAAGCATCGCCTAGCTCCAGTGGCAAGACTGTTCATCTTAATGATGCAGATTATTCCCGCCTAATGCAGATCCTTCAGACTCCAGGGCCTACTACCACTAGTAATACTACAACTGCTGCTCTGGCCACTCCTTCAGGTACAATAGCCAACTCTGCTATCACTCCTACTCCAGCTTGGATTATTGATTCCGACGCCTCTACTCATCTCACTGGAGAAGGTAGTTTGCTCACCTCTTCCATACCATCTACCTCTGTGAAGTCAGTTCGAGTCGCTAATGGGACTCAATCACAGATTACTACTGTGGGAACTATGGAATTCTCTTCCAAGCTCCGACTTTCGGGGGTTCACTGTGCTCCTGATTTTCCTCTTAGCTTGTTGTCAGTTCACAAGCTTTGTGTTGAGCTTCATTGTCGTGTGATATTTGATGAGTCTTGTTGTTATTTTCAGGACATTCGGACGAGGCAGATTTTTGGTGGGGGTCATGAGAAGAACGACCTATATTACTTTGACATACCCTCAGACTCCAATTTTGTTGGTGCTGCATCTATCTCCGAAGATCCACTCCTATGGCATATGCGCCTTGGACATCCCTCTGCCAAGGCCATCTCCATGATGTTTCCTAAACTCTCTGCTCTGAAGCCCTTTCAGTGCGAGGCATGTGAGTTCGGGAAACACCATCGGACTTCGTTTCCTATTCGTACGGAGTCTCGTAGTACTGCTACTTTTCATCTTGTTCACTGTGATGTTTGGGGACCTTGTCTGATCCGCACATTAAGTGGTCATCGCTACTTTATAGTTTTTGTTGATGATTATAGTCGATCTTCTTGGGTCTATCTAATAAAGGAGCGTTCGGAGATTAATCAAATTGTCCGAAATTTCTTTCAATATGTTAAAACTTACTTTTCTAGTATTGTTAAGATCATTCGTACCGACAATGCTCTTGAGTTAACCCAACATGACTTGACCTCTTTCTTTGCATCCCAGGGAACTGTTCACCAAACATCATGTCCATATACCTCACAACAGAATGGTATAGCTGAGAGGAAACTCCGACACTTGCTAAATGTTGCTAGATCTCTTCTTAGTCAAATGAGTGTTCCTAAACAATACTGGGGAGGTGCTATCCTTACTGCAGTGTATCTCATCAACCGTGTTCCTTCATCAGTTCTCAAAGGGGCAACTCCATTTTCCTTACTTTATCCTACCGAGTCTCCTTTTCCTATACCTCTGCGAATTTTTGGTTGTATTGCTTTTGTCCATAACTTTCATGCAGCTGACAAATTATCCTCTCGTGCCATCAAATGCGTCTTTCTTGGGTACTCACGTACCCAGAAAGGCTATCGCTGCTATGATCCTGTTGGACGTCGATACTATGTATCTGCTGATGTCACCTTCTTTGAGCAAACAAGTTATTTCACACAGACTATATGTGACATTCCTCTGGACCTCCCTCCACCAATCGTCTATACTCGCCAGCGTACCTCTATACCTACTACACCAGTGTCTGTACCTTTGCCTGTCCCTTTTATGCAGGATGATATGACCACTTCAAGTGCTCCCACCACTGCTGTCCCGAATGTACCTGGGGAGCTTCCTATAGCTCTACGCAAGCAAAAAAGGAAATGTACGTATCACCCCATGTCACATTTTACTTCTACAGATGGTTTATCTAGTTGTGACAAGAGATTTGCAGATGCTCTTAATGCTATTACCATTCCAAAAGATCATTTCAGTGCAATGCAAGATCAAGGTTGACGACAGGCCATGGATGAGGAGATGGATGCACTTACCTCCCGGGGTACGTGGAATCTTGTGCCGTGTCCCCCGGGAGTTCGCCCTGTGGCTTGTCGATGGGTCTTCACGACCAAACAGTCGCCTGATGGTTCTATTGACAGGTTGAAAGCCAGACTTGTTGCCAAAGGTTTCACACAAACCTTTGGAGTTGATTATTTTGAGACCTTCTCGCCTGTTGCCAGAATGGGGTCGATACGTACCATTCTCTCTGTTGCTGCCAACAAGGCTTGGCCCATTTATCAACTTGATGTGAAGAACGCCTTTCTTTATGGTGATCTTGAGGAGGAGGTCTACATGATGCAACCGCCGGGGTATGTAGTCGAGGGGGAGCATGTATGTCGACTACGCAAGGCCATTTATGGCCTGAAGCAGAGCCCAAGGGCATGGTTTGACAGGCTCACTATGGAGATCAACATACTTGGTTTTCAGAGGACAACATCTGACTACTCTGTCTTTGTTAGACGACGGTCTACTGGCACGATCATCCTTGCTGTCTATGTTGATGATATGGTTATCACAGGAGATGATGTAGATGGTATTCAGGAGACCAAGGCCTTCCTCCAGAAGGTCTTTGTCACGAAAGATCTCGGCCAACTTCGTTATTTTCTTGGCATCGAAGTAATACGCACTACAGAGGGGCTCCATCTTTCACAGAGAAAGTATTGCCTCGATATTCTGACTGAGGCAGGACTTCTTGGATGCAAGCCATCTGGCATCCCTGCAGAAGTGAGAAAATATTCAGCATCTACTGATCCAGCATTTGAGGATGCAACACGATACAGAAGCGTAGTGGGAAAATTACTCTATCTCACTGTTACTAGGCCGGACATATCATATGCTGTGAGCAGAGCCAGTCAATATATGGAGAAGCCTCTTTACAGTCACTGGCAGGATGTTCTTTTGATCCTTCGATATTTGAAGGAATCTCCCGGACGTGGACTTTTCTATGGGGTGAATGGACACACTAATATCTCCGCCTATACAGATTCTGACTATGCTAGCTCTCCTGAGGACCGCCGATCCACTACAGGATACGCCATGTTTGTTGGGGATAATCTTGTCACTTGGCGAAGCAAGAAGCAGACAGTGGTATCCAGATCTAGTGCGGAAGCAGAATACAGGGCAATGGCTCAGGCCACATGTGAGATCACATGGCTTGTTTCTTTCCTAACAGAACTTGGCATGTCAGTCGCCACTCCTGTACCCTTATACTGCGACAACAAGTCTGCCACATACATCGCCACCAATCCAGTTTTCCATGAGCGGACAAAACACATTGAAGTTGATTGCCATTTTATTCGTGATGCGGTACGAGAAGGACGAATCAGCACTCCACACATCTCCACTGAACTTCAACTTGCAGACATCCTCACAAAGGCTCTTCCAAGGAAGCGTCTAATGTACTTAGTATCCAAGTTGGGCATGATCGACAGATATGCTCCAACTTGAGGGGGAGTGTTAGAATTATTATATTACAATTATATTTGTAACCTTTCGGGTTCCGTAACCCTTGACCCTTCATGTTTCGTAACCTTTAACCCTTCGGGTTCCGTAACCCCTCAGGGGTATTCATGTATTTTTCCTCTTGTACTCTCTAGGGTTTTCTCTCTATATAAGAGACCCTAGCCCTATGGAATAGACATCACATTTTGTCTCTCTTCTCCACATACTTGAATCGTGCAAGCTATAGACGGATACAAAGAAAGGAAGTAGAGGAGGCTTTGAAGGTTATGAGACCCGGGAAAGGTGTAGGATCGGATGACATCCCTGTAGAAGTTTGGAGAGTTTTAGGTGAGCATGGTTTGACTCGGCTTACGAATCTATTCAATGTTAATTGGCGAAGCAAGAAAATGCCTGAAGATTGGAGGAGGAGTATCGCGGTGCCTCTTTATAAGAATAAAGGAGACATTCAAAATTGTTCAAATTATAGAGGTATCAGGATAATGAGTCACACTATGAAAATTTGGGAACTTGTGATCGAAAGAAGGTTGAGGCAAGTTTCCAACGTAAAAGAAAACCAATTCGGATTCATGCCAGGTCGCTCAACGATTGAAGCCATCCATTTGTTGAGAAGAACAATGGAGATTTATAGAGCTAAAAGGAAGAACCTCCACATGATCTTTACTGATTTGGAGAAGGCTTATGATTCTGTCCCACGAGAGATATTGTGGAGAGTGTTGGAGAAGAGACAAGTACCTGTCCTATACATTAACCTCATAAAGGACATGTATGATAAGGCTTTATCTTGTGTAAGGACCCCGTCTGGGAAGACTGGATATTTTGACATCAACATTGATTTACATCAAAGTTCTACTTTGAGTCCATTTCTTTTTACTTTGATTATGGACGAGTTGACAAGTCACATTCAGGATGAGTTACCTTGGTGTATGTTATTTGTTGATGATATTGTGTTAACTGACGAGACTAGAGATGGAGTAAATTAGAAGCTTGAGGTCTGGAGACATGAATTGGAGACTAAAGGATTTCGTATAAGTAGGGCCAAGACGTAATATATGAAGTGCACCTCTGATGGAAGCAATGGTGAAGGAATCGAGGTGAAGATTGGTGACAATAACATTCAGAAGAGAGATTCCTTTAGATATCTGGGATCTATTCTGCAACATGATGGGGAAATTGATGGAGATGTTACTAATAGAATAAATGCTGGCTAGCTAAAGTGGAGAGGAGCCTCTGTTGTTCTCTGTGATAAGAAAATTCCTTTAAAAATTAAAGGAAAGTTCTACAAAGCCGCCGTGAGACCTGCTATGCTTTATGGATCCAAATGTTGGCCTGTGAACCATAAACATGTGCAAAGAATGAATGTAGCAGAAATGAAAATGTTAAGGTGGATGCGTGGACACACATGTAAAGATCGGTTTCGGAATGATGTAATCAGAAAGAAAGTTGGTGTAGCTCCGATCGAGGATAAGATGCGAGAAAATCGCTTAAGATGGTTTGGACATTTGCAAAAAGATCAGCTGATGCACCAGTTAGGAGATGCGAGTGTTGGGATGTTGAGCCGACTAAGAGAGGGCGAGGACGGCCCAAGAAGTGTTGGAAAGAGACCATACGAAGGGATCTTAGTTTTGTGGATATAAGCCCGGGATTGACTCAAGATAGATCTGAATGGAGGCGAAGAATCCATGTAGCCGACCCTACTTAATTGTGGGAAAAGGCTTTGTTGTTGTTGTAAGTATGTATGTATACTTTTAGATTTTTTATCAGTTGTGCCCCTCCGAGATATTGCAATATCAGTTATACCCCTCCCTTTTTAGGAATATCAGGTGTGCCCTCAACTTCTTATCGTTGAACGTAACCACGGTTTAATCAAACCATGATTTGGGCAGGAGGGGTAAAACTGGAAACCCACCGTCCTCTTCCTCCACCTCTTCTCTTCCTCCTCCCCAGCCTCCAATTCCTCCTCTGAAGTCCCCGCTCCTCCCACAGCACCAGCACCCCCTCCCTCGCCCTACCCCAGCATCCCCCGCCCTAACTGCCCTTTGACCCCCCTCCGCCCCTACTCCTCCCCCCGCTACCCCAGCTCCTCCACCTCTGCTCGCCCTGTGACCTCGCTCCCCCTCCGTCTCTGCTCCTCCCTCCACCCCCAGCCTCCCCTCTGCCCCCAACATCCTTTCCCCTCCGCCCCTAGCCTCCTCTCCCCCTACCTGCTTCCTCCTTCAACCCCAGGGTTCGAGGACGACGCTAGTGGTGGTTGTACCAGAGGGGTTGCCACCTTGCTCCATGGAGTTCATCTTGCAAAAGAAGACCCAGGAATAGGTCGGGGTTTGGGCGTGCTCAGAGCAATAGCGCTTGCGGAGCTTCTCGATCTTATGGCGGCACTGGACGGAAGGGAGGCAGTGGCAGCGTAGGGAGATGTCATCAGCGACCTCCTACCAGTGGTGGGTTTCCGCAGCAGAGGGTGTGCCACTTCTCCTGATAAGAGTCGATCAAGGCAAGGGTCTCCTCTACGAACCAACACGGTAGCAGGACACGACGGGAGGAGGAAGGAGGAGGCAGTGCATCCGAGGGAGGGGCGGCGATGGCGAGGCTTTGGTCGGAGTTGTGGTCGAATCGGGGGGGGTGTGATGCTCCTCGTGGGTCTCTGTGGTGATTCTCACCATAAGGAGCAGTTGGGAGCGGAGGGAGGTTGGGGAAAAAGGGGAAGGACCTTTTAGCCCTCTTTTTAATTTAATTACGCATGTGTCCCCAAAGTTAACGTCCGTTTGTGTTGGCAATAGACGGCAACTAACTTGAGGGGTACAAGTGATAGAACGGCAAAAAGTCGGGGGCACAACTGATATTCCTAAAAAGGGAGGGGTATAACTGATATTGCAATATCTTGGAGGGGCACAATTGATAAAAACCCATACTTTTATATATGTATGTGTATATATAATCGAACTTTTAACGAACCGAACCTGAGCAAACCTATGTTTTTTAGGTTCGATTCGTTTATTTTCTAATCGAATCTGAATCGATCTTTTAACGAGCCGAATCTGAGCGAATATCGAACCTGAGAATTTTCTGACAGCCCTACACATACTCTAACACTCCCTCAAGCTGGAGCATGCAATACTCAGCTTGGACAAATAAAAAGAAATCACTCAAACTCACAATACAAGACACTACGGACACAATATCAACTCAACGCGCACAACTGTCGGCTGCTGTCGAGGACGTTGCTTTTCATGTCGTGCATGTGAGGAGGAACAAACGGGCTGGAGTGTGAGTTAAACTGAATCTCCTCGTCGGAGAGCACATGCTTTGTACTGCGCTTGTCAGAGTCACTGCAACAGGAAATGAGTCTTCACTTGGAGAACTCTGTCCGGCCACAACATATGGACAACTGCTCCATCTCTGAAAGGGCAGAACTGAAAAAGTTGTGGAGACATCCCTGTCAGAGTCCACGATTGCTGGAGAATGGACTTTGAAAAAGTCTCCTCGTCGAAGAATTGAGTCTCTCCCGTACTGGCTCAGAGAATGGGATCTCTACTCTGGAGTCCATATGAAACCACATGAAAACCCTAGCCCACACGGCATAGAGAATGGGATCTCTACTCCGGTGTCCCTATGGAACACATGAAAACTCTAACCAAGATAAAAGATGGGGACCACAAACTGATGACCACATACATGTATGTGTATGAAAAGGAATCTCACTTTGGAGAACTCAAAGAAAATGGATCACTCAACTATGGAGTGCTTCAAACTTGGACTCTAAACCAATCCACAAAGTCTGAAACTGAACTGTAGAGTCTGGAAAATCTGTCTGGTCCGGAATCTGACATCTGAATATGGAATAGACCTGTGACTCTACACAATACTCCTCATTTCTCCCATACTTGTTGGAAAACAATGACAGCGACCAAGTTGGGAGAAGACAATAAAATGGGGAGAAAACATGAATCAATGAAATACTTAGCCGACCTCGATTTTTTTTCGGTTTCTCTTTTTTTAATCATTTTTTAATAAGCTGTCTATTTTTTTCAAATAGCCCACATGAGTACAAAGGCCGGACAACTATCCTCATGACAATTCCCGCGATTCTAATAGATCTCCAAAAAGATGCGGAGTTATCAGTCCCAATCCAAGTAATACCGGCTTCAGGCCAAGCCTGCCTTGAAATAATGCATCTGAAAAAAGATGGTCCAAATCCTCATTGCCATCACCATTGCTTTCGCACACATCACCCATATTCAAAAGTATATATTGCCTCACCTTTGTAAGCAACCAACCACGTTTGATGAGCGAAGTAAAAACCTTAATCCGCAACGGAATTCTGCTACACCAAATAATAGTGCAATCACGAGTAACATCTTCTTGTGTTGAATTAGCACTGCGAGAGAAGAAACGATAGGCTTTCTCGACCGTAAAGCGACCCTCGTTCCATTCAAAATAACCACGCCCATGATTGTAATTTGTACCCTTGCAATCAACAAAATCCTCAAGCAATGCCAAGAACTATATCAATTATTCTTCCGAAAAATCTGCGTTAAAGGCCGAGGAACAATTGCAATCCACCCAAGCATGATGAACCGAAATGGCATGATCCTCTACCAGAGCGAAAAAACATGGATATCTCACATTTAATGCGCCTAACGTCATCCAATCATCTAGACAGAAATGAAATACATCACTACTACCCACCATGGGTCGCAAGCATGGGCTCACCTCCACAAGAATCTTCATAATACCTTACCACAAAGATGAGGGGGGCCAAATACTACAAGCAACCCAAGAATCTCGGATCCTGTATATTGCACGCATCAAATGACATACTAAAGCATCATCACTTCCCCACATTCGAAGAAGCCACTTGCATAAATGGGCCTTGTTCATGCATTCTAACCTCAAGATACCAATCCCACCGAACTACATTGGCCTCATCATCTCCTAGTCAACGTGGTGTATACCATGCTTATCTTGCAAATCGTCATCCTAGAAAAATCTCTGCACCATAGCCTCAAGCCTCATCCGCACCCCCACCGGTAGAAGTCTTAAAGAATAGAAGAAAATGGGAATGGCTAACAGAACGTTCTTGAGCAGAATTAGTTTCCCATCTCGAGAAACAGTCTTCGCCTTACAACCTGCTAGTATGTTTTCAAATTTGTCCAAAATCGGCTTCCAGTCCGCGACCCACAACCTCCCTGGACCCAAAGGTAAACCAAGATCACCACCAAGAGTGCATCGTGATTGCAATGAAGAATGAAACCATCCTCCAGAATCTCTGCCTCTTTAAGTCCAAATGGCACAAAAACCAACTTCACCCTGTTCAACTGTAGACTCGAGATATCTCCCAAATTATCTAAAATTCGCGTTGCATGTTGTAACTGTCTTACTCACCCTAGAGAAAAATCATCGTGGCATCTGCGTACTGTAGAATAGGTATAGAGATGGCATCTCTGTTGTATCCAGAACACAAATCGGATTCATGTCAAGTGCATCATAGTAGTCAAAGCATCAGACGTACTCACAAAAAGGATAGGTGCCGGTGGGCAACCCTGACGCACACCCAGTTGCAGCTGAAAATATCCTCCATCTAGGCACCCATTCAAAAGCACTGCATATGAGGCTGTTGATGCATTTTTTCATCCAAGGGATCCATCTATCAGGGAAGCCACATCGTCGCAAAGAATCCCAGAGAAAATGCCAATCCATACATTCATAGGCCTTAGAGAAATCGACCTTCCATAGCAGGCCCTTGTCGAGCATATGTTTCAAGTCTAAAGCCATCTCCGAAGGAAGCACCCAACCATCAGTCATATGCTTCCAAGCATAAATGCAGTTTGCTCAGCGGAAATAATCCTATTCAGAATTCCCTTCCGACGATTAGCCAGAACCTTGGCAACAATCAGATAAATGGCATTGGACAAAGCTATTGGTCTAAAATCATCCACGCTACTAGATACTTCCCTCTTAGGCAATGGAAAAATAAGGGCCTTGTTCAGTCGATCAAAACCAAAATTCCCTTCCATGAACTCTCGTAGCACCGCCAATACATCCTCAACTACATCCCACTGATCCCAGTATTCCTTGTAAAAGAACACCGAAAAACTGTTAGGGCTAGGAGCCCCATCCACATTCAACTGCCAAACCGCCTTTTTCACCTCACCTTCTTGGAGAGGGGCAACTAGATAGTCAGCATCCGCAGGTGAAATCTCCTTCACTCCCTTACCCTTCCATCCCCATCCAAATCGTCTAACCCTCATGCTCAACTTCTGAAAATGTGCTTGAAGTGCCCTACCCACCTCAAGATCCCCCTGAACATGCACTCCATCCTCAGAGATAGAGTGGATGTAGTTCATGTGCCTTTTGCCTGAGGCCAATAAAATAAATGTGTGTTGGCATCCCCTTCCGGAAGCCACCGTTGCCGCAATCTCTGTTTTGATGCCATGCGTTTGCACAGGTAATAATAAGCTAAATTGGTAAAAAAAGGATGTGTAACCAGGCAGATTATCAACTTTACACAACCATCCTCCAAGCTCCAAGACATGGAACAAATAAACTTGTATTGAGATGTACCCAAGAAGGTGAGCTTGATACATCAGTAAAAGTTGGTCACATCTGACCAAAAAAGGACACGGGAACGAGGTGAGGTGCCGAGGTTTTGTAAGAAAAAGGCAAGGCAAGGGTGTGTACAATAATTCCAAACTTATCCAACCCTTTCCCACACAACGCATAACAAGAACTTATAATCAAGATGTCGTTTAATTATAAACATCTAACTTGGATAACTATGCTAAACTTTTGCATTTGTTATCTGAGAAAAACACTGGAAGTTATTCATGTCAACTCAATTCTGAAAAAATACACTAACCATACAGCCACAAGCATTTGTACATCATCTAAAGATGGATGAATCACTGCCAGTACCACCTCTCAGTTTGTGAACGTACTTCCTGTGAGGACAATGCGTCCACCGCATTCCAAATTTGAGACCAGTTTATCAATTCAATAGTTTTCACTTTTCAGTTTTACAATATTCAAATCTAATAAAGCACATAAGGTGAAAATGAATCAAAACATCTGCCCCAAATCAAATGACAATAGGAGGAACCTCATTGTTAAGCTCACAAATGCAAGAATGTACTGAATGCTTGCATAAATTAAAAATCTAAATGGAACACACAAAATTCGGACTAAAACTTCAAAAGCTCAATCCACACATACAAAACAGCACCCTAACCTCATATACAACCGGGCAGACCTGTTGGATGGCTTGAGTTGATATAGGCACCTACCGCTCAAACAACCAAACTTGGGATTGGATTTTCCATCCGCATCATGTTGAACTGACAACCACCACTCCTTCGATGCACTTCCACAAGGATGGTCCTTACACATTCCTGGATTAGATTACCTCCCTTTTTTTGTTACATATGTAGTCCCACTCTTCTCATTTCATGGTAGGGTTGAGTTATAACGACTTCTTTCCTTCGATTTTTGGCTTCTTGGGCTACAGCACAGGTTCGACTGCTCCTGAACATGTGGCAGACGGACATTCTGATGCAATTTGCTCTTTTTTTAAAGGAAAGCAACTCTCTTTTGATATGCATTCACTCTGGTGTAATCCCAATACATAACCTTTAGGCCTAAAAATGGACAAATCAAACCACGAAGTAAAGGTCAATGACACCTTTCAATTTTATGTGCCCACAAATCACATTAGACTAGAGTCCTGCTCGACCTTGCTGACATTGATATATGGTGACATTTTTAATGAAACAATTTCATCATAATGTTTATAAGACGTGTATTTATTATTAGACATGTTGAATTTACTTTAGATTCTTTTTTTCCAACAATATTCTTAAAGTGGACATGTTTTTGTACAACCACCACCACTCCAGGCCTTTCCCCGCTGCAAGTGGAAGGACAGGTTGATTTTGCAAATAATGTAATTCCAATTGAACCACATAGCCAACTAAAAGTAGTCTACAAGTCTACAAACACAATGATAACCTAAAATAACAGCAGTTAATCAGTTATTGTCCTCACCATCCCTAGATAGCTCCCTCCAAGAAGTACTTTTCTGCCTTGCTTATCCATAAGGTATGAAGCAACCAATGCCCCTGAAAAGAACTAGCACCATATTCCATGTCTATACTCTTATTGACACCAAATAATACACATTCTAGTAAGAATATAAGACCTGCAAAATTTGTAAGACCAACATATAAGCTGGCTAAAGAACCACTTTTGATGCCTACATCCTGAAATGTCAGCGACGAAAAATATAGCACTCCATTTATTCCAGCAAATTGTTGAAGCAAAAAAAGAGATCCGCCAATAAGTGCCACTGCAATGTAGTGGAAGATGTTAGTATAGTTGCAGTGTATATGCCATGATACGCGTATCCAAACAAACAGGCAAAGAACTTCATAACTTATTATAGAATTCTCTGAGATGGCTTTGTGTATTGACTATTAAATACAAAACAAATAAGTCAAACATATTTTACATCAAAGGGTCGTAACTAAATAGACCCCCTTTAAGTGTGAATGGGCTTCTATGTTGTTCTTGTCGTTGTTGTCACCATTATTAAAGATAAGCGTCGAATTCTCTTAGCTGCTTACAAGAATTTGGATATGGCATTTCTAAGTGCTTATGGTTTGAATTCTCGTAGCTGCTTGCAAGAGCTCTAGCATCAAGCTTACCTCATAGCCAATTACATGACTGTTGGAGTATTTGATGTATGCGTCAGTTATGAGGGAAATAGGTAAATGGATCCCTCCAGGATCCATTTACCCCATCCAACAGTTTAGTCCCACATCTACTGTGGAGGCTATATAAAGAGCCCCAGGCCTCCTGTAATAGATGAGAAAAAGCAATGAAGCATATGCCCCTTTGAGGGCTTCTCCCGTGGTTTCATCCAGCTCCTTAGGGAGTAGGGTTCCACGTAAAACCCCGCGTTCTTATTGTTCTTTATCTTATCCATGTTTTCGCTTCCGCTTCCTATTTTCTAACATGGTATCAGAGCGGGTTCGTTTCTCGAGGATTTCATCGTGTTCTTTATTTTGATTCGAGATCCGATTATTCGTTCGTTCTTGAAGATGAATTTTTATGAAGTTATGTTCAAGATTTGTGCACGTCTGGTTCAAGACTGATTATTATGTTCTGGAGTTGTTCAAGAAATTCTAGGGTTTTTCCATTGAAACCCTAATCCATGCTCCAGCATCGTTGCTCAGGCCGCGCCCAGGCAGTCTCCAGCCTTCGGGCTGCGTACGATCCAGGCAGCGCGCCCCTTCAAGCCCTTATCCATAAGGCGACGCTATCTCGCACAAGGCCATCACATCTAGACGGCAAGACAGGTGTGCCTCGCGCACGCTACAAGCACGCACTCCAGCGGCGATACTCGTAATATCAAACAAAAATTGGGGGTGGCGCCGAGATTTCCTAGCGAAAATTCCAGGTTGTAATGCCGCTTGAAGCACCAACCACACACAGCTTTTCCATGGCGGTCCCAGCAGCCGCGCGCGCCCTCCTCCAGATCCCAGGCGTAGCCACTCTGCCCTTCCTCTCTCGCGGTGACTCAAGCGCGTCGTCGACAATGACGTCCCCAGCAACAGCGCGACATCTTCTTCCCAGACAGGCAGCGCGGCACCTCCAGGCTTCCGCAGACGCCGCCCCGTCGTGATCCAGACCCAACCCACTGCGTGAAGGTGCGGCGGTAAATTCTCCTCCCATCGAGCATCCCCCGCAGTTGCGGAGGCGCACAGTCCCATAGCTCCAACCGGCGACGGTGCATCCCAGGCAACGGCGAAGAAGCCCTGCTTTTGGGGCGGCGGAAACAGAAACGATGGGTTCCCAATTTTGGGAACCCTAACGCGTGTACAATGGGGGCCCGATGCCTTTTCTTTTATAAAAAAAGAGAATGGGGCTTTTATTGTGAGGCCCACTTGGGCGTTAAAAAAACGAGGGGGCAGGAGAGAAAAAGGCCAGTGTGGGCCGGTGAAAAAAAAGAAGAAAAAAAATAGAGAGAGAGAGGCATTTGTTTCAAAAAAAGGGCGCGTACAAGAAAAAGCCCTACGCAGGAAAAAAAAGAGATGAAAAGCCGAAAAAAAATGTCAACGGCTTAAAAAATGTTGTTTCAAAAAAAATGAAATGATGAATGTTTTGAAAAGCCGACAAATGTGTGATCGGCTAAGTGGTTTTTTGTTTTGTCCCCATCATTGTTGTCTTCTCCCAACTTGGTCGACGTCCATGTTTTCCGACAAGTATGGGAGAAAGGGGGAGTATATGTAGAATTCTCCGGCATCATCACTCTGACGATTCATATTCCAGTTCCGATTCAGAGACAGATTTCATATTCCAGTCCAGATGCCCGTTCAGATTCCAGACTCTACAGTTTCTCAGATGAAGATTCTCCATGCGCAAGATTCAGACTCGACGTTCAGATTCCGAGTCCACAGGTGTGATACGCAGTTGTTCAAACTCGACAGATTGGTCAAAGTCTAAGATCGAGGCACTTCATGATGAGAGGCCCATTTTCGAGTTCTCTAGAGAGAGACTCATTTTCATACACGCACGAGTATGCGGTCTTTTCAGATGAGCACATGTATGCCATCAATTCATAGGTCCCCATCTTTCTTCTTGTTTTGTCGGCCAGAGTTTTCATATGAGCCATAGGGACTCCAGAGTAGAGGACCATTCCCTATGCCATGTTTGCAAGGGTTTTCATGTGGTATCATAGGTACACCAGAGTAGTGCACCATTCTCTGAGCCAGATGGGAGAGACCCAGTTCTCCGAAGAGGAGACTTTTCAGACTCCATTCTCCAGCGACCGTAGACTCCGAAGAGGATTGCACAGCCACGACCCTTATTCAGTTTGACCCTTTTCAGAGATGGAGCAGTTGTCCACATGTTGTGGCCGGCCATAGTACTCCGACGAGGAGACTCATTTCAGTTGCAGTGACTCTGACAGGCGCAGTTCAGAGCACATGCTCTCCGACGAGGAGATTCAGCAGACGCACACTCCAGCCCGTTCGTCCTCCTCACCTGCACGGCATGAGAAGCAACATCCTCGACTGCAGCAATGTGTGTGTTGGGTTGATATTGTCCATAGTGTCCTGTAGTGTTGAGTTGAGTTTCTTTCTGTTTGTCCAAGCTGAGTATTGCATGCTCCAGCTTGAGGGGGAGTGTTAGAGTATTTGATATATGCGTCAGTTATGAGGGAGATGGGTAAATGGATCCCTCCCCATCCAACAGTTTAGTCCCACATCTACCAGTGGTGGGACTTAGAGGCTTTGTGGGGCTATATAAAGAGCCCCAGGCCTCTTGTAATAGATGAGAAAAAGCAATGAAGCATATGCCCATTTGAGGGCTTCTCCCGTGGTTCATCCCGCTCCTTAGGGAGTAGGGTTCCAAGTAAAACCCCGCGTTCTTATTATTCTTTATCTTATCCATGTTTTCGCTTCTGCTTCCTATTTTCTAACAGTGACGATGTAATTCTACGGGAGAATGAATGAATTGTTTATTGAGGAGGCCATAGGGCTTTCTTATACAGAGAGGAATAACCCTACATGGCAAATTAAAATAGACAGAAATAACAAATATATAAATGCTAATAACTCTCAACAATCCCCCTCAAGATGGAACATAGATGTCAATCATGACCAGCTTGGAACACTTCCGGAACACCCCTTTGGTAGGGGCCTTGGTGAAAATATTGTTGTCTATTCCCCTAAGCTGACATGGGAAGTACAAATGAATCATATCTGTATCATGTCTCGCATGTAATGGCAATCTAAATGTAATGACAATCTACCTCTATGTATTTATCCCTCTCACAAAAAACTAGATTGTTGGCAATGAATAATGGCGTTTGATTGTCAAATAGAAACTGCATGGGAAGAGGTGTGTCACCAGCTAGATCAGTCAGAACAGATCTGACATGCACCATCTCAGTGCCCCCTGCATCATAGCTCAATATTCGAATAGCATTCGACCTACTAACCACACTCTGCTTCTTGCTTTTCCAGAAGACCAGTGAATTCCCTATGAAGACTGCAAAACCACGAGTAGATTTTTAATCTTTATGAAATCCTGCATAGTCGGCATCTGCACAGGCTGCGATGGTAAGTGATGCTCCTCTACTGAAAAGCAATCATGTACTTGGAAAAGACTTCAGATACCTTAGGATCATGTAGACTTGTTCCATGTGAGCATGTCGTGGCTACTCGATAAAATGACTGAATTTGCTCAGTGTAAAGGAGATATATGTCCCGGTAATAGTCAAATAGAGAAGCTTTCCAACAAGCTCCATGTATCTCCTCTTGTCCACTTCATTCGTACCATCATCATAGAACTTCATGTTGTGATCCATAGGAGTGGTGGCAGCTCCGCAATCCGCAATCCTTGTCTCTAAATTGAGATATGTAATGCACTTCCTCTTAATCATCACAAGACCCCTGTAATTCCTAGCAAACTCAAGCCCAATGAAGTATGTAGTTCACCAAGGTACTTGGTAACTAACTGTTATCCAAGAAACTACTTAGCTCCGCGGATCCCATCTAAGCCGTCTCTTGTAACAATGATGTCGTCAACATAAACCAGAATGATAACTATAAAAACCTCAAAGGGAGTCTCGTCCTCGAGACTCGAGTCAAGGTTAATAGGTATCTTGTTTGGATTTAATATGGTCATAAAAACCTCAAAGGGTTTTGAACCCATAAAAACCTCAAAGAGAAAACAAGCCATATTTATAATGTATCTAATTACAAAAGCTTGTTTTGATGATTACATCAGAATAGCTGCGGGTATCTTGCCCGCATGTCGGCTTCGGTCTCCCATGTTGCCTCTTAGACTCCGTGACGGTGCCACAAAACCTTGACCAATGAAATCTTTTTGCTGCGAAGCTTCTTCACAGCACGGTCAAGTATCTGGACTGGCTTCTCCTCATAAGTCAGATCCGGCTCTACATCGAGATTCTCGTAACTGATGATGTGCCGAGGGTCGTAGACATACTTCCTCAGATTGGATATGTGGAAAACATCATGAATAACTGAAAGATGTGGAGGAAGGGCTACTCGGTATGCCACTTTCCCTATTCTAGCCAGAATCTCAAAAGGTCCAACATATCGCGGCGCCAATTTGCCACGAACACCGAATCTCTGTACTCCCTTCATGGAAGATACTTGCAAAAATACCCAATCTCCAACCTATAATTTATAGGAATGTCATTAGTATGAGATTAAGTTGAACACATATATATCATAATTGAGTGGATGAGGAGAAAATAATTAGATTACCTGAAATTCTAAGTCTCTCCTCCGACGGTCTGTATAACTCTTTTGGCGATTCTGTGCTGTCAGAAGCCTCCGTTTCACAAGATCAACAGCTCTCGCAGTCTCCTCCAAGAGATCCACGGTATATAAAGCATGATCACCTACCTCACGCCAACTGAGAGGTGTGAGGCATCTCCGCCCGTATAGGGCTTCGAATGGTGCCATGCCAATACTGGAGTGATAGCTATTGTTGTACGTGAATTCCACCAAAGGCAAATGGTCCTTCCAGGACCCTTTCCACTCCAAAGTGCATGCGCGAAGTAGATCCTCAAGCGTCTGAATGGTGCGCTCACTCTGCCCGTCTGTCTGCGGATGATAAGCAGAACTCATCTTCAGCTCTGTCTGTAGTGTTGACATGAACTGATGCCAATACTGAGATGTAAATCTCGAATCCCTGTCAGACACCACTTCTCGTGGTATACCATGCAGCCTGATAATGTTCTGCACATAGAGCTTGGTCAATCTGGATGGAGTGTAAGTCGTGTTGACAGGTATAAAATGGGTTGACTTGGTCAACCTATCAACAACGACCCATATAGAATCATGGCCACCTGGTGTCTTCGGCAGACCTGTGACAAAATCCATAGAAATGCTCTCCCACTTCCACTCGGGAATGGGGAGAGACTGCAGTAATCCTGGTGGTCTCCTGTGCTCGGCCTTGACCATCTGACAGGTCATGCATCTGCTAACATGTAGCGCCACATCGCGCTTCATTCCATCCCACCAGAAATGTCGACGCAGATCACGGTACATTTTCGTATTGCCTGGATGGATAGATAACCGTGAATTGTGTGCCTCATCCAGAATGTCTCTGCAAAGCTGCTCGTCATTGGGTATAACGACCCATCCTGCCTTCCATAAATAGACTCCATCACAACAAGGTCGTCAAATTCGTCCTTGACGGCGCGCATGTATCTATCATGAATCCAAGGATCGGTCTTCTGGCCTTCTACAATACGATCCCAAAGACTGCTGTATCGTGGAGGCACGACAGTAGAAATGGATGCGCTCTCCTGAGGATGCCAATCGCTCAAAGCTGCAAGCGTATCCCATGTATATAGCCAGTTCGCCGTATCATCAGTATGTGCTCTCCTGCTAAGTGGATCAGCCACCACGTTTCCCTTACCGGGATGGTACGAGATCGTGCAATCATAATCCTTCAGCAGCTCGAGCCATCTACGCTGCCTCATGTTCAGCTCCTTCTGATCAAAGATGTACTTCAGACTCTTGTGATCCGTGAAAATCTCGAAGTTCACCCCATATAGATAGTGACGCTAGATCTTCAAGGCGAAGACAACTGCCGCCAACTCCAAGTCATGTGTGGGGTAGTTCCGCTCGTGTGGCCTCAACTGTCGTGATGTGTAAGCAATCACCTGTCCTCTCTGCATCAATACTGCTCCTAGACCTTCTCCAGATGCATCTGTGTAAACTGCATAGTCCTGAGTGCCTAAAGGAAGAGCAAAAATGGGCGTTGGAGTCAATCTTTCCTTCAGTGTCTGGAGGCTTGCTCACATGAATCGTCCCAAATGAATGGAACTCCCTTCTGCGTCAACCTTGTCAGAGGGCAAACAATGCGTGAAAATCCGTTGACAAAGCGTCTGCAATAGCCCGCTAATCCGAGGAAGCTCCGAATCTGTGTGACAGTCTTGGGCTGCTCCCAAGACATAACTGCATCTATCTTCGCAGGATCAACTGCAATGCCTGCTCCAGAAATGATATGCCCGAGAAATGAGACCTGGGATAACCAGAACTCACACTTGCTCAACTTGGCATATAGCTTGTGCTCCCTCAATATATCCAAAACAATTCGTAGATCATTCGCATGATCCCATTCATTCCGTGAATAGATGAGCACATCATCGATGAACACCACTACAAACTTGTCCAAGTATGGACGGAAGATACGGTTCATCATATCCATGAAAGCCGCAGGTGCATTGGTGAGTCCAAACGGCATCACCACAAACTCGTAGTGTCCATAGCGTGTCCTGAATACGGTCTTCGAAATATCATACTCTCTAATCCTCAGCTGATGGTAACCTGAGCGAAGGTCGATCTTCGAGAAAACCGAAGATCCTTGGAGCTGGTCGAACAAATCATCGATACGTGGCAAAGGGTAACGATTCTTCACCGTTCTCTTGTTCAGCTGCCGGTAATCGATGCATAGTCTCATGGATCCATCCTTCTTCTTGACAAATAGAACCGGAGCACCCCAAGGTGAAGTGCTCGGCCTCACGAATCCCAAGTCAAGCAATTCCTGCAACTGCACCTTCAGCTCCCTCAATTCGGCTGGTGCCATACGATATGGTGCCATAGAGATCGGCTGTGTATCTGGCAGCAATGTGATCTCGAACTCGATCTCTCTCTCAGGAGGTAGCCCTGGTAGCTCATCAGGAAAGACATCTGGATATTCTGATACTACTCGGATGTCCTGTATCATTGGCTCCTGATCAGATACCTCCCGAACAAATGCAAGGTATGAATCACGACCCTGATCAATAAGTCGTAGGGCTCGCAACACTGAAATGTACTCCATGGTGGAGTCATGTATAGTACCCTAAAAAGTGTACTCGGGTAGATCTGGAATTCTGAAGACAACCGTCTTCCTAAAGCAATCAACTAGTGCATGATGAGTAGATAGCCAATCCATGCCCAAAATCAAATCGAACTCATCAAGCTGCAGAAGTAGACAATCTGCGATCATCTCATGACCGCCAATCAGTACAGGCAAATGCCTGACTATCAGGGAAATGATAAGTAACTGGCCACCTGGCCCTCGGATATGATACGGGGAAGAGAGAGTCTATGCGACTCTACCTAAAGAAGCAAGTAGTCTCGAAACAAGGAATGAATGTGTCGCTGCAGAATCAAATGAACATGGAAAGCTCGATAAGAGCAGTCAGCATGTGTGCTAGCTGGTCAGTCTCCTGGCCTGATCAAGATGCCATGGTTCTGCATGAGAACCATAAGTAGTCGTAAAAGTACCATTTGGAGATACTTATAATATATGCCTTTTCTCTTCTTGGGATATAATATGTATGAAAATTAATGAAATTGGTGACATCTGTGGTTATTTAATTCGAATGTCATATTTCCCTTCTCGGACTCACGACAAGTCGGGAGACTGTCTCTATCCGAGAACTTAATGCGATCGGAATTGTAATGTTGCGAATGTGCGTATCGGGGTACCACTGCTCTGATACCAAACTGTGAACCCCCTAGGATCCGGGTACCCGTTTACGACATTTTCGCGGCATTTCATTCGCTAAAGATCGCCTAAATTATAGGAAAACAGGGAAAAAAAATTTTCGCAATGAATATAATTGCAAGTGACATTTGACATTCACATTCACAACCACAAGCTAATAAAGATAAATGTCACCAAGAATTTATTTCATTAACTTTCATTTCATTTTCAACCTGTACAATGTCTGAAAGTACATACAGTATATCCCAAAATCTGACTGAAGAGAAAAGAAGCATATAACATTAACTACCGAACAAAAACTGAGACAAAAAGAATAACATACCGTCTAGTATAGACCTTGTCTCTTGGAACCCTGTATAGCTACTGAACAACAGACTCCTTTCCTGCCATGCGTGCAAGGAAGAAAAGGAGTCACAATTGTGAATACAAACCCGTAGTTTAAAATAATTAACAAGTAATTTAATGTGCAAAAGAGAGCAAGTAGAAAGGTGGAATAAGCACTATTTACATCTACTTGCGTGAGTAAAAAGGTATTCAGGCTTGTAAGCATTTCTCATAAACTCTCATTATCCAAACACTTTTCATATTTAACATATTTATTTTGTAATTAAATGTTGATAAATTATAATTATAGGAGTATGCATATAAGTATATATCTCTATTATTATATTGACCAGATATCCAATCTGTGGATTTGTCGATGTGAAAGATGGAATATGAAATATTTATAGATTACTTGATTCCCAAGTTCAATAGGTAGGCATCCAATTCTTAATTTCAATTGTTTCAGATATAACTCCAGATGATATAGATAAAGATCATGATTCTTGGTCTTGGAGATCATGTCGTGGAACTTGATGGCTACTTTCTTGTTATTGAGATCATGTCATGGTTTTCGATAATGGACTGATATGATGATGATGAATTTGATCCTTAATTCTATTTACTCCTTCTAAGTTAGTGGATAGTCTGTGGTCTTGGTCTGTGTGTAACCTCACACTATGACTCTAAGGTATTTAAAAGTACCTTAGGGTTGGGGTGCCTCCGTAGGCATGCGGTGTTGTATAATGCATCCTAACTAAGTTCCCAACATGTCCACTAACTTATAGGGTTTTTGAACCAGATTAAAGTCACTTCTAATCAACTAAATTTTAAATTGTGATTTCCTCTAAACCTTCACTGTAACTCTCTCAGATGTACTCTCAATGATGTAGATATAGATGTAGATACGAATGATCTGGATGTAGAATCGCCGTCTGTTGGCGAAAGAAAACTCAAGCGGTGAAGAAGCCTGCAAATGGCTCTTCCGTCTCGCCCTCTAGTTGGAAGGACGGTCCAATAGAGGGATAGGTCTACTCCCCAACTACGCCACTGAGACGGGTGAGAGGGACTTCCCGGGAAGTCGCTCTAGAAAAACAGCCCGACCGGTAACGGGCAACCGAGCTCGTACGTAAAACTGAAAACCAAGGATCCCCCGCCTGGGTATCCTAAAAACAGGGTTAGCGGAAATGGTCTAAAGTCAGAATCCCAACGAGGCGTAAAAACACTGCGAGCTCGCGTAAAAACCGTGTGAAAGACTGGGATCCTAGACCCGCGCACTTGGCGGCCGCTGCCCGAACTGGGCTTCCTTTCTTCCGCCCAGGTGAGGGTCACCGCCCCCTCGCACGGTCCGGTGTAAAAGGCCACCATGACCGGCAATATAATTTATAAGTCATTACCGACTCAAAATCAATTTCATTTGCTTGTCTACTTTCCTTCTCAATTTCCTTTTTGAGATTAGTAATACAGATCTAGCTCTCTTCATCTTCAATCTTGGAAATCATTTACCAACTTCATAAAAGAAGAGTATTAATATTTATTATCACTGATTCACAACCAACGATTTATCTCACAGACTTCATAATGATATAAGGTACTTGACTTCCTTAATCTGATCAAATACTGAGCTCCATGGATTTGAATGACCTTATCTAGAATTGGAGTTAATTTCATACATCACTCCATTGCTCTCTTTCTTAAGATCATGTGCTTATAAATCTATTCATTATGATTATGAAATTTAAGGTCTATTTCGGGAAGGAGTCCTCAATTATAGAACTTATTACCATAGGTCTCCATTTTAATTCTTTTATAAACATGTGCATAGTACCATGGTCGAAAATGCAGATAGAACCACATACCATACCCCTAAAAATCATCATAATTTCATATTTAGGCATCCTCTTCACAAACATACCATTTATCAAGTTCAAGAAAAGTGACATCTTTAATGATATAACATTTATTATTGTTAGGCAACCATTATTAGATTTTTCACCAATCCATATCTATAGCTTAATTGATAAAATTTTAACTTAGATATGATTCTAATAATAATTGATTCCGGACAATCAATTTTCATGAATCAACATCTTATCTAAGAACTTAAAGCCGCAATACCTACTTCATACTGAAATTATCATTTAGCACAAAGACTTTCGTCAAGTCATGCTACACAGGCTGATCCAAGGAGTCTTCACTATTCCATAAAGTTTGGATAGTGTATTTATGTATTGACTTCAATAGTTAGGTTATGTTGTCTTAGCAAGGTTAAAATATATATATATATATATGTAGCTGTATGTATGTATACTGGTATAAACATGCTCATAACGATAGGAGTTACATATCTCCGTGGAGAAAATCATTCAAGCAAGATAGTTCACTAAGGTAAACTACTGTATTTGATTTCAACAAAACAGCTGTAGCCATTTCAAATCAACGAAACTCTACTAGATATTTTATGAATCAACTTATCAGTTGTATTCTACTTCAAAATAGATAAAATTTATGAATATAATACAGTAGGTCATAATATCTTAAAACTTTATAACTGCCGGATTATTTTTTTTTATAATATTTTAAAACTTAACAGTTGCCGACTTGTTTATATATATATATTGTAAATCCACAACATGCATGCGATTATTTAGAACAGGAGTTTTAATTATATTATTAAAATAGTAACGTAAAGAACATTAATATAGAACACACAATTGACTGTGATTCTTAAAATTGATATTACTTTAACTCATCACAGAAAAACTTAGCTTATATAGATTAGGAACAATTGTATGCATCTGATTTTTAGATCATCATTTTTTTTATAGCTTCATTATGAAGCTTTATTAATGACCTATACCTTGCCAATAGTAGTTGTATGTAAAAATCCACGGTTAGCCTAACAAAATCCAGAAAAATAAAGCTTATCACCAGTAATCAGAAGTCTGTTTGAAAATAAAAATTTCTGAGCAAATGAAATTGTTTCTGATCTGTATAATATCTTAAGCATGACAACAAAAGGAAATGGCTATGGAATGGACATAAAACAAGTATAATAAGCATGAATGGCAGCAATGAGGGGAAGGGTTGTACCTTTATATTCTCCAAATTTGGATGATAGAAGCTGCACCTGCTACTGTATGTAGCAGCTCTAACTGCAAGAAAAAGGGAAGCAGAAATTGATCAAGTTTTCTGCAACAATTGCAGGGAAAGATGGGGTTGTAACTACCGTATTTCTTCCAATAATAGAATAGCTGCAACATGCAGTCCCAATAGACGGCCTGAAGCAATGGCTTGTGAGGAAAAGTTGCTGCCCAAAACTTTCAGCAGGAACAAGCAGTGGAAGAAAAGAGAAAACAGAGAAGAAGAAAAGGGCTTTCTTCGTTGGAAACTAGGGAGAATTTATAAAGGAACGAAGAGTAAAGAGGAAGGAAATTTCCAGGAAGGTTCCTTAATTCTATAATATGTATTTTTTTAAAAAGTATATATGACATCAGCAAGCTGATGTCACAGCTGCTGGGATGCCACTACCTAATTTTATTAATTATTTTTTTTCTAAAACCACCGTAGGAGCAACTACTGTACAAGATTAATTTTTTTTTTACCTTTATATTTTCTTTGAAATTTTTTTTTTGAACTGACTGTACAGAACTAAATTTAAATTTAATTTACTTTTATAATATTTTTTTTAAAACCAAAATTATTTTTATTTGGCATTCATAGAAAACGACCGTATGCGCGCATCGGGCCTCGGATTTTGACGCGTAATATCTTGATTTGATCGTCTCTGAAATACGATCAATATGAGTACAATGTTGATATACTTCCGATCGGGTTTTGAATACCCGAAATTTTCGGATACGATTTTTGTTTAAGATTAAATTTTGTAATTTAAAAATATCAAACGACCTCCGATTGACGAACGGTCGATTCCGTTGGTCTTGTTTCGTCGAATCGGATCTAATGATGGTCTCGGTTCGTTTCGCGGTTTCCGAATTTATGTCGCGGCTTTTTCGCGGCATGCATTACGAAACGACCGATTTTTGGTCGATTTTACCCGAACAACTTTTGATTCATGATCAATTGGTCGTTTTAGGTTGTTTAGTATTGACCAACAACGTTTTTGGGTTCATTAGACCCAAAATCGGACGAGTTTGGTTTTACGCGAATTCCCGGATGTTACAATAACAATAGCTCTCGATATCTTGTGTACAAAGAGCGAGTGATCTGCAGTCGATCTCTTGAAGCTTTGTTGCTCTATCAGGTCCGAGAGCTTCTGGAACCATGCTCTGGGATTCTGCTTATGGCCATAAATGTCGTACGAAGTTTGCATATCTTGTGATCTCAGCAGCAAACCCTGTATTTGATGCATATAGACCTCCTCCAACAGGTTACCATACAAGACAGCATTCTTGACATCAAGTTGTGAAAGTGACCAGACCTATACCACATCAACAGAAAGGATGATCCAAAGGGTAGAATGATGAGCTACAAGGAGGAAGTGTCATGATAGTCAACCCCAACAGTCTGAGTAGACCCACGTACCACAAGCCTGGCCTTGTAGAGATAAACATTGTCATATGCTCTTTACTTTATTGTAAAGACCCATTTGTATTTGCTCAGTGTGGGATTAAAAAACTCTCCACACATAGAGGTCCAATTGAATTTGTCAACCACTACAAGTTTTGACATGAAAGATAGCGGGAGTTAGGACGCGGGGTGAGCGATGGAGCAGTGGTGGAGAGCTCGAAGCCAGGGAACGCGGGGTGCTTCGCCGCCGGGTGCTTCGCCGGGAAGAGCCTCGTCGCAGGGGGAAGGGGGGAGGCTGGTTCACGGAGGTTCAGCGGGTGATCATGGAGGGAGGGCGCGAGGAGGGAGCTCGCAGCAGTGCGATGGTCGGGGGTAGAAGCGGGGTCTCTGAGAAGGGGAATGTGGTGGTGTGCTGGGAGGAGGGGTAGAGGCAGGGCGTCGGTGCGGTTGCGGAACCACGCGGGGGGAAGTGGGGAATGGGTGCATGTATCACACAGGAAGCCGGAGAGGAGGTGCTTTCGTTGTGGAACTAGGGGACACGTTGCGGCGTTTTGTCATACTCCACCGAGATGTTTCTCTTGCGGGAGGCCTGGGCACCGCCAAGCTATGTGCATGCTTGCTCAAGGGTCTGTTACGGATGATGGTACTATGCGTGGCCCGGTTCGTCAAGACGTACAGCGCCTATCCTCTACGTCGTTTGTTCGCCGGGGGGTCGTAGCTTCGCCGAGGTGGTTGCGGGTGAAGCTCAACCTGTGAGTAAACCTCAACCTGTGGAGGGGGTGGCTCGAAGACCACTGAGGAGATAAGGGGAGACGTGCGGGGGTCCGACATGCATGCGTTGATCGGTTTCGCGGCGTGAGGTGCTATCTCGGTGGAGGCTCTGAAATCCCACGTGTGTGGTTTCCTTGGGTCGCGGTTCATGGACGATGTGGTGGCGCTTGATGCTCGGAGGTGCTGCGTTCGTGGACTCTCAACGATCCAGAGGGATCGCGTCCTTCAAAATGGCGATGTTGGCGATGTCTGCTAGCGAAATCTTCGATTTGCGGATGGTTCGTGTGCGGATGTGGAGGTTTGTGTTGCGAGGGTGACAGGCGTTCCTTTCCTGTCCTGAACGGTAGGCTGCTTGCGGAAGGCCCTGCGGTGGTGGGGAACAGTCCTAGCGGTGCTTGAAGATGGGTTGAAGCCCGGCTCGCCGGTGGACGACACGAGGGTGTTGCTGGAGTGCAACAAGGGCCTCTTGGATGGTCTACATGGACAGAGTTCTTTCGCGGCGATGGAGATTGGCTGCTTCACGTTCAGAATCGAGTTGCAGGTCGTTGAGCCTCCGCCTCCGCCGCCGCCGGAGATTCCAAGGGTGAATGACGTCGCTTCGCATACCGAGATGACGGTTGGTTTTTCAAGGGGAGCTTTGGTTGGAACGTCGCGCGAGGTTGATTACACGCGACCTTTGACGAGTTCGTCTCGACTCTCGGATTTTGTGCATGGCATCCCAAAAATTCTCTTTGTCTTTTGACGTGGAAAGGGGGATAACTGTATGTTCAACGCCGCCCTACTCTTTGCCGCTGGAGGTAGGTCCGGGAATCCGGGTTTCACGCTCGGACCCTTTCGCGGGTCAGGTCCCTCTTTTAGCTTTTATTCGGATACGAAGGGCTTTTCGGACTCGGTTATTGGTCGGTTCTTCTCTGCACCATCGGGTCCCTCTACTACCCCACCTTGCGTGGCCTTTACATCCGCAGAGGCTTGGCCCATCCCTTTTTGCGGGTCCTGGGGCTCGCCCCATGGTAATCCTCCACAGTCGTCACCTTCCCGAAGTGACCGCTTGTTGTCGGAGAGGAGGGTCCGGACCCAACCAACTCTGTGCTCCGGTGCTGCTCTGTCGTCCTCGCCCGCTGCCGTCGATGACAATTGCCTGATGATTTTGCCACTGCTACTACCATGATGCCGAGCCCTATCCCGGGCGATGATCAATCTTCTGAGGGGACTAATGACAGGAGAGCAGGGAAGAGATACAGGCGTAGGAACAGGTCCAGGTCTTCGCAATCTGAGACGCAACCGTGCTCGACCTTAAAGAATACCATTGCGGAGGCCGCGGGGGTGGCCCACATTCATTGGAGGCGCGAAGGTCCCAATTGATAATTCTATCCTAAAATGAGCGGGGGCTCGAGGACCCGGGCAAGCAGAGGACGCTAGGGTCGAGATTCGTGGAATGGGGTTGCGACATCATTTTGCTGCAAGAAACGAAGCTTCAATCCACCACGGATGATCTGTGGAGGTCTTTTGGTGCGGGTGGCATCGATCAGTACAGAGTGGTGGATGCAGTGGGCACTTCTGGTGGGCTGCCGGTGGCGTGGAGGTCCTCAACGCTGGCCTTCAACTCGATTATTCGCAGGAGGCACGTCCTATAGGTCCTCTTTATGTGTACGAACTCCTCTATGCCGTTGGCTATCTCATGTGTTTACGGACCCTGTTGTCATGTGCTACATATAGAGGTATGGGAGGATCTTCTCAAGGCGGGAAGGACGTTCAAGGATGTCCCTTGGCTCATTGGGGGGTGGGGACTTCAATGTTACTTTACGAACTTCAGACAGGCCCGGGAGCGGGGGGGCAGGACCCGGGGTCGGTCGATTTTGCTGACACTATTGATTCCTTGGGCCTTGAGGGTCTGGATGCGGGGGATGTCGCCTACACTTGGAGAAGCTCCAACTCGCGCTCCCGCATCGATCATTCTTTGGCATCGCTTGAGCTCCTAGATTCCTTCGCACTATCCTTTGTGAGGGCCAGGCCGCGGACTTTATCCGATCAAGCGCCAATTGTATGGGAGTCCGGTGATGCCCCTACACAAAGGGGGCTCTTTAGATATGAAAAGTGTTGGCTTTTGGAGGAAAACTTTAGGGAGGTGGTAGCCTCTCATTGGTCAAACGTGGATGCTTCCGGCTCTGCAGCGTCTCGCTTTGTACAGAAGCTTACCTCCTTGCGTGTAAGGCTGTGTGCCTTCAAGAGGGAGTCTAGAGCGGCCAGATGCGTTGCGAGGAAGGAGGCTGAGGAGGTGGTTCGGAGGTTTGATGCGCTGGAGGATTGTAGGGAGCTCTCAGTGGATGAGTTGGCTATTCGTTCGGCTGCTCAAAAGCAAATTGCGATTGAGGATCGTAAGCGGGTCACTGAGTGGAGGCAGATGTCGAGAAATGCTTGGCTGCGGAAGGGGGACGCTAACACGTCTTTTTTTCATCGCGTAGCTAGTGGGAGACGTTGGTCCAACGCACTTCGATCGGTTACGATTGATGGGGTGCGCGTGGATGGGAACAAAGAAATGGGAAAAGCTATTGTCAAACAATTTAAAGGCGTTTCATCGAGGACTATACCGAGAATCTGGAAGTGGTTGGGGGCCACGCCCGTAGCGCCCTCTTTTTGTGACATGCTCACTATGGATGTGTCCTTGGAGGAGATTAAGGATGCGGTTTGGGACTTGAACGCAGATGGGGCTCCGGGCCCAGATGGCTTCCCAGTGGCTTTCTAGAAAGACTTTTGGGATTTGGTTGGCTCAGAGGTTTTGGAGGTCATTTCTGAATTCTGTTTGGGCAACGCAGGCTTCGAAAGGATTGACCGAGCTATAATTATCCTACTGCCCAAGTCTTCGGCGCCGGAAGGTATCCACGACTTTCGTCCTATTGCGGTTTCTAACGCTTTATATCTGATTATCGCGAAGGTGTTCGCCATTAGGCTGAGCCATGTTCTTGAGAGCACTATCTCCACGCTGCAATCTGTTTTTATTCCGGGTAGGCAGATCTCGGATTGCCTCACTCTAGCATCAGAGATCATTGCGGACTGGAGGAGAAGGGATGAGCGCGGTGTGCTGTGGAAAGTGGACTTTGTGAAGGCTTACGATAGCCTTGACTGGAGATTCCTATGGTCGGTGTTGCGGAGGAGGGGGTTCCCGGAGAGGTGGATCTCTTGGATGAGGCATTGTGTGACGTCTTCTTTTACGGTCATGGTGAATGGTCGCTCGGAAGGGGGCTTCTTCCAGCCTCGTCGGGGTGTGCGCCAGGGGTGCCCTCTTGCTCCTATGTTGTTTGTCCTCGCTGCGGACGTCTTGACGCACATTGCTCTTCGTGTGGTTAATTGCGGGCTATCAAATGGATACTCGAGAGACGGGTCACTGATTCCGCTCTTACAGTACGCCGACGATACTCTCTTCTTCATAGAGGGGGGAGTATTGGAGGCCAATGGCATGGCCGTAGCTTTGGATATCTTCAGTGAACTATCCGGTTTGTTCAAGAATGTTGATAAGTCGAAGGTCATCCCTATCGGCCTTTCTGTGGATGAGGCTGATACTTATGCGTGGGCGTTAGGGTCGGGCTGCAGCTCATTACCGATGGACTATTTGGAGATGTCCTTGACTGTGGGCAGAACGAGGACGAGGGACTGGCTCAGAGTGGTGGAGAAGGTGGAGGCGAGGTTGGCGGGGTGGAAGTCGGCCGTTTTATCGAGGGGGGGCGTTTGGTCCTCCTCAAGGCGGTCTTGTCCTCCATCCCTATTTGTTTTCTATCAAGCCGCCATATACCAAAGGGAATTCGTGATCGGCTGGAGAAGCGTATGCGTGGGTTCTTATGGGGCAAACATAGGGAGGAGACGAGGGGCATTCAACTTGTTGGGTGGGAGGAAATTACGCTCCAGGGCTGGGGGTAAATCGTTTGGAGCAAATGAACGAGGTCTTACTTCTGAAGTGGGCAAGCAGAATTTGGGGCCCTAGGGAGGATCCTTGTTGTACCGTGTTGCGCAAGATCTACGGTATTGGGGGGGGGCACCGCATAGGCCGGCTGCTCGCATGGATTCTCCCATTCCGTTCTGGAGGGGGTGGTGGAGGTTTTCTCGAAACATATATCTTTGTTTAGACCGATCCTTGGCAGGGGCGACTCCTTCGCTTTTTGGTCTGATGATTGGACGGGAGGGGCGTCCCTTTGCTCGCGATTCCCGTGATTGTATGCTCTGGCGGATGATAAAAATGTGATGGTTGCGTCTTGCTGGTCGGATGGAAATTGGTTCCCGGCCTTCTCCTCTAGTTTTTCGGACCAGAGGCTCGAGGACTTCATGGATTGCTGGATTCTATCAAGGATGTGGGGCGCCTAGCGGAGGGGAGAGACCATTGGGGGTGGCGTGCAGGTCCATTCACGGTTAAGAAGGCTTTTGGGGCAATTTGCAGGCCTCCGCCCTCTTGCTCGGAGGTTGTGATTCACGATTGTGCATTTTTTTGGGCTCTCAAGCTCCCCGAGCGAATTGGTTTCTTCTTGTGGCGGTTTCGGAGACAAAGGCTGGTGACAAGGGACTGGTGTGCTAAGCTTCTGGGTTCCACCTCTGATAGGTGCCTTCTTTGCGAGGAGGCGATTGAGTTCGTCGAGCATCTATTCTTCAGATGCCCCAAAGTGATCCAGGTTTGACGGGAGGCCGGTCTGACTTGGTTTTGCGCTGAGGATCTCGCAGCTTTCTGCGGCTCGCTGGTGGCTAATAGGAGCAGACCTCGGAGGGAGATAATCTATCATGTTGCCATCCTGTGGGCCGTTTGGCTGGGAAGGAATGCTTTACTCTTCTCGGGGCAACGCTTCTACAAGGAAAACGTGGGGATTCATGCCGCGAGATTAGTGGAGGGGTGGGAGATGTAATTGGTTTTCCTCTTTACCTTCACTTCTGTTTTTACCTCTTCTGTTTCTGTTTTTTAAATAAAAGCTGGGGCGAACACCGGCGAGTGTCTCCCCCTATTTCAGGCTTTCAAAAAAAGACCCATTTGTAGCCAACCATAGAATCCCATGTAGTTGCAGTATCCAAGCTCTATGTGCCACGTGACTAGAGTAAACCACTTCCTCCTCCATAGTAAGACATCATTGACTATCTCGCATTGCCTCCTGATATGTGCATGGGATGGCAACAGTTGACGAACCTACCACAAACTTTCTGAAATCCTCTGATAAACATCTTAGTGAAATGTACGCTGCAAGAGAATACATAGTACGTGTACATCTCCTCCTCCGAAGTGTAATAATATGATCAAGATCCTCTGATAATTTGTCTCCTATATTACACTCTTCTAAGGTGTTGCAATCTCCTCTTGTAAAGTCTCCTAATGTATAGAAATATTAATAGTGTCAACAATAGAAGCCAGGTGTTCAGATTGTACATGAAATGTGATGGCTCATGGGAAAGGCACAAGAGCAGGGAGTCTAGTAGTCGGCCTGTAAATGTAAATACGAGGCAAAGTCTGAACCATAGGAGGCGGAGGTGAAGGAGGACGTGGAATGTAAACCTCCTCACCAGACTCAGATGAAGTCATTCTGTTATTTATGAGAGAAAAAAACCTCAAAGAATGTAACGTCAGTGCTAGCATAGTACTTCCTTTTGACAGAATTGAAGTAGGGGTGCACATAGATCAGATAAAATCTGTAATCCGATCCAATCTGTTGTCAAGATTGGATCAGTTTCAATTTATAAGTCTAATGGATCGGATTGGATTGAAATTTTACATATCCATTCATTTATGGATTGGATCGTATTATTGTCAAAATATGATCCGATCCAATCCAATAATAAAGCATAAATTAATTTAGATTTTTGTCAGTTGCACCCCTCTGAGATATTGCAATATCAGTTATGCCTCTCCCTTTTTTGGAATATCAGTTGTGCCCCTATCTTCTTGCAAAATTCACAATTTTGCCCTTATATTAAGGTAAAGTAGCGGCATAATTGATATTATAAAAGGGAAAAACTGTGAATTTTGCAAGAAAGTAAGGACACAACTGATATTCCAAAAAGGGAAGGGGCATAAATATCTCAAAGGGGCACAACTGATAAAAACTCATTAATTTATTTATTGTTGTTGGAGTATAAGTTGTATGCGTCATATATGATGGAGATGGGTAAATGGATACCTCCAGGATCCATTTACCCCATGCAAGAGTTTAGTCCCACATCTACCGGTGGTGGGACTTGGGGGCTCTGTAGAGGCTATATAAGGAGCCCCAGACCTCCTGTATCAGATGAGAAAAGTGCAATAGACACACCAGCCCTCTGAGGCATTCTCTCGTGGTTTCATCCCGCTCCTTAGGGAGTAGGGTTCCATGTAAATCGCGTTGTTCTTATTGTTCTTTATCTTTTTTCATGTTTCGCTTCCGCTTCCTATTTTCTAACATGGTATCAGAGCCGGTTCGATTCTCGTGGATTATTTTTATGTTCTTTGTTTTCGAGATTCGATTGTTCATTCTTGAAGGTTATTGTGTTCATATTTGTTCATGTTCTAGGGTTTTGTTGAAACCCTAATATTGCAAGTTAGAGTTGCTATTCCGGAGATTTGTGAAGATCCTGCGCTCTTGTCAGATCCCTTGAGGATTTGTCCTCCAAGCCGCGACACACGAAGCCTCAACGACTTCCAGGAGATGGCAAACCCCATAGGCGACAGCGAACCCACCGCGCAAGGCATCTCTGTACGCCTCCAGGCAGCCTTTGCGCCCAGGCTTCATCAAGGTTCCAGATTCCGATCAGCCTCTAGGCGATCCCCCCGCAATTGATGAAAGTCCCCGTCGGGGGTACGACATGAAGCAGGCAAAGGCGGAGGCCTCCCCTTCGTGTCCCTAACAGCGAAGGCTATCGCACCAGGCGAGCCCGCACGGCTCCTCGCGTGTCATCCAGGCGTCTTTCGCCCCGACCCTGAAGCTTCTCCTAAAAGCATGCGTTGGCTGTGTCCAGCCCGAGCTCCAGACAGAACTCATGCCGTGGACCCCAGCCCTCGACTCCCATCTTCTCCGCAGGCGATGGTGCACCCTCCGATCTCCTCCAGCGAGCGCACAAGCGGCAGGTCATTTCTCTCTTGCGTGCAGGCGACGCGAGAACACCCCCAGCGGCGGCCGCATCTCCCCTCCAGGCTGTCATCGCGCATCAGCAAGAGATGGCGCGACTCCCAGGTAGCTCGTGGCGCCCAGATCGCACTCTCCACGCGACACTGTTGTAAGTGGCGCCTTCAGGCGGAGCCGCTCTGTGATCCGTGCTGTGGTGCCTCCCTCCCTCCGAACCCCTTGGCGGCGCCGCACGAAGAAGAAACTCCTAACGATGCCTGATGTGGAGGAGTTTGAAGAGGGTTCTCACGATGGGAACCCTATTATATATTTAATTTAAAATCCCACTCTTGCAGGGATTGCGTTAGGTAGTCGACGGCCATCGTAAAAAATAGTCGAATCTTTCAACATGGATTTGAGCAAGAATCCATGTAGCCGACCCTACTTATAGTGGGAGAAGGGTTCGTACATTTTATTTTTTTAAAGCTACATAGATATCCAAAATACTCTCTTTATAGTTTAAATGCATTCCAACTCAAGCTTTATCCCACATCACTTGTTGGAAATTACGTTACGTCACCCCACTAGTTGGTTTAGAAAAAAGTAATACCTACTCGCAATGCCCTTCATCCCTTCTAATTTTCCAAATGAAATACCCTTATTAAAAAAATTAAACCCAAACAAAGCACCCACTCGTACCCTACCCATCTCCACCCTCGGGCACACGCATCTCCACAGGATGTCATCCTCGTTCCCAGCTACACGCATCATAACCAAATCTCCTTCGCGTGCACGCAACCAAACCTCACCCTCGACTCCTCGGCTCTCCCAGAGCTCCATCGTGCACGTGCACCCAGATCTCATCCCCAGCCAGTTGCCTTCTCGTCCTCAATTGCGCCCTCCTTGTCCCCAGCCACACGCACGCGCGGCTAGACCTCCATCGCGCATGCACAACTAGACCTCATCTTCAGCTCTCCCAGACCTCTGTCATGCACGAGCTGCTAGGAACCTTGGGTACCTCCCTCCCATACCGCGTAGTCGTGCACGGTCCTTGTCCCAGACCTCCTTTGTGCATAATTCTCCTTCTCGCACAGCATAGCCAAGCAAGTTAATTGTACTTCAAATGCAATATATACAAACTTGCAATTTTATTCAAAATTAATGTGACGCTTTTATGGTTTTTACAAATTACACATATGTTATCTATATTTAGTTATATAATGATTACTCGTACTAAATCCATAACTAGAACATATATTTTTGCTTTTAAAAAGCAACCATCCTTTTCTTTACATTTATCCATAATCTCAATTTTAGAACCATGACCGACGTATGCACTTGGGAATCCGTGTTGCATGCGTGGACGGGGGGCGTGGCGGAACAGATGCTTAGTCAAAAAAAATTAGAACCATGACTCAAATGTCAAGGACTAGTGTGCGACAAACTTAATCATAGGTTATGTGAGCACTAAAAATCCAAACCAATCCGTAATCCGGCGGATTGGAATAGATTTGCATATTTAATGGATTGGATTGGAAAAAAAATCTGTTGAATGTGGATTGGATACGAATTAAGTCAAAATCTGATCCAAACCGATCCATGTACACCCCTAAATCGAAGCACCAACACCCTTCCCGAGTCTAAAAGTAGCCAACAAAGATGTACTTGACAGCTACACGAGAGAGCTTATCACGGTCAATAGTCGGGCAATCAAACAAAAGCCAAAGGTCCAAAGACACGAGGTGCTACAAAGAAGAGGTCCTTAATAGAAAACATAATCGAAAAGGGAACCTTGTATACGGTTAACAAGGTAGAAAGCAGCAAGGACAACATCACCCCAGTAAGAGTAGGGAGCATGACTCTGCATAAGAAGAGTTCTAGTAACATCAAGAAGATTATGGTGTTTGCATTTTGCTAAAAAGTATAGGCACAACAAATAGGTCTGATGTAGGATGCCAAGTGATGCAAATCGGATTTTGCATGACGAAAAATAGTTATTTGAACGGTGGATTTTTCGGTGGAAGAATAATTGGATGGGTTGAGAAGAAGAAACTCGTCGAGAGCACGAGGGATTTGGGGAGGAAGAACGTGAAGACCACGTGGGAGAAGGAGAAAGGAGAGGAGATAGAGAATAAATCTCAATTGTATAAATGATGAACTGCCCAAAACACTAGCCTATCATCCCTTTATATAGGAGGGATGAGGTTACAAAAAAAGAACTCTAATTCAAAGTTAAACTAATTATCCTAAATTGACTCTAACCGACTAACCGACTAATTTGAAATCCAAATTTCTAACTAATTGAGATCACATGCGATCCCGTTTATTTAATTAAAAACACGACGACTTAAAATAAACGTAAATAAAAATTAACGGGTAAAATTAAATAAATATGCGGCCCTATATTTCTGTTCCACGTTGCATCAACTCTCCTCCGCTTTTAAGAATTCGTCTCCCGACAAATTGTTGGATCTGCAGGCTTGGAGGTTGATAATTTTGAATATGCGTTCTCGGTCGTCCCCTGGAAGAATTGGTGTGGAGCGAATGGCGGAATCCATACATGCGCGACTCAGGCGTTGGCAACGTGGGCTTCGTGGTGGAAGAGCAGGTGTGGCGCATAGGCGGGCGTCCATCCGGATTTCACCCCGTTGACGTGGTGTTCGAAGAACTCATCGGGCATCTTCATGACGATCAACTCGGCCCGTGGAGAGTCAATAGCGAAGCAATAGCACAAGGAGAGTAGAGGAGGAGATGTGTCCAGGGAATTAAGCCACGGGGCCTTTAAATAGGTGAAACCCATGGTCCTAATCCTAATAGGATAAGGAGGTTTTCCATATTTCCTCTTTTCAGCACTTCTTTTAAAATATTTCCGCTCCAGGGGGTTGAAGTGCAAATTTCGTATTCCTTCATTTGAAGACATTTTGTAAGAGAAGCCTTTGAATTTTCCTTTTGAATAAAAACCTTTGCATGGGGGGCCCTTCATGTAATTTTTCCCACTTAACTCCCAATCCCACAATTCATGGGATTCGAACCCCTTAGAGATCGGACCTCTTGTTAGGGTTCTCCCTTTCTTCTCGCGCAGGTTACGCGGATAGTGGGGGCTACGGTGGCGGCTAGGCTGGGGCGGCTGGGGGTCGTAGAGGCGGTGGGAAAGGGTAGTCGGGCTGGGGCATTGGCGACGGTGGCGGCAGTGGCGGCTGGTGGTCGCAGAAGCGGCGGAAAGGGGGGTCGGGAGGGAGGTAGGCGGGTGCAGCAACGAGGGGGAGGTGTATGCGGGACTGGGTGGACGAAGGCGAGGCGGGTAGCGGCGATGGGGAGGCGGCGTCGCATCGAGTAGCGTGCGGGAGGGGGAGGGCCTGGGATGGGGCGAGGCGAGGGAGGGAGGCGGAGGATGTGAAGGTGGCGGCGCGAGGAGGGGTGCGCAAGGGGGGTTGCGGCCTGAGCGGGAGAGACGAGGATAGAAGAGGGGGGTATCGTTGTTGCAAGGCCGAGATGAAGGGAAGGCGCGTGAAGTTGGTATGCGCGGTGTGGGATGGCAAGGGGGAGGATGGGGGCTTGGGGGGAGCTGGGGGACTGGGATAGGAGTGTCGGTGATGCGGGAGGAGGAGAGGGTGGGGTAGGGGGTTCACCGAGGAGGTGTGGGTAGCGGCGGACTGGGGCGGTGCAGCGGGGGTCGAGGAGGCCTGGGTAGGCGTCGGCGGGGTTGGGGGCTGGGCTGGAGCCACAGGGGCTGCGAGAAGGGGGCCCGAGGATGCGGGGATAACAAGGCTGGGCTGTTGTCGGGGACGGTATCATCGATGGTGGCTGATCTGAAGCGGCCTGGACTGTGAGCAGTTCGTCATTGTCGACGAGTTTTTCTTCCTCACAAGTCTGGATAACGGCTTCGGTAGTGGACAACTTTGATTTGGCGGCGCATAGGGCCTCGAAGTTAGCCATAAGATCTCGAAACTTGGAGTGGAATGTGGTTTGTAAATCAAGTAACATGCTCATCGTCTCCTTGTTGTAGGCGTCGTTGGCTCGCCGTTTTCGTTCGGACGAACGATAGTCCCTCGATGCATGTCGGTGCGAACGTCTGGACGGATCGTTAGATCGTGAGGACGATCTGTAGGCCATGCTCCGATACCAAATGATGCAAATCGGATTTTGCGTGACGAAAAATATTTATTTGAACGGTGGATTTTTTAATGGAAGAATAATTGGATGAGTTGAGAAGAAGAAACTCGTCGAGAACACGAGGGATTTGGGGAGGAAGAACGTGAAGACTGTTAGAAAATAAACATGCGGAAGCGAACATGGAAAAGATAAATAACAATAGAACAACGGGATTTTAACGTGGAACCCTACTCCGTAAGGAGCGGGATGAAACCACGGGAGAAGCCCTCAACGGGGCATGCTATGCATTACTTTTTCTCAATGAGTACAGGAGGTCTGGGGCTCCTTATATAGCCTCTCCAGAGCCTCCAAGACCCACCACTAGACAATGTGGGACTAAACACATGGATGGGGTAAATGGATCTCCTCCAGGATCCATTTACCCTGCTACAACACAATGGGCGCACAACCAAATACTCTAACACTCCCCCTCAAGCTGTAGCAAAGCTTGGACAAACAGAAATAAACTCAACTCAACGCTACAGGACACTACGGAAAATATCAACCCAACGCGCACATTGCTGCAGTCAAGGACGTTGCTTCTCATGTCGTGCAGGTGAGGAGGACGAACGGGCTGGAGTGTGAGTCAACTGAAGATTCGGAATCTGACCATCGAGTCTGAACTTGCGCCTGAAGTCTCCTCGTCGGAGAACTGGGTCTCTCCCATCTGGCTCAGAGAATGGTGCACTGCTCTGGTGCACCTATGATACCACATGAAAACCCTTGCCCTGAAGGGAATGGTCCTCTGCTCTGGAGTCCCTATGGTTCACATGAAAGCTCTGGCCGAACAACAACAAGAATGATGGGGACCTCGAACTGATGATGGCAACATATGCACATCTGAAATTGACCGCAATCATATGCGTGTCTGAAATTGGAGAATCGGAGATGTCTGAGTCTGAAACTGGAATCTGTAGAGTCTGATCAATTGGCTGGTCTGGAAATCTGTATCTGGATCTGAAGAATATGAATAGACCTGTGACTCTACATATATACTCCCCCTTTCTCCCATACTTGTCGGAAACTCAACATCGACAAAGTTGGGAGAAGACAAGATAAATAGGGGGTAAACAACAATAACATGAAACTTGCGGCTTTGTCATTTTTTTTAATAAGCCGTCATTTTTTTGAAACATTTTTTTAAGTCGTTTCAATTTTTTTCGGCTTTTCATTTCATTTTTTATTTGAAAATTCGTGTACGGCTTTTTTTTGGTACGCACCTTCTTTTTTTTATAACTTGCGTACGGCTTTTTCAAATGTACGCGTCTTTTTTTTCTTTTTCTTTTTTTTCGTATTTTTTTGAACAAAACATCTGCTTTCTCTTCTTTTTTTTCTCTCCCTTCTTTTTTTTATCCTGCCAACTCCCTTTATTTTTCACACAGCCCCCCCCCCCTTTTTTTCAATAACAGCCCACTTGGGCTTTTTACACGGTCTGCCCCCACTAAACAATTTTTTCCCTTAATAAGAAGGCAATCAGCTCCCCTTTCTTTCCAAAGGGCACGCGCCTAGGGTTCCCAAACTGGGAACCCATCTTTCGACCGCCGCCGTCGCCAGTTGAGGTCGATGCCGCTAGGGCTGGTCGATGCGCGTTGGGGCGTCGCGAGATGCGGAGGAAAAATGCGGAGGCGAGATGCGCCACCGCTGCTCGGTCTGGCGGTGCTGGAGTCGCCATCGCCTGGGGATCTTTCCCCTTTCCGCTTGGACAGGCCGCGCCTGGAGGTGCACGCCGCTGGGAGGGATGTACGTGCCTTCGATGGGGGGGTGGGGTGGGCGTCGCCTGGGCGAGGGGTTGTAGAGGATGCACCGCGGGGGCTTCGTGCGCCTGGGCTCGCGCGCCTGGGGGCGTCGCCGAAGGTACTGGGGCGCACGGGGAGGTCTTGATCTGGGGATCGCGCGAGGAGGAACTGGGGCGCTCGGAGATTGCGCACCGGCACAGCAAGGCACCTGAGGCGCATAGGGGTTGGGCGCGGTGCTGTCCTGGGTGACGCGAGAGATGGCGCCGCCTGCTGGGAGATGCACGCGGGGGTTTCTTGCTGGGAATCGCACACCTGGAGTAGCACTTCGCATAGAGATCTGCCTCGCCGCAGGACAACACTGCGCATGGAAGAGTCCTGCCTGGAATTCTTGAGGGCAGTACGAGCGTCGTGCGTCTCCTGGGATGGAGAAGGGCAAGGAACACCGCCGTGGAAGCAGCCGTGTAGGCCTGGAGCGGCGAGATGCGAAACAGAACAATGTTCCAGGAACCGTGGAACTGTTGTTTAGGGTTCGTGAAACCCTAAACTGTCGAACAGATCTTAACATCATTTTAGGAACAAATCTTGCCTTATAATCAAATCTCGAACATAATACTCTTCAAGAACGAACCAATAATCAGATCTCGAATCAAAATAAAGAACACGATGAAATCCTCGAGAAACGAACCCGCTCTGATACCATGTTAGAAAATAAACATGCGGAAGCGAACATGGAAAAGATAAATAACAATAGAAAAGCGGGATTTTAACGTAGAACCCTACTCCGTAAGGAGCGGGATGAAACCACGGGAGAAGCCCTCAACGGGGCATGCTATGCATTACTTTTTCTCAATGAGTACAGGAGGTCTGGGGCTCCTTATATAGCCTCTCCAGAGCCTCCAAGACCCACCACTAGACGATGTGGGATTAAACACGTGGATGGGGTAAATGGATCTCCTCCAGGATCCATTTACCCTGCTACAACACAATGGGCGCACAACCAAATACTCTAACAAAGACCATGTGGGAGAAGGAGAAGGGAGAGGAGATAGAGAATAAATCTCAATTGTATAAATACTGAACTGCCCAAAACACTAGCCTATCATCCCTTTATATAGGAGGGATGAGGTTACAAAAATAGAACTCTAATTCAAAGTTAAACTAATTATCCTAAATTGACTCTAACCGACTAACCGAATAATTTGAAATTCAAATTTCTAACTAATTGAGATCACAGGCGATCCCGTTTATTTAATTAAAAATACGACGACTTAAAATAAACGTAAATAAAAATTAACGGGTAAAATTAAATAAATATGCGGCCCTATATTTCTGTTCCACGCTGCATCACCAAGGGCCCTGAAAAATTGAAAGAGCTGAACGTACAAAACTCCAAGGCATTGTCAAAGTGAACATAATTAGCGATAACATAAAAATGTTCTTTATTTCAATAATGAAATTTTACATAACAAGACCAACCTATGACTTGTTTTTCAATTAAAAAAACCAAGAAAGTCCAGAAAATTCATCAGCTGCAACGAGATAGAACTTGTGCCCCTGATGAACAGGAACAAGTCGGGCACCCCAAATATCAAAATGCAATAACTAAATAAAGAATTACTCTCCGACTCTATAGGAAAACATGATGCTTCCCAAGTTAAAAAGCCTCGCACTGAAAAGTGGACTGAGAAGGAATCTGTCGGGAGATTACATAACTTCTGCAAAGGAAGGTGATCAAACCAAAGATGCCACATATATGGAGAGACTAATTCCATGGGAATATAAAATCCGCCGGCATAAGGAGACTGGACCAACCTGCAGAGACTCCCTTGCTTATATTTTTGGATGGCTCTCTAAAGGAGACGCATCCCATCTTCTCTAAAAAAGAGACTCCCTTGCTTATGCCACATCCAATCTCGTAAGTATATCTTGAAATACAAAAGAAGATGGGTCAAAGATGGTACAACAATTCAGATCCTTGGTAATTTGACTGATAGATAATAAATTCATAGAAAAAGCATGTGCATATAGCACATTATGCAGACATATGGACGATGTCAACTGAAACTCGCATGAGATGTAATAGGGAAATGTCTCCCACCTGCAATGACTACATATCTACCAGGGCAAACTGAACTATAGGATATGAATTGTGCTCTGTCACCGTAAAGATGGTGCAATGCTCTGGAGTCTATGAGCCATTCTAAAATGTCTACCATGTGACAAGTGGTAAGTGCATAGGTTGTAACTGAGGTAATGACAGAGGTAGCAAGTTAGCCGGTGGCCGAGGAGCACTAGTAGAACCAATGGAGAGAGCTGATGAGGTTCAATCTCATCACATTATACAATGCTAGATCCTTCTTAATTCATGTTTAAACTTGCTCAAAGTCATGAAATAAAAACTTATATGCTATGCATTACAAATCTATGAAGCAGACAATTCGCCTAAAAATCGGAAAATACAAATAAAAAAAGACTCATCTCATTCCATCTTCTATTTCCTAAATAAAGACATATTATAAATTTATTGTCTATTAATATAGTTTGCCAAGATGAAGTACTAGTCCTCTTCTATGTATTAGTATAAGCTTATTTTTGGCTGATTCCATCCTAGGTCAATAACATCCCTGTAAATATTGTTTTTGAAACCCCATATCCCAATATTGCATTCATTCTCAAGTGATTTTCTTTCACCGTAATTTCTTACTCACCAAAACTCCATGTTGATTTCTATCTCTATCTCTCTTCAACATTTTTCACTCCCTTTTCATTCTCCATTTATTGCAACCACGTGGTCCCTCCACCCTATCTCTCTTTTTTGGACGCATTGGAGCTTTACCTTTTTCTCCACTCATTTAAATCCATCTCCAATTCCTCTCTTTCCTAGTTAATGCCGTCAATTCCCGAGAGCAAGAAGAGCATCAGCTTCCACGTCTCCCCCACTCTTGTTCTCTTGCACGAGTACAGCAATCCCGGACTACATTTCTTTAAACAAGAATCTCTTAGGGTCGTTTGATCATCTTCAATATAACAGTTGTCAAGCAACCCCCATTTCCAATCGCCGGCCCTTTGATTTCTTGCAAGATGGGTATTCCCACGTGTGCAGAGCAGCAGCAGCGGCAACCACCCCACTTCTCCAAGCACGTCCAGCAACCGATTGCGCGCCCCTCTCCCATGTTATTCTCCCCCCCCCCCCCCCCGCACGGTGGTTACCACATCACACATAGCAGCAGTGGCAAATATTGCTCCCCTCTTCCTCCTTCGTGCATCGACAATAGATGTGACCAGCAACCGTTGACGACTCTTGTTCCCTCGAGCTTCCTAGCAACTGATGTCGATTGATGCCCTCTATCTAACTTTCCTTTGTTTTTTAAATAGATGATATTGTGTAGCATTACAGGGGTCGGTTCCTTGATCATCCTCTCTACTTCCCTTCCCTTCACAGGAGCTCCATTCTTTATTGAGCCACTAAACAGAAGATCGACCGAGGAGGTCACAGTTGACAGAGACATGAGGGGCTTTCGTACGTGACGGATTTGAGGAGCACATGTCCTCTCCAGAAATACGGCAACCTCGCCACCAGAAACAACAGTAAGCCGCCGTTGGAATCACGTGGGTGACAGCCACGGGTGTACACGGTGTTGGTTACTTTTACATCCTCGCCACTGTATTTCGTAGTCGCTTCACTGTTCCGCCACAGTGGTGGCAACCCCCAGCTCTAGCTATTGTGTAGAAGATCTAACAAGTGGGTGGCATCCACTTGTTCATTCTCCAAAGCCATCGAGCCGGTTCCGCTGCGAGCAGACATAGCAGATCTCATTTCAGAGCCGCTTTCGCTCTTCACCATCCACCCCAAAACTCGGTGAAGATATATTATTCTTCTTTTAATTTTTCATTGTTGGTGTTTGCATTTGCTATGCATTCAGAACTTGTGTAAACACTCATCTTGTTGTTCATTTCCAAAAGGTCAAGTGGGCCATAGTATGCTTCCCATGTCATGTTATTTCTGTTTATAAAAAAATACAAAAAAAATTTACGATGTTTATTGAACATACTCTACTTGTTTGTCATAGTTAAAATTGCCACAGTAACTCGCTAAACAGATTAAGTGCCACTTACTAACCAATCTATTATTTATTCCTTCTTGTTGGGCGCATTAGAAATTTTGTTGGAAATAATTGTTTTTCCACTCAAGAGTTTGATCAAGTAGTGGCCTTTGCTGGAATTCACTCTCGTATTTTCTTCTACATGGAATTGAAATGAAGAGTATGTAACTATAGTGTTGAACCCCCAAAAAGGACTTACTATAATTTGAAAATCACAAAAAATTGAGATATATATTGAAATACTAAAAAAGAGATTTGTGCATCACCTTCATCTTGTGAATTAATTTTCAATCAAACTAGTGTCTTAGTGGATCGACCTTGTGCTTTTTTTTGAGGCTCAAAAGAGGGGGATACACTCGTTGGTGCTCGCCCCTGCAAAATATATTAAGTAAAGTTGAAAAAGAGAGATACTTACAGGGGGTAAGAGGGGAGGAAAGAGGGAGAGGGGGAATAAAAATACAAGGTAAACAAGCGGCAAACAAATGCCGTGACCCAACTAATTACACCAGTCTGATATAAATCTGTTAGTCGCGATCGTCACGTTCTCCCTATAAAAACGCATCCTCGAGAAGATAGCCTCATTACGAGCACGCCAGATGGACCAAAGCCGCGCAATGGGGCCCAGCATATCAGATCAATCCCTCGTCCTGTTGGACCACAGGATGTCGCAGAGGTCCTCAGTATTGTCCGCACGAGCCCAAGCAACGTCGTCCCATACCCGCGTGACCGACAGACATTGAAAGAAGAGGTGATCGGTCGTTTCTTCCACCTCCCCGCAGAGATGGCACCGGACGTTAGAGTGAGGAAGAAACTTGGCGCATCGGTCCCGGGTCATCAAACGCCAATGACGAAAGACCCATAAGAAAAAGGCGATCCGCGCCGGCAAGCGCAGCCCCCAGAAGAATGCGCAGTCGCGCACCAGAGGAGCGGCCAGAGCAGGGGGGGGGAGAGCAGAGCCATGAACGCCTTGCGGGAGGAGAAGGCCCCATCCTTCCACGCCCAATGGTCCCGCAGAGCAACGGGAGAAGCCGTAGAGGAAAGAGCCTCCAGCAGCGAGGCTAATTCAATCGCGCGTTGATCCGATAGAACACCCGAGAATGATGGGCACCAACAACCATTGATCCAATAATCCGCAACAGAGGTCAGCCGATTCGACGCCAGAGCAAACAACCTCGGAAAGCGCGCCTGAAAGGGACCTCACCCCGACCAGTCGTCCTGCCAAAACCTGAGGACGGCACCCGAGCCAAGCACCGGGGTGAACAACGAACGGTTACTCCTTAACGTATCAAACACACAACGCCAGAAATGAGAGGAGTGGACCGGCCAAACCCCGCGCATAAATTCGCTCCAGTCGATGCCCAAAATCGCCCGCAGCACATTACAGAGAAAAGAATCATCCTTGCCCCAGATCTTACTCACCCATTTCAGAAGTAAGGCCTCATTGACGCGATCCAAACTTCGGACGCCAAGACCGCCGGAGCTCTTAGGCAAGGTCACCACATCCCAGGCGACCAGATGAACACCTCTACCGCTGCCGTCCGAGCGACCCCATAGGAATCGCCGCATGCATTTCTCCAGCCGAACGCGAACACCCACGGGCATTTTACGAACCGATAGGAAGTAAATCGGTATAGCAGAGAGGACGGATTTAAGAAGGACAAGGCGACCTCCCCGGGAAAGCAAGGCAGCCCTCCAGCCCGCCAAACGCGCCTCCATCCGCTCCAGAATAGCCCGCCAATCATTAGAACGGGCCCGCCCAACCGAAAGAGGAACACCAAGGTACGGGAGAGGAAGCTCCCCAATCCGAGAGCCAAGCAATAGGCAGCAGTCCTCCGCCTCCGACGTCGACAAACCGAAGGGCACCACGATACACTTAGCAACGTTAGTCGACATCCCCGAAAGCTCACAGAAAATAGAGATAGTATGGGCCATCCCCGCCACCGCATCCGGACCCCCTTCAATGAAGCAGATCGTGTCGTCCGTGAACTGGATTAGAGGCACGCAAAGACCCCCCTTGCGGAAACCCGACATGAGGCCCGCGTCAATGACGTCGTGCACCATACGAGTCAAAACATCCGAGGCAAGAACGAAGAGGAGAGGCGCCAGGGGGCAGCCTTGACGCACCCCCCTGCGAGGCTGAAAATAACCGCCGACCGGCCGGCCATTGATAAGCACGGAAAGTGAGACCGTGGAGATACATCTGCGCATCCAAGCAATCCAGAGATTCGGGAATCCCCGCCTACGCAATGCGGACCAGAGGAAGCGCCAATCAATAGAGTCATACGCTTTTGCAAAGTCGATCTTCCAAAGAATGCCCTTCTTTTTCTCCCTCTTCCAATCAGTCACAATTTCCGATGCGACGAGAATGCAATCCGCAATATGCCTACCCTTAATGAACGCCCCTTGGACAGGCGAGATAAGGCCATCCAAGATCCGAGATAACCGGTTTGCCAAAGTTCTTGCCACAATAAGATAAATAGCATTGGATACTGCGATAGGCCGAAAGTCGTCAAAGCGAAGCGCTGGGGTCTTCTTTGGAATAAGCACAATGTTTGCTCGGTTGATACGATCAAAGCCGAGGTTGCCAGAACAGAATTCGGAGACCACCGCAAAGACGTCCCCTGAAACCACGTCCCAGAAGTCCCTGTAGAAAGCGACGGGAAAACCGTCTGGACCCGGGGATGAATCAAGATTCAGACCCCAGACAGCAGCCTTAATCTCCGCCAAGGAAATAGGGCGAGTAAGGAAAGCGGAATCCTCGTCCGAAATATGGGAGGCCCCCGTCCCGAGCCAACGCCAACGCCGAGAAGGGAGAGCAGAAGAAATACGTCTGAAATGGTCGGTGATGGCGTTTCCCATCTCCCGATCCCCCGTGAACACCTCATCATTGATGGAGATAGACCGAATAGAATTAATGCGTCTACGGTTGCTAGCCTCCCGATGGAAGTAAGCCGTGTTGGCGTCGCCTTCTTTGATCCATTTTTCCCTAGAGCGTTGACGCCATTCAATAGATCTCTTCTTATCCTCCTCCTGAACCCGAGCAATTGCATTAGTACGTTCACGAAGCTCGTCCATAGTAAGCTCGCGCTCGTTCTCAGCGGAATCGAGATGCAAGATAAGATCCTCCGCCGTGACGCGAACAGCATGTCGCGTATGTCTGGTGGTAGTCTTGAAGTCAGCGAGGACCCGACGAAGGGAAGAAAGCTTCTGAGAAAGCTTAGAAGCCGCCGAGCCCGAGACCGGGACCTGGGACCAATGGTTCATGACGATATCTTTAAAGTTTGGTTCCAATAGCCAGCTTTTTTCGTAGCGAAAAACCCCCCGAGGATTAATTCCATCACCAGCGTCCCATATAATAGGCGAATGATCCGAGAATGCATGGGGTCGCGAGCCAACAGAACAAAGAGGGAATGAGTCCATAGCCAAGCCATTAGCGAGAAAGCGGTCAATCCGGGAGCGAGAAGAGCTGTTCCGCCATGTGTAAGAGATATCGTTCGGAACCAAGTTCACAAGCGCCAAATCATTAATTAAGTCCAAAAATTCTTGCGAGCCAGGATCACGACCTCCCCGCCCGCGAGGTCGATCGGAAGAGTGGATGGTAACATTGAAGTCACCCCCCACAATCCACGGAATCCCTGAGAAGGAATTAGCGGCTTCACGTAAATCGTCCCATAGTTCCCGACGTAAAATATGGCAAGTTGGCGCGTATACGCATGAGACAACCAGGAGAGCAGCAGAGCCGATAGTTTACAAAACGATCGAGAGCACGTGACGACCAGCAAGCATAGATCTAAAAGTGAACGAGCGAGATCGCCATGTGACCAGTAATCCCCCAGCAGAGCCGACCGCGTTAATCGCACGGAAATGATCAAATGAACCGGCACCAAATGAACGCCACATATAGTCATCAATAGCCGCGATTTTTGATTCTTGGATACAAGCAACATCACAACCCCATTTAGAGAGACGGGAGCCCAGAGTCCGACATTTGACCATGTCCCCAAGACCACGAACATTCCATGACAGCGCCTTCATTAAGATAACTAAAGAAAAAGGCCCCAAAAAGAGAGAACCATGTGTATTCACCAATCAGCAACTGTCGGCAATCGTCCCCTGTGTATTCACCTCCTGTGCATTCACCTCCTGAGCATCAACTACCGGACTTCCCTCGCCGCCCTCAATGCCGCAGACGCCCGCGGCCTCAGCCACAGCCTGCCGTAGAGTAGAGCATGATTGCATCACCCGAGGCGCGCGGATAGAGGGGTTGCGCCTGCTGTATATAGATCCAAATCGTCTGAAGGAAGAGTCCATCCCTGTACCTGGAAGAAGAGCTCCCGGGTCCTGAGGAGAGAAAGCATTAGACGAGATAGGGGGAGTACGTATCGGAGTCGTAGGGACCAGAGGGGGGTTAACATCCAAGCGAAGGGCCTCAATTTGAATCACAATGGAATCGGGGCGAGACAACCGAAAATCCTTAAAAGCGGGCCGCGGCCACGATCCGCGTTGAACCGAAGAACCACCTCGCGTAAATGGGGGATCCGCGTAAAGATCCGAAAAGCCATACCGCATATCTGGGGCCGAACCGAACTGAGGGGGCGCAGAAGCCGAATCGGTCTCGGGAACCCCCACGACAGGGAGTTCAGAAGATACGTGCGTCAGAAGCGGGACCTGAAAGGGCGTCTCGAAGAAACCCACCACATCATGAGTGCATGGCGCCTCCTCGGAAAGAGCCACCGAAGCCTCCACGTGGCAAGAACTAAGTGAAGCGTCACGTGCCACGTGAGGCGGCGAAGATGAAGCGTCAATGCGGTCCGAAGCGTCGCCGGCCGGCGAAGCAAGAAGGAGCTGGTCGCCGCTCAACGACTGAGCATCAGAATCCGACGAAGGAGGGATAACAGTAAGTTCAGGCTTAAACCTCCAGGTGCCGATCTTGAGAGACCCAAAAAACGAGCGCCCATTCGCCTCGCGGAGGAAACCCGGGCTGCATTCGAACAAGACCTTCAAGGACTGCCAGTCGGCCAACGGGGAGAGACCGTCGTCGAAGATGGAGAGGATTGATCCCCACCGGTGGAATACCTTGTTGAGCACAGGGATAGTTCTAGAAAGGAAAGGAACACCTGTAATAGAAGCCATGCAGACCTCGGTCGAGGACGAAGCTCCATCAGCCACCCGGGGTGGCCGCCAGTAAACGACATCGTTAGAACCATGAATCAGTAAGAAGTCCCGATGCTGAGATGAGAGACCGCGCAGGCAACAGTGAGAGGCATCCAGCACGCAGAAGTCCCCAAGAAACGAGGGGCCCAGAGCACGAAGCACATGCTTCTTCACCGCCTCCCAGCCGACGACGGGGTGACGAGCGACCCCTATAAGCACCGAGCGAGAAGAGCCGAGGCCCTCAGACGAAGACGAAGCCGACACAGGAAAGCCCTTATCAAGAGAGAAAGCAGACGTCGAAGCATCTCCGAGAGCGCAAGAAGTTGCACCCAACGGCGCGCCGCTCCTTGCAGCCACCCCATGCGAATGAGAATACTCCATATTAACCAAAGAGACCGAGGGCTTCGGAAGAGAACGAGGAGCCACCACCTGCGCGTATGAACGACCCGGGACCTCCCGTCTTGATGAGCGGCCAGGATGAGCATCATGCACCGCACGCACCGAGAAGGAAGGCACCCTGGACCTGAGCGAGCTGCGCTGACGAACCCAACTGCAGGAGGCACGACGATGCCCCATAGCCCCGCATGCAAAGCAACGTGGAGGCAGGGGACATGCAGAAGCAAGATGACCCCGTTCCCCACACCTGAAGCAATGCTTACCAGCCTTCTTATGAGACATCGCCGTCCAAGCGCCCGCCGCAGTATCCTCCATGGCCGCAGAGCCCTCATGGAGGTAGACGACGTCCTTACCCTTCGCAGCACCAGCCGAAGCCATCAAACCCTCAACCGCAGCCTTCGCGCCATCGACGACAACCTCCGGAACATCGACCACCACCTTCGAGCCATCAACCGCACCCTTCGAGCCACCATCTAGGTTCCCCTTGAAGTGCGACGCACCCCGGAGAACCTCGTCAGAGGCTCTCGCGTCGGCCGCCCACGAACCGCCAGCGAACGCCCGAGACCTTGCTCCGCCTTCGCCGCTCCCACTCCCTCTCGCGCTCGCCATACTTAGTGTAAGTCTTCAATCGACCTTGTGCTTACCACCGTAAAAAAACAAATTAAAATTATTTAATGTTTTAATTGGTCAAATTACGGTTGCAACGACATAGGAATACCTTAAATTCACTCTCTAAAACCGCTAAGAAGCCGGTTAATCAAGAGCCGCAATCTCCCTCAGACGGGAGAAAAGATCATCATACTTCTAATCAGCAGAAGCAGTTGCGGGCTCATAACAATTCATCAACACGAGTAGATGTAGGGCGACCATGTTTTTGATGGCATGTATCCTCTGAGTGCCTTGCATGGAGTGCACGGTTGTGAGGACGTCCACCTCCTCTGCCATGGACACCACGTCATCTGAAATGTTCCTCTACCGTGTGATGCCTGCCATTGTAGAAGTGTGAGTGGTAGTTGCAGGATGTATCATGATCTCGCTCAGTCGATTATAGACCTCCTCTATGGGAGGTATAGATGCATCAGTGAGAAGTTGGTTGCGAACAGCATCATACTGTGGATCAAGTGCCGCAAGAAACACGCCCGCCATCATGATGTTTCCTATACATCATATGCTGCTCAATGGTAGCATTCAGAGCCATGAAGCTTCTCGAACATACCCTTGTGCCATGAATAGAATGCTTCGTTGTGAAGATCCCGTACTGAAGTTGCAGATTTTTCATCTCATTCCTCACATGAGAATATGTGGTGGCGAGAATGTCTCACATAGCCTTGGCAGTAGGCTAATGGAGAATGTTGTTGGCTATTTCCTTGGCCTCAAATTTCAGCGAAATTCGGTCGAATTTCTGTCGAATATCGATATCCAGTCGAAATCAAAATTCGACCGAAATGACCGAAATATGGGGGTCCTAGTACAAAAAATGACCGAAATGACCGAAATTTCGGACGAAATTCCATCGAAATTCTAGTTTGGTCGATACCGAAATGGTGACCGAAAGCGACATTTAGGGCCTTGGTTTCCATGGTAAGGGTACCAGTTATGATTTGTATGTATTCTATTTTATTGGTCTCCATGATACTCATGAATTGCATAGCTCACAATTCAGAGTCGGTCTTGTCCATCTTAACGATAGGTGTTGAAGGCTTCAGAGGATGATACATCGACCTTGTTCTCTGTCATGACGAACGAAGGAGCTCGGGAAGGATGTGACTAGGGGTTGCAGCGATGACGAGATGATACCCATGGGAGTCTGTTGCATGTGACGACAACATGCGGGTTGGGGGTGGTTGCAGAGGGCATCGAGGCAGCAGGGCATGGGGGGAGGGGGCAGATGGTGGGGTGGGGAACCGCTCTGATACCATGTGGAGAAGAATGAATGAATCATTTATTTAGGTCATATGGCTCTCTTATATAGAGAGGAGTAACCCTCCAGGGCAAATTACAAAAGACTGAAATAATAAAGACATAAATGCTAATAGTTCTCAACATTGACACTAGCATATACACACTGCAACTTGAACAAGCAGCTTCTAACCATAATATTTTTGCTTTTGCTTTTCCCGTGATGTTATGTTTTGGAAGTGGCTTCTAAGGCTAAGCAAACAACAAATCCGATCAAAGAGGTATCTAGGCATTGCAAGTGGTTGATGTTTTTTTAATTGTAATTAGGGGGAGGCCCCAATGGAGCTCACCTCACGAGTTCATTTATATAAGGATGAGAAGTTACAAAAAGAGGAGAGGGGAGTAAGAAGGACGATAAGGGTTGTATACAACCCATACGGTCAGGCCGTTTCTATTGCTAATCTTCTAAAGTGGTTAATGACGTTTTCAGTGTAGAAACACTGGCCTTTGAAAATGTTCTCGTTTCACGCGCACCAAATTGCCCACATGAGAAGGTATGCTTGGGAGACGTCATCATGAGAGTTGTCGCCCATCAACCTTATAGATGTCCAAAAAGCCGTTGAGTCTTCTACATTCAGCCATCGAATCCTAGCCTCGTTCCACATTTGTGACAAAGTACGACATTTGAAGAATAAATGTTCTAAATCCTCATCATCCTCATTGCATCTCGTGCAGACGCAATCCCCCGTGTGAAAGATCTTATCCCTCCATAACTTCGACATAATGCGACCATGCCTTACGAGCCAAAGATAGAATTTAATTTTTTTGTTGAACTTTTGATTTCCAGATCAACGTGAAACCCCGCTCTTGTTCCGTCTGGTTATCCGTTTGTCCCTGCTTCAAAAAAATGTATGCCTTCTTGACGCTAAAGCTCTCAGATTCCCACACGAAATGATCTCTACCACCAGCCGGTCCATCCACCTCCTCGAGGTGTTTGAGTAATTGCAAGTAGTCCTGAAATCGTTGCTCCGAAAGAGACGCTGTGAAGCGGGGGTTCCAAGTACCGTCGGAGTAAGCAGCCGCTATGTTACCCAATTTGTTCGTGGATAACTGGAATAGTCACGGGAAGCGACTCTTCAAAGCTCCTAAGTTCGCCCAATCATCAGTCCAGAATTTAAACAATTGGCCATTACCAATCACAGATTGCAATGCCTCTTTTATCTCTGGCAGAATGTCCCTCAGCCCCAACCAAAGGGAGGAGGGGTATCTAACGTGTGGTAGCTGCAGCTCCCCTCCAATCGAGTAGATCTTCCGTAGCAAACTGGATGTGAGATCCTCCTTGGCTCCCCACAATCTAATGATCCACTTGGAGAGTAAGGCTTTATTCATGCTCTGGAGTTTTAGTATGCCAAGGCCATCGTCCTTCTTCCTCCTGGTGACCGTTCCCATCCCGAGTGATGTATTCCTCTGTGTTCTTGCTTGCCATCCGACCATAGGGATCTCCTCATTACTCGTTTCATCTGTTCATGAATTCCTTTTTGGCAATTTCCTAAAAGAGAAAAAGAAAATGGGTAGCGCCGATAGCGCATGCTTAAGCAACACCACCTTCCTATCTTTAGATATGATCCTGGACTTCCATCCCGCTACTTTCCATTCTCTTAAGCACCACACGCCAATTAGATTTTCGAAGCTGACCTAGCACCAAAGGCAAACCAAGATAAGTGATGGGCAATTCCCCCTTCTCACATCCCAACGCGTCGCCCATCCTTCTAACTTCCTCGTGCCCCAGTCCAAAAGGTATGAATAAAGATTTGTCGCTATTAATCTGAAGGCTCGAAATGTCACCGAATATCTCTAAAATCTTTGACGTCCGTCTAGCTTGTTGCACATCTCCCTGAAGAAATAACATTGTGTCATCAGCGAACTATAAAATCAGAACCGATACGTCATCCTTGTGAAATCCCAAACACAACCCATCCTCCTGCGCCAACTTCACCATAGTCGTTACCGCGTCAGCTGCAATGACAAACAATAGGGGGGCCAAGGGGCACCCCTGCTTGATACCACATTGTGGTTGAAAGAAACCACCCTCGGGATGCCTATTCACCAACACAGCGAAGGATGCAGTTGTAATGCACCTTTTCATCCAAGAGACCCATAGTTTTGGAAAGCTTCTCCTTTCAAGCGATGCCCAGATAAAGCGTCAGTCCAAGCAGTCATATGCCTTCGAGAAGTCCACCTTCCACACTATACCCTTAGTATGGTGTCTCTGTCACTCGTGTATAATCTCAGACGCCAGAACTCATCCATCCGTCATAAGCCTTCCAGGTATAAATGCCGATTATTCTGGAGAAATGATATCATCCAATGTCTCTCGCAACCTGTTCGCCAATATCTTCGCAATGATCAGGTAAATGCCATTTGATAATGCAATTGGTCTGAGGTCATCGATCCGAGTAGGATTATCCCTCTTTGGCAAGAGACAAATGAGTCCCTTGTTCAACCTTTCAAAGCCTCGGTTTTCATCTCTAAATTCCTTCAAGACCTCCAAGATGTCACCCTTGATGACCTCCCAAAACTCTCTGTATAAGGTGATCGAAAAACCGTCCGTCCCGGGAGTGGCATCAGCATTCAACGCAAAAATTGCATTTTTGGTCTCTTCCTCCGTGAAAACTGCCACGAGCGCATGTGCCTACAGTGTCGAAATGCTCCGAACCCCTTTCCATGTCCACCCCCACCCTTTTCTGGTGGCCCTTCTGCTGCGTGCAACAAACCAATTCCTAAGTGCTCTTCCCAACTCTTTTTCACCTCTAAATTCTTCCCCATCAATCCTGAGATGGTGTATGAGGTTACGTCTTCTTCTGTTACTTGTCATTGCATGAAAGTATCTTGTGTTTTCATCCCCCTCCCTAAGCCATTTTTGTTTCGAACGTTGTTTCCATTCCGCCTCTTGTTTTCTATCCTCTAGTTTGATGTCATTAAGGCTTTTATTCCTCTGTTCCGCTTCTTCCGCAGATAGTTCACGCGAGTCCTCCACATGGTCCAGTCGGGTTGACGTTTAGAAGGGGCCTGTATATTTTTTATTATTACAAACATTTAAAAAAGGCTTATATTAGCATGGACATGCAGCTATTAACCTCTAGTAGTCATTCTTTTGCTTACAGGAATCCGAACAAACAAACAAAAACTTCGAAGATGTGATTCAACAATGAGTTCACAAGCTAGTTTGGGTTATCTATATAGATTTGTTGTCAAATAGGTTTAGCATCATATTAAGTGCTGATAGTAATAATCATAGGCATCGAGTTGAGATGCACATGACCTTTGTTATTTGGTTCCTGAAGAAGTTCTAACCAACCAGCTTGAACGTCTGTACTGCTGTCTGTAATTACAGATTTGAACTCTTCAAGAGAATTCTCAACTTCAGATTGTCCCCAGAGACCGCTGATAACTTTTACAGCCTCTTTTGATCTCCCTACCTTCATATAATCCATGAAAAGACAATGATCTGTATCCAAAAATTTGATGAAATAGGATACAGGATTTATCTATTTAATATTTGACATTCTCTTCCTGAAAAAAATGGAAAATCCATGCCATTTTTCAGCGAGTCATCATGAATCTGCGTATTAAGTTACCTTATACAACCATCGAGGACTTTCAGCAGCGAATTGCATACCGAGCACAAGGAAAAGGCCAGGGATACTCGCGAAGTATAGCAAGGATCTCCACCTAAGACCAGTTTCAGAGTGATTAGCAAGCACGCAAAAAATCTAAAAAATTATATACAAAACCAAACCAAGCATTTTCCTCCAACACAACACTTGAAGGGGATCAGCTAAAAAATGGTGTTAATGTGGTAGAAATGCAATTCAAGGACAAACTTTTCAAATGTACAGCTAATGTCAATCCTCAAAGGTTGAAGATTCAGTTAGAAAACATGTCAATGGATGTTCTCGGGAAAAGGTGTGCTACTAAAGGAGCTCCACACATTTAAACCAAAATATTGTATGCAAATCAGGACGCAGCCGGTATTGTATTCTGTACGAAAAATTCATACTTAGGTAGTGCTTTTATCCAAGAACATAAAAGCCCAATACTGATCTATTCTCTGAGATAAGTATTCAATTACATTACAAGTACACTTGCCTCTTCTTAGAAAGAACAACTTAGAAGCCATAGAATGGCTACACGATACAGGTAATCCCGAATTTCACTGAATTAGGTCGTCAAAAAAAAATCAGACCTTACACTGCACACAGTGCTTCTCAGGTGCACAAAATCCAGCGTCTTAAAGAAAATTCGATTTGAGTAAATGAGTGCCTTTGTTGTTTACGGGTAAAATATGAAGGCATTTTTCTTGCTTCATGATTATATCATATCTGCACTTTTCTTCAGCGTTAATTGTCTAAACCTATGTATGGTGATTTGACATGTTGCATCCTGTCAATCCGCACACCCACACTGCATGTATTATGTGCAGAGACAGGTTAACCACAGATTTTTCATATGTAAAGTGAGGCATACATTTTTTTTTTGAGTAAAGGAAGGGGGGAGCCCTCCCGAGGCAGGAGTCACCACACCAAAGCATTCATTAATAAAGTAAAGTGTACATCAGTTAGATAACCAGAAATTGTACAAAACATTACAGTGGGCTACATCATTCTCAGAGTAAAACCGCTGCCCCTTGAAGATTGTATCATTCCTACCAAGCCAAATAGCCCACAGTGTGGCAAAAGGCTTGGAGACATCATCGGAAGACCCATGGCTGACCCGACGAACCGACCGCCAAAACTGATCAGCATCAAAGGCCCGGACCCACGTGGGCCCCAATGACTCCCAAACCTCTGCTGAAGACTTGCAACCAAAAAAGATGTGGTCCACATCCTCCAACTCGTCCTCGCATCTGTCACACTTAAGATCCGTCCCACCCAGTAGTCTGTCTCTTCTCACTTTGTCACAAATACGACCTCTCCTCATACACCAAAGGAATACCTTTACCCGCGTAGGAATCTTAGCTGCCCAAATCATCTTCACGTCAGCACACAGCTCTTCATCTCGCTCCACCAAAGCCGCAGTAACCTTCCGATAGGCCACCTTCACCGAGAACCTACCACTAGTCCACTCAAAACGGTTCGGGTCCCCCGACAGGGGGAATCTCAGACAACATCCTCAAAAACTCCTCCAACCTCTGATCCGAGAGATCCGCAAGGAACCTCGGCGCCCACGAGCTTCGACGACCTCCGCCACCCGCGCTCCCCTATCAACTGCCAAAGCCATCAACCGAGGGAAGCGGGAGGCCAAGGCCCCATCCCCCGTCCAGTCATCCAGCCAAAAACGGAAACGGAGCTCATCCCACAAAATCGGCCTAAGAAGCATGGCCTCAAATTTCGCCGAAATTCGACCGAATTTCGGTCGAATTTCGATTTCGGTGGGTGACCGAAATCCATCGAAATGGTCGATGTATACCAAAATATGGGGGGCCTAGTTCAAAAATAGACCGAAATGACCGAAATTTCGGTCGAATTTCGACCGAAATTCGACCGAAATTTCGTTTCGGTCGGTCTCCGAAACGAAATCGAAATCCGGCATTTAAGCCCTTACTAAGAAGCGGCCGAAGCACCGGAAGTACGGCACGGATCCCACTCCACAAGGAAGACTCATGACGCTTCCTCTCCGCCACCAACTCCCCAGTAACACCATAAATCTTTCTTAGCAGCTGTAAGACCGGCGAATCGGACGAACCCCAAATGCGCACCACCCACTTGGCTAACAGAGCTTTGTTCATAGATTCCACGTCCCTAACGCCAAGGCCCCCCTCTGCAACATGAACAACCAGGTCCTTCCAAGCCACCAGGTGCAACCCCCTCTCTGCCTATCTTCCATCAGACCAGAAAAAGGATCTCATCAAGGTCTCAATCCTCCTTCTAACACCAACAGGCATTAATCTCGTCGAAAAGAAAAAAGTCGGGATGGCCGAAAGAACATGCTTCAGCAATGTAAGCTTCTCACCCTTGGACAGAGTGACAGCCTTCCAACCTTCCAGCCGCTCCTCCATTCTGCGCAGCACACAATCCCAATCGGACTTCCTCAGACCAGAGGCAAACCCATATAGGTTATCGGCAGTCTCCCCAAGGGGCATCCTGCCCACTCCGCCAGCCTGATGCTCTCCTCGCCACCCAAACCCATTGGAACAAGGACCGACTTCTGCCTGTTAATCTGCAACCCAGAGAGGCACCCAAAAACATCCACCAGCACAGCTGCATTGCGGTTCTGCTCCTCCGTCCCTCCCAGGAATATCAGCGTGTCATCCGCATATTGCAACACCGGGACTGAGATGTCCCCCATTCGGAAGCCCTCGCACAAGTTTTCCTCCACTGTCTGCTCAAACAAAACCGCAAGACAATCTACAACCAACACAAATAGAAGGGGAGCAAGGGGGCAGCCCTGACGCACCCCCCCTCTGCGGTTGGAACCATCCTCCCTCAGGCCTCCCATTTACCAGCACCGAGCATGAGCTAGTGGTGACGCATCTCTTAACCCAAGCAATCCAAACTTCCGGGAAACCCCTTTTCTGCAGAGCTAACCAAAGGAATCTCCAACTGACACAGTCATAAGCCTTAGCGTAGTCAATCTTCCAAACTGCCCCTTTTTTTTGAGACCTCTTCCACTCACGACAAATCTTCGAAGCGGTCACGATTCCATCCGCCATAGACCGACCCGGAATGAAGGCGGATTGGGCCGGCAAAACCACAGAGGATAGGACCCCTCTAAGTCTGCTCGCCAACACCTTGGCGACAATAAGATAAATGCCATTGGAGATAGATATCGGCCTGTAGTCCCCCACCCCCACCGGCGTATCTTTCTTCAGCAGCAAAAAAATCAAAGCCCTATTAACTTTCTCAAAACCCATGTTGCCCCCCCTGAACTCAGTCAGAACCTCCAAGATGTCCCCCTTCAGCAGATCCCAGAACTCCCTGTAGAAAGATATGGAGAAGCCATCCGGACCCGGAGCCCCGTCCGCATTCAGCTCCCAAACCGCCCTGCGCACCTCAGCCTCCGTGAACTCGGCCACTAACGAATCAGCCTGTGCACCACTCAAGTGCCTCACCCCCAGACACGACCATCCCCAGCCATCTTCCACCAGCACCCTCCTCGAGGCACTCACAAAATGACCCCGCAAGGCGATCCCAATCTCCCTTTCGCCTGACACTCTTTGGCCCCCTACCTCCATTTCATGCAAGAAGCTCCTTCTCCTACCGGATGCCACAGAATGGAAGAACCGCGTGTTGGCGTCCCCTTCCCTTAGCCATTTCTGCCTGGCCCTCTGCCGCCAATGAACCTCCTCTTTTCTGTCCTCCCGAAGCACAATCTCAAGCCAGGCTGCCCTCTCCTCCACCTCCTCCGGAGACAGGCCCCGATCATCCTCAAGCCCGTCTAACCTGCTGATCCCAGCCTCTGCCTCTGCCCTGACGACCCGTCGCCTCCTGGCGACATCCTTCCCATAACTCAACAGCAACCGCCTCTGTGACTCGAGCTTGGCCGTAAACCGCGACACTGCCGAGCCCGCCACCGCCACACTCCGCCAATGTTCATGCACCATGTCCCGGAAACCGTCCTCCAACAGCCACTTCTTCTCAAAGCGAAAGGAGAACCGAGCCAAGCGCTCCTCACCAGAAAACTGTTGGGAAAATACTTCGATGATTATTCAGAAAACCCTAGGCTCTCTTATATAGAGAGAGGCCTAAAGGGTAAATTACAGAGAGGTCTATAGAAGATAAAGAAATAACAATAAACTACATAAAGAGTTAATAAAACTATGAGCTATCTCTAGACTTCCCCTCAAGGTGGAGCATAGATATCTATCATGCTCAGCTTGGATGAACATTTCTGAAACGGTCCTCTAAGTAGTGGCTTGGTGAATGCATCTGCTGTTTGATCTCCTGAGCTCACATGTGCAGTAGATATTAATCCTCTCTGGATCAAGTCCCTCGTATAATGGCAGTCAACTTCAATATGCTTGGTCCTTTCATGAAAAGCTGGATTGTTGGCAATAAACAATGCTGCCTGATTGTCACACTGAAGCTTCATGGGTAGTGGCACAACTACATGTAGATCTTCTAGTACAGAGCGAACCCACATCATTTCCGTGCTGGCTTGAGCCATGGCCCTATATTCGGATTCGGCACTAGACCTTGCCACAACAGTTTGTTTCTTGCTTTTCCAAGAAACCAAAGAGCCTCCAACAAACACTGCAAACCCTGAGGTTGATTTTCGGTCCTTAGGACATCCTGCATAATCTGCATCTGCACATGCTGAGACGGATAAGTCTGTGCCCTTTCTGAATAGCAGCCCTGACCCTGGAGAAGACTTCAGATACCTCAGTATCATGTGTATAGCATCCATGTGAATCTGTCTTGGCTGCTCCATGAATTGACTCACCCTGCTAACTGCAAATGCAATGTCTGGACGAGTAATGGTAATGTAGAGGAGTTTTCCCACCATTTCTCTATATCTCCTCTTATCTACTTCATCTGTATCACCATCATACAGCTTCATGCTAGGGTCCATGGGAATACTTGATGGTTTGCACCCATCCATGCCAGTCTCAATCAGGAAGTCTGTAATATACTTCCGTTGTGTCATCACCAAGCCTTGTGCATTCCTTGCAAATTCCAACCCCAGAAAATATCTTAGGGTTCCAAGATCCTTTGTAACGAACTGTCGGCCTAGGAATGCCTTCGCCCTCTCTATGCCCTGAGCGTCGTCTCCTGTAATAAGGATATCATCCACATAAACCATAATAACAACCGTACCTGTCGAGGACTTCTAGACAAACAATGAGTGATCGGCATTTGACCTCTTGAATCCCTGTTGCTCAATCAGATTAGACAACTTCTGGAACCATGCTCTCGGACTCTGTTTAAGGCCATATATCGCCTTGTGAAGTCTACAGACCATATGCTTCTCCCCCTCAGCAGTAAACCCAGGTGGCTGCTGCATGTAGACTTCCTCCTGTAAGTCTCCGTACAGAAAAGCATTCTTGACATCTAGTTGAGATATGCTCCAATCACGTATCACAGCAACATATAAGAGGATACGAAGTGTAGAATGTCTCGCCACTGGAGAGAAAGTATCCATGTAATCCACATCGTAGGTTTGCGTAAACCCACGGGCGACCAAGCGTGCTTTGTATCTGTCTAACGTACCATCTGCATGATATTTGACAGTGAGGACCCATTTACAGCTCACCACGGATGTAGCAGAAGGTGCAGGGACCAAAGACCATGTGCCACGAGACTGTAAGGCCCTCATTTCTTCCTCCATTGCTAACCTCCAGCAATCATTCTGCAAAGCTTTCTGGTATGTATGTGGTATATCCACGGAAGACAAGGCTGTGGCAAATCTCTGAAAATCACCAGTGAGACGGTGAAAAGAAACCTGTGAAGAGAATGGATACGAGGCACATTGCCTCCTCTGCTTCCGAAAAGCAATCGGAACATCAAGATCATCATCTGCTGAACTGGATGGGCTAGTGTCTGCCTGTACTGAAGGATCCTGCACATGTACCAAATCTGACCCGTCAGTAGTAATGCCATCTGAACATACCTGAGGCGTGATGATCGGCTGCTGTGTGGTCTGAGCAGGACCTGACCGGCGTGTATAGAAGTTAGGTAACGGTGATATGATGGGTCGTGGAATGGGTGGAGGTGGTGCTGGCGTGGAGACGGGTACAGGGGACGACCCAGGTGGACTCAATGTAGGTGGTGGAGGAACATAGATGTCATTCAGTGGTAGTGGATGGTACCATTATGTCACCTGCAGGAGAGAAATACATGACAGACTCAAAGAAAGTGACATCAGCACTCACGAAGTACCTCTTAGTTGCAGGATCATAACACCGGTAGCCCTTCGGAGTCCTGGAATATCCAACAAAGACGCACTTGACTGCTCTAGGAGAGAGTTTGTCAAGTCCGGGAGATAGACGATGCATGAAGGCCACAGTACCAAAGACACGTGGAGTTAGTGAAAATAACTCCTTGTCTGGAAAAATAATGGACATAGGTATCTTCTCACCAAGAACTGAGGATGGCATTCGGTTAACCAGATAACAAGCAGTAAGAACAGCATCGCCCCAGAAAGAAATAGGGGCACAACTCTAAATCAACAATGTGCGAGTAATATCTAAGAGATGGCGATGCTTTCTCTCTGCCACACCATTTTGTTGTGAGGTATGTGCACAAGTGGTTTGGTGAATAATACCCTTTGATGAAAGGAATTGTGAAAGTAGGCGTGTACAAAATTCAAGGGCATTATCCGTCCGAACATATTTGACATTGGCAGAAAAGACAATGTGCACTTCATTAATCAAATTCTTGATCACATTTCCTGCTTCAGATTTATTTTTCAAAAGAAAGACCCACGACACACGAGAAAAATCATCCACTACCACAAGATAAAACCTATGCCCCTGATGATCGGGAACACAACTCGGACCCCATATATCTATATGTAACAACTCAAACGGGGAGCTACTGCTCCGACTCAGACGACGCGGGAAGCTCGACCTGTGATGCTTTCCCAACTGACACGCTTCACATCGAAACGACGAGCTAGAAGGAATCTGAGGCAGAAGATGGCGCATTTTCTGAAGTGGAAGGTGACCAAACCGGAGATGTCAAATGTACGGAGAGACTGATCCAGCAGAATGAGAGGAGACGCCAGCGTAGGAATCCCGAACCAGTCGATATAAACCATTCTGCTCAGAGCCACAACCAATCACCTTGCCCGTGAGTATGTCCTGAAAAATGAGAGAAGACGGGTCAAATATAGCACGACAATTCAAATCCTTAGTAATCTGACTAATAGATAGCAAATTCATTGAGAATTCAGGAGCGTGCAGGACGTTCTGTAATCGCAAAGTGGAGGATAGGAAGACCTCCCCCTGTCCAACAAGTGGCGAATGGGTACCATCTGCAATCTGCACTGAACGGCCGAGAGGAATGTCCCTGTATGCCTGTAATCTACCTCTATCTCGGCAGAGATGATGTGTGGCTTCGGAATCGACAATCCAGTCAGATATATCATGAGGTGTTGTGAATGTAGTAGAGCTACCTGAGGAGCTAGCAGCGGCGGATGAACCGGCAGAGGCAGTGGCAGCAATATCTGAGGAACCACCAGACGAATCATCAGATGCATGTGGCATAATATCTCGGAGACGGGCCACAAGTTCGTCAAATCGATTATCTGCAGTAGAGATCAGTGGAGACTGGGAGTGCTCTGCAACACGTGTCGATGCTGGAAAACCATGCTTAGAATAGCATGTGTCCTCTGAGTGTCCTGTGCGGTGACAATATGAGCATGTCTGACTGAAGCGACCACCTCTACCCTATGGTCTACGGCCACGTCCACGTCCACGACCAGACGGCTGTCCACCTCTCCCACGCGAGACTGCCATCGCAGATGGGGGTGGAGTAGAAGAGCTGGAGGAAACTGGAATGCGACTGAGCCTTCTGTAAACACCCTCCACTGGAGGAATAACTGCATCAGCTAGGATCTGGGACCGGGCGGCATCGTACTCAGGATCAAGAGCCGCAAGTAGAACGCCCACCATGGTGGCATTCCGAAACGTCTTCTGTTGTTCAGGAGTAGCAGTGAGAGGAATGGTACTATATAGCTTCTCAAACATCCCTCTTAGGGATCTGTACAGGGAATGGAGAGGTCGGCCACTCTGCTTCATAGTGAAAATGTCATGCTGAAGCTGCAACATCTTTGTCTCATTTCGCACCTGCGAATAAGTAGTGGCCAGAATGTCCCATATTGCCTTGGCAGTGGGCTGATGGAGGACGTCGTTGGCAATCTCCATCGTCAATGTACCAGACAAACAGACCTTTGCATAGGCATCGTCAACCTCCCATGAGGCATAGATTCCTGTCTTCTCCGCAGGCTCATCCTCGGTAAGAATGTGTTTCTTACCATTTGACTTCATGAGGCTCATGAACTGCATCGCCCAGAGCTCATAGTTAGACCCGTCCATCTTCACTATTGGCGCCGGACCTTTGAATGCGCCGGTGGAGGGCATATCGGCTTTGGATTCTGACATATTGCCGTTTGGAGAAGAACAAGGATATATAGACACTGTGATAAATGTCTACACCAACTGCATCGGATTTGAGTACGTATGTAGACGTTACGCACTCAAATCCATATATCGGTCGAAGAGAGAACTAGGGCACGCCTTAGATCAGGCTTATAGCCCTTAAACCGGGTTGTTGAGTGCCGCCTAGATGTCGGCGGAACTGGCTGGGACCACCGGGACCTTCGGCGGTGGCTGGAGCGACTGGCGGTGGCTTGAATGGACCGCCTGGGACCCGCTGGTGGTTGGTGGGACCTACAGCAGCACTTTAGGGCTGCGGGAGGCCACTGGAATCGCCAGGAGACCGCTGACGGAGGACTGGAAGCCCCCGACGTTGACTGGCGGCGCAGCAGAGTTCGGAAGGACCGCTGGCGGTAGGGCTGGGCCTAGGCGCGGAGGCGCTAGGCGCTGGCTGAGATCGCCGGCAAGGCGCGGAGACCTGAAGAGAGGGAGGCGGCGGCAGAGGATCAGCGAGAGAGAGAGAGAACGGGCGGCGGGTGGGGAGAGGGAGGCGGCGGGTGGAGAGCCCTAGGGCGGCTCTGATACCATGTTGGGAAAATACTTTGATGATTATTCAGAAAACCCTAGGCTCTCTTATATAGAGAGAGAGACCTAAAGGGTAAATTACAGAGAGGTCTATAGAAGATAAAGAAATAACAATAAACTACATAAAGAGTTAATAAAACTATGGGCTATCTCTACAAAAACCATAGAACAGGAGTGTGATCTGATATAGTCCTCGTAAGTGCCCAAGCCCTCGCCAAAGGGAAGACCTCCCCTGCCTCAACCGACATCAGGAATCTGTCGAGTATGGATCTCGCCCTCACGTTCCTCCAAGTGTACTTGCACCCAACCGCATCTACAACAGACAATCCCAGAGACCGAACCACCTGCCTCATATCTGTCGATCCAGGATCAGAGCATCCGCTCCCCCCCGACATGTCGTCCGGTAGCAGCGTGACATTGAAGTCGTCACCGATGATCCAAATACTGTCGCCAGCCTCAGGCCCAGCACTCTCCAGATCCCCAGCCAAGCTACCATCCTGTCGCCGACACGGGCCATAGACGTTAGTAATACACAGACAGATCCCATCCGCCCTCCGCCGCAGCCGAACAGACAAAGTGAACTGGGAGGCGGACATCCCCAGCAAGTCGAAGGAATCAGATCGCCAACCGGAGAGCAACCCCCCTGAAGCCCCAGCAGCCCCTTTGTCCGCCAACGAGAAAATCCCCCTACTCATCTCCCGCCGCAACTGGTCCTCCAATGACTGCAACTTAGTCTCCTGAAGCAAGAAAATATCTGCACCAGCCTCTCTCAGTAGATTCTGCACCCCGAGCCTCTTTTCGGACCGGCTCATGCCCCTCACATTCAAAGATAGCAGCTTCATCTGGCGACCAAAGCTTCCCTCTTCTTTGGGGGAATAACCCCCAAGCGTCGTGCCATGTCCTTGTCGAGAGCCGCAAAACGGTTCAGCACCACCAACGGGCTGTCCGCCCTCACGCTCACAACCTCAGCATCTGCCCCCGATGCCAGAGATGCCCTTAGAGCAGCCCTCGCCTCCTTCTCAGCCCTCCTCCGCTTCCCCCTCCCCCTTTCATACTCCACACCAAAACGCCGCGGCAACTCTCCGCCCAAAAGTTGCAAAGATCCTCCCACCTGCCCCCCCCCCCCCCCGCCGAGTCGGCCCCACCCCCAGCTGGAACCTCCCCACCCAACGCACCCTCAGACGAAACAGCCACCCCAACCACAGCAGCCGCCCCTTCCAGCTGAAAATCCCCCCCCCCCGGACAGCAGCCCACTCCCCTATAGATACGTCCACCCGCGGAGAGTTCGCAGCTCCCCCCCTTTCAGAAGCGGCGCCCAAAGCAACCCCCTCCACACCTCGGGCCAAAACCCCCTCCTCAACCACCTCCACCAGACAAGCAGCCAATGCTAGCCGAGCCCCACCCCCTCCCAAAGCCTCCCCTCCGCCAGCAGACCGTGCCGAAGCCGCCAGAAACCAAGGCAAAGAAACATCCGCCAACCTCGGAAAATCCGCTGCCGATATGGAACCGAACCGAAGACCCTCCCTCGTGTCGCGGGCCACAATCGGAAGCCGCCCCCCCACCGAAAGTCACCCCTCCTGTGGCCGCCAAGCCCCCACCTTCGCATCAGATCGCTGCACCACCTCACCATCCACCACCGCCACCTCGGCTACTGGGACCTCCTTCTTGCAGCACCCAGCAGCCAGAATAGCCGCCCACACATCTACAACCACCAGCTCAAGAAGAAGCCGCCTACCAGCCAGTCGAACCTCCCACCAACCCATCTTCTCGACACCAAGCGGCCTCACCCGAAGGAACACCTCCAAAGGTTGCCCGGGTTGACGCCCCGAACTCTCGACTGAGACAACCACGAGAACGCCACGCAACAGCTCTGAAATGCGCTCCCTCGTCCTCATCCCCATCGGAAGCCCCCTGACAACGACCCTCTCGACGCTGCCAGGCTGCATGGCAACATCACAGTCCCTCGGCCTCCGCCACCTCAACTACAAGCACCCAGACACCGGCCCAAGCAACAACCTCCAGCTCTCGCATTCGCTGAGGCCCCTCGCCACCGCCCTCCACGGAGAGAGCTGAGCCACATCACCCCTAAAAGAAGCCTTGGACACGAGGTCCACATCCGAAGTCGCCAAAAACAACGCCCCCTCTCCCCCACCCTCGCCAACCAACACATCTGCACCCGCATCCGCCTTCGGGCAACACCTCCGAGAATGACCGAAACCCTGGCAAGAGAAGCAACGCACATGCTCCCGACACGCCTGCACCCAATGATCCAGCCCACCGCACCGAAAACAACCGCGTCCGAAGGGGGAGACCTTCGGCGACCCACGCCCACGCCCAGAAGTAGCAAACCTCCCCCTGCGACGTCCAACCACCAGCTGCCAACCCTGGGACGCACCACAACCCTCGCTGGCACCCTTGTTCGGAACCCAGCCACCAGACCTTCCCCCTGACAACTGCTCCCATCCGCGGACCTGGCAGCCAGGCGCGGAAGCTCCGAACGAAGCCGGCACCGCACGCGCGTCACCACCGAAAGGCCCCACCTCCCAGGTCGCGCGACGCCACCAACCAGCCTGCACACCCGCGCCAGCCTGCACACCTGCGCGACGCCTCCAGCCAGCCTGCACATCCGCGACAGTAGCAGGAGCGGAGAAGCCCTCAGCCCCATCCCCCTTGATGGCGCCCAGAATCAGATCGGAGAAGCCCCTAGCCTAACCCCTTTGCTGGCGCCGCCAGAGGAGTCGCGTCGCCCGAAGCAGGAGACGCGTCGCCTGAAGTCGCCAACGCCGATGGCGGAACCGCGTCGCCCGAACTCGCGTGGAACGAAGGAAGAGCGCCTGAACTCGCGTGGAGCGAATGAAGAATCGCGTCGCCCGAACTCGCGTGGAGTGAATGAAGGATCGCGGCGCAAGCCCTCGTCGCGATGGAGGAGGGGAGCGCGTCGCACCCCCGTTCGCCCTAACATCACGCCTCTTATTAGATTTTACATATTACCCAAAGTGAGGCATACATAAATTTAATCAAATTAATAACTCAAGATACTTAAATTAGGCCCCCAACAACGATATTATAATCGCGTGGGATGCAACTTTTCAATAGGAACTAAAACAAAGGAAAGTCTCCAAGTTCACAGAAATGGTGAAAGAGTACATGGTGAGAGGAAAAAATGGCATTGCCTGAGAAGAATAAACAGAATATTAATATGGCATGTCGGGCATGCCATAGTCTTGTAAAGAGTCAAATTCCTAAGTAGTACCTGGGAATTACTTAAATACCCAGGTACTACGTAATGTTTTTTTTTACTCAAAAACTACAGAGGTGTCGCATGTTGAACATGCGACACCCCTTAAGTTTTTTTTTTTACCCAGGAACTGCGTTTGTGTCGCATGTTGGATGTGCGCTATAGATAACGCATATTCAACATGCGACATATATCCAGGGAATTCCCCTCGAAGATGGTCTCGAAATGTTCTGTACAGGTATCGCACGTCTCGATATTTCCTGTACAGGTATCGCATGTTGTATATGCGACATTCTTGCAGGGGACAAATAACGCATTTTCAATATGCGTCATCCTTACAGGAAATTTTCATCGAAAATGGCTGGGCAGGCGTGGCTTTGAAATTTGAACATATAACGCATGTTCAATATGCGTCATCCTTACAGGGATTTTTCCGCGAAAATGGCTGTCCAAGTGTGGGCTTTGGAATTTCAAGTTTCTAAAAACCCTTGAAAAGAAGACATGTTTGGAACATATAACTGACATGTTTTTGTAAACATTCCAGACATTGCAAACATTCTAGACATTCCAAATATCAAAGAAGACATTTCAAATATTGAATATAAGTAGACTTGTTCATGAATACACATTACATTTTTTGCATCATATTAAAAATTACATTGATTACAATTCAACATTTTTTCCTCCGCTGGTATGTAATCGTAGAATCTGGAGGATGGAACGGTAATAGACGGTTCGCTTCGTCTATCATGTGGATTTGAGAGGGTCCTGGGGCATCTTCCTCGAATGTTGGCATAGACGGCGGCGTTAGTGTGCAGAAAGTTGGTCGTGTCTGGCTGGGGTCCAATCCATGCCTCAACGGTGCTTGAGGCGTTGGCAAGTCCTCTCTTGGTCGCTCGGTGGCAGGTGTGAAGTAGTCTCCTTGCGCAATGTTATCATCCTCCGCAGCGGCTTCTTCAAAGTCCATGGGTTCCGCGACTTGTTCACGCGCCCTACCTCGACCTCTTCCTCGTCACCGTCCTCTTGCCCTTCCTCGCCTTGCCTCCTCCCTAGCCACATCTGCACGCTCGTCATGTAACGTGACTGCATCTGCAAATTGTAATGACAGTCACTCCGTCATTTCCGCCTTCGCTTGTGCCGCAATCTCGCGGCATTCCTCGTGTCCAATGTCGTAGACACGGCTCCACAGAGCGAGCTGCATCCAAGGAAAAGACGTAGATGTAAATTTGAAACAGTTTTGCTAATTAATTTACCAAAAAAATTATAGTTCGAGTACTTACATTGCTTGCCAGAGTTGCACCCAAACGTCCGACAAATCTTCGAGTAATGGTCCGATACCATTGCTCGTATGCGGGCGTCGCGAATACCCCTCTGGACCGATCGATGCGAATAATTCTAACGTCCCACTCATTCCAGCGGGCAATATGCAAGCTGTGTTGCGCCCTCCAATCCACATGTACTTTCCCCCTCAAAACCGACCATATCAAGCTGGTGGATTCCTTGACAATGAAGTCATAATGTGATAGAATGTGGAACTTCTTCACAGCGTAAACCAAATCCTCCCTACATTTGAACGTCCTACCCTTGCGGATTTCGTCAGCAACACCATCAAGTCTAGACTTGCTTCGAATGTCGTCTTCATATGTTGAACGAGTATTAGACCCTCTAACCCCAAAAAAGGGTATACGGGGTGTAATAGTATGCGCGGTTTGTTCATCAGTTGGGAGCTCCTCGTCCATCAGATCATCTTCGACATCTTCGCTACCTTCTTCCAGGTCATCATCGGTCCCCCAAGGGATGAAATCCCGATCCATCTGGTTAACCTCTCGCAGCAACGGCTCACTCAAGCCCAAATCCTGAACCGTGCTTGGTTGCGTTACAGGCGCATCCGTATCAAAGTAGGGTCCCATGGTTGGGACAATTCTTGGTGGCGTGCTGCGGACAACTGCTGCTTGTGTGCTCGGGACTCCAGACGGTCCCTTGTTAGTCATAACAGTTGGGACTTCGCTCACAGATACATCTTCAACATAAATATCGGTAGGCATTGATTTCCCAATGGTCCGAGCGTACACAACAACTGCCTGCACATCATCATCATCGATAATAGATGAAAATGACGGTTCCTCCCCTGGGCCTCGAGGGATGCGATGTAATAATCGGATGTTTTGACTGTCAATATCCAAGTTGAACTTACGGTAAACCAAGTTCAACATCTCATCAAACGTCATATTAGGAGTCAACACAAACCCCCTCACGTTGGTTGACGATCCGGACACGAGTGTACTACTCAAATGGCACATACAAAACAACTGCTCCATTCTAACCTAATACGTGACACAACGTACAAGCAAACGTCATACATTCGAGAAATGAAAATAACATGCATATGATACAAAAAAAAATTATAGAAAACGTTTTACCAAGTGATTAGCCCTAATAAGAAGCGGGGACGGCTAGGACGGTGCCAATCACTGAAAACACGGAAAAGGAGTGTTCCGCGGGGCTAGGAGTGACCAAAAAGGGTGTTGTTGAGAGGGGAGGAGATCAGAAGATGCGGGTGCAGGGGACGGCGTCGGGGGCGGCTGGGTTGCTGGAAACGAAGGCAAGGTCGGGGAAATGAGAAGGCCGCTGGGCGCGGGGCTTAATTAGGGCCGATATCGCATGTTGAATATGCGTTACCTATAGCGCATATCTAACATGCGACACAAACGTAATTTCTGGGTAAAAAAAACTTAAGGGGTGTCGCATGTTGAACATGCGACACCTCTGTAGTTTTTAAGTAAAAAAAAACATTACGTAGTACCTGGGTATTTAAGTAATTCCCAGGTACTACTTAGGAATTTGACTCTCTTGTAAATATTGAACCACATAAAAACTGCTTGCTAGAATTAGCCCATACATAAATATATCCATTGTGTAGTAAGTATGAAAAGAACAAATGAAGTTTTCTTATTCAAAATGGAGGAACACACGATGGTGTCTGCACCATATAATTAATTAAAAAGGAATAACCAGATTACAAAAGCTAAGACTCGAGGTGAGTCTTAGACTCTTAGCACGTAGAAACGCTCCCACCGGGAGATAACCCCATTACTTGACAACCAAATCACCCAAATTGCCGACACAGGAAGCAAAAGTTCCATGTAAGAGCAAAACCGAGCGCTAGAATGTCGCGGAATTTCAAGTCTAGCCAGTCAATTCACAAATCCTCCCAAATCCCTTAGCTTTATTGCAATGAAAGAGTAGGTGATCATTTGTCCCCACCCTTAGCTTTATCGCAATGAAAGAGTAGGTGGTCATTCGTCTCCATCTCCGTCCTACAGAGTGGGCAGTTATGATTGTTTCCCGGACTTGGCTGGGTGTCAATAACCATGTATGCTCTCCGTAATCTAGTTCTCCAGGTCTAGGACTTGGATGGGTGTCAATAACCATGTATGCTCTCACCACAAGAAATTTCCATCTATCCAAATCCAATGATCTTTGCCACCTAAGGGACCATCTAGCCCTCTAATTGCCTCCAAGAGATGCATGAAATCCTGCAAGCGTTGATCAGAGAAATCTGACTGAAAGATAGGTGGACATTACCATTCCCCAGTCTAGAAAACAAAGCACCGCGATTTGCCGCAAGTGCAAAGAGGCAAGGGAAACAAGCTGCTAACTTCCCTCCATTTGACCAATCGTCAGTCCTTAAAGCAAAGGAGTAATTGTCGCTAAGGACATTGTGGAAAAGCAAAGGTAGATGTGGCATCACGGTGAAAATGCCTTTCAAGAATAAGGACCGCAAAAACCGTGGATGGAAACTAAGGGGTCGTTGAGGATTGATTGCCATAGATGTAGCAGATTAATCTGCAACACAAGCCCTCATTGCTATCCCATATCCTTGCAGTCCACTTCAGAAGCTAGATTATATTCATGTTATCCAAACGAGGAATACCAAGGCTACCTTCTTTTGGGAGAGTCACAATATCCCTATCAACCAAGCGAATCCCTGTACTATTCTACGCATTTCTGCCCCAAAAGTCCACCTAATTTCCTATATACGACGGCATACTCTGATTGGCAGCGATCTCGACACATAAAGAAAACAAGAACCGTCACCAACACTGCATTAACCAGCACCAATCGCCCACTACGAGAAAGTATAGAGGCCTTCCAACTAGATAACTTCTATTCTAGCTTCTCAATAACAGGCAACCAGTCCGCTGCCACAAATGACCACAAGTCAAGGACAAACCTAAATAGGGAATCGGCAAGGAACCACATGCAATGCCCAACTCCGCACCATAAATCACAGCATCTGATTCAAAGAGGTCGAAAGGAACCATGGCCGACTTGCTTCCACTAAGCCTTATTCTTGAAAGATTACCGAAGATGTCAACCTCTCTTCTCCGATTAAAAAAATGGTGTCATCTGCATACTGAAAAATGAGAATGGAGGTGTCTCCCATGGAATAACCCACAGAAATTCATTTATTAGCCACTCGATCAACAATTCGTGCAAGCATATCAACTGTTACAACAAATAATATTGGGAGAACACCTCGTCATGGCTGGAAGAAACCTCCCTCAGGGCATCCATTCACTAGCACTGAGTAGGGTGCATTTCTGGCACCCCTTTTCATCTAAGAGATCCAGTTATCATGGAAGCCCTACTTGGTAAGCGATGGCCATAGGAAACACCAGTCCTCACTGTCATACGCTTTGGAAAAAAATCCACTTTCCAGAGCAACCCGTTAATCTTTCGCATCTTCCAGTCAGCAATAATCTCTATGGCTTTTGCCAAACTGTCACCAATCTGCAGGAATGAAAGCAGATTGAACTGGGGAATCGGCTCATCAAGAACATCATTTAGCATAGTAACCAAGACTTTAGCGATCACAAGGTAGATAACATTCGACAGAGCAATTGGGCGAAAGTCTTCCACATGTTTCGATCCAACCTTCTTTAACAGTAGAAAAATAAGTGCTTTGTTGATCCTATTAAAACCCGCATTGGCAAGTGCAAACTCGTCCACAAGTGCCATGTCATCATTTCCCACCACATCTCAAAAAAATGTACTAAGCCTTCTCCCACTATAAGTAGGGTCGGCTACATGAATTCTTGCTCAAATCCATGTTGAAAGATTCGACTATTTTTTACGATGGTCGTCGACTACCTAACGCAACCCCTGCAAGAGTGGGATTTGACCCCTGGTCTTTTGTGTGTGGTAGACACACTGTACTACCACTAGACCATTAAGTGGGTACCATCAACGTTAAGATTCCATATCCTATAAGCCATCCCACCACATATCCATGATGAGGTTAATGTATAAGACATGTACTTGTCTCTTCTCCAAAACTCTCCACAATATCTCTACATGGGACGGAATCATAAGCCTTCTCCAAATCAATAAAAATCATATGGAGGTTCTTCCTTTTAGTTCTATAAATATCCATTGTTCTCTTCGGCAAGTGGATGGCTTCAATAGTTGAGCAACCCGGCATGAATCTGAATTCTTTTACTTTGGAAACTTGCCTCAACCTTCTTTCGATCACGTATTCCCAAATTTTCGTTGTGTGACTCGCAGCTTGATACCTCTGTAATTTAAACAATTTTGAATTGTCTCTTTTATTTTTACAAAGAGGCACCATGATGCTTCTCCTCCAATCTTCAGGCATTTCTTGCTTACCTAAATAACATTGAATAAATTTATAAACAATTCAAACCACGCTCACCTAAAACTCTTCATACTTCTATAGGAATGTCATCAGATCCTACACCTTTCCCAGGTTTCATAACCTTCAAAGCCTCCTCTACTTCCTTCTTTGTATTTGTCTATAGCTTGCATGATTCAAGTAACTTTCACTACTAGATAGATCTCTCAAAGTAATCTCTTTATTTCTTTCTCAGATGAAAAGCTTATGGAAATACCCCTTCCATCTAGTCTCTATATCCTTCTGAATAACAAGCGCGTGACCTTCCTCATCCTTAATGCATCTCACTTGAGAAAGGTCTTTGGTCTGTTTTTCTCTTGCTTTAACTATCCTGAATATATCTTTCTAGTCCTCTTTAGAATCGAGATTTTCGTACAAAACTTCATAAGCTTTGGACTTAGCTTCGCTTACAGCCTTCTCTGCTTCCTTCTTCGATATTTTGTAGTTTGTGACAGCTTCCTCTGTACTATCCTTAGACATAGCTTTAAAGCATGCTCTTTTAATTTTGAGCTTCTTTTTTTTTTGAAAAAAGGAACGTGTGAACCCCCCCTTTTGGGGATCACCGCCAAGATAGTTTCATTAATAAAAAAATATAGTACAATACCGAATATTATCGCATGAGCCAGAAATTGTAAAGCGCATTACAGACTTACAGTGAGCCACCACATTTTCAAAGCAAAATCTCCGATTGTTGAATATCAAATCATTCCGCCCTAACCAAATGGCCCAGAAAGGCACGAAAGCATTCTAGCAATCCTCCGTAGAATTAGCGCCGATTGATCGGATGGATGTCCAAAAAACCGATGACCCCTCGCTTACCAACCGAGCCATTCCTATTTCTCTCCAAACTCGTTGAGACTCAGGGCAGTTGAAGAATACGTGATCGGAATCCTCCTCCGCTTCTCCGCATCTATCGCACTGAGTGTCCTCCAATCCGAACAACCGCCCCCTCCGTGCTTTGTCACATAGACAGCCTCGTCTCATGCACCACAGGAATATCTTTACTCTATTCGGGATCTTCACCGCCCACATAACTTTCACATCCTGACACAGATCCCCATCTCGAACCATACCTCGCGACCTCAGTTCTATAAACTTTTGGTATCCATCCACTGAAAGTGATCTCGCTCTCGCGAGAAGTCTCCTGGTGGTGGAAGTTCCGCCAGCATACTTAAGAATTCCTCCGAACGCTGGTCGGAGAGATCTGCCATAAAGAGTGGCACCCATGATCCCGCATCCGCTATCTGTGAGAGAGTGGCGTCCTTCATAACCGCTAAAGGGAAGAGGCACAGATATCTACCCTCCAAAGTGCCCTCTCCCGTCCAGTCATCTCGCCATAATCGAAAAAGGAGACCATCTCCCAGTTTCGGTCTGAGACTCGGCCTCAATAAAGGCAATATCTCCCGGATCCCGGCCCAAAGCGGGGTTTCATAGCACATTCTCTTTGCCAGCAGTTCTCCTTTAACTCCATAAATCCTTCTTAACAATCTAGCAGACAGAGATGAAGACGGACCCCATATGCGGATCACCCACTTGGCGATGAGAGCCCTATTCATACATTCCACATCCCGAACTCCAAGACCACCATCACTGCGGCCCCTCGTGATCTCCTCCCAGTTTACGAGGTGCATACCTGGTCCCTGTTGTTTCCCATCAGATCAGAAGAATCTCCTCATCAAAGATTCCACCTTTCTTCTAACCCCCACTGGCATCAGTCTAGTAGAGAAGAAAAATATAGGTATTGTTGAAAGCACGTGCTTCAGAAGGATCAACTTCCCCCCTCTAGACAAGGTAATCGCTTTCCACCCAGCCAACCTCTGCTCCATCCGTCTAACGACCTCATCCCAATCAGAGCTCCTTAGCCTCCCGTCAACTAAAGGGAGCCCCAAGTAAGGGATGGGGAGTTCCCCCAAGGAACACTCAGTAATCCTCGCAATAATGACACGCTCATCCTCGTTTAGCCAAAAAGGAACAACTGTCGATTTTGATTTGTTGATCTCCAAGCCTGAAAGTTCTCCAAAAATGTCTACCAGATGCGCCGCATTAGTATTCTGATCCTCAGTGCCGATGAGAAAGAGAATCGTATCGTCCGCATATTGCAATAAAGGGATGGAGATGTCGTCCTTACGAAAACCTTCATACCAGCCCACATCGATAGCCTTCCTGAACAGGACTCCCAAAGCATCTGCCACCAGTACGAACAACATGGGTTTCCAACGGAACACCCCTGTCTCACGCCACGCTGCGGCTGGAAGAAGCTGCCCTCTGGCTTGTCGCTCACCAGGACAGCGAAGGATGACGTGGTGATGCATCGTTTCGTCCAGTCCACCTATATGTCAGGGAAGCCTCTCTTCCTCAAGGAGAGCCACAGGAACCTCCAGTCGACACAATCATAAGCCTTCGAGTAGTCAATCTTCCAAAGAGCACCTCTCGCCTTTGTCCGCTTTCCATCAAGGCAGATCTCCGACGCCATCACTAGACCATCCGCCATCTGCCTCCCCGGGATGAAAGCAGATTGACCATGAAGCACAACCGAATCCAAAACCCCCTTCAATATGTTCGCCAAAATCTTCGCAACAATGAGGTAAATTACGTTGGACAATGCAATAGGTCTGAAGTCTTCCACACGCAGAAGATTCTCCTTCTTTGGTAACAGGAACAGGAGCGCCCGGTTAATCTTCTCAAGCACTCTATTCCCCTCTCTGAATTCATTCATTACATCCAGCACCTCCTCCTTCACCAAATCCCAGAACTCTCGGTACAAGAGAAACCGGGAAGCCATCCGGTCCAGGAGCACCATCTGCATTCAAACCCCATACAGCTTGCTTCGCCTCTTCTTCCGAAAAAGCAACCAGCAGGCCTTCAGCCTGTGTACTCGACAAGGACTCCACACCATTCCCCAGCCACCCCCACCTGCCCCCTTTCCTCCTTGTCGCCTAGACGAAATGCCCCCTCAAAGCACACCCCATCGCCACCTCACCCGAGGTACGAACGCCTCCCACGATGATGTCGTGGATGTGGTTCCACCTCCGACATCCAGAGGCAACGGAATGGAAGAATCTTGTGTTGGCGTCCCTTTCTTTTAGCCAATTCTGTCTAAATCTTTGCCGCCATTGAATCTCCTCTTTTCTACCTTCAAGCAGTAAGACCTCTAGAAGTTCATGTCTCTCCTTGAATTCGCAATCAATAAGTCCTCTCGCATCATCCAAGCCGTCTAATTTAGCAACCCCAGCTTGGGCCTCTGCCCTCTTCGTTCTCCTTTTTTTTCCTCAGGTCCCTCCCGAATGTTGTGAGGAAAGAACTCAAAGCCATGAGTTTCGCCGCCAGCTTTGAGACAGTCGAGTCTTCAGCCGTAAACTCCCTTCACTGTTGCACCACCATCTCCCTAAATCCCTCCTCCAGGAGACAGCTTTGTTCAAAACGGAAGAAAAATCTGTTCGTTTGATCCTTGCCAGACAACCATATAATTGGAGTATGGTCCGAATGTGCCCGAGGAAGGGCCCACACCCTTGAAAGTGGAAACATCTCTGTTCCCTCTGGAGAAAGCAAGAATATGTCTAATCTGGAATGTGATCGCGCATTACGCCAGGTGAATGCGCAGCCAGCCGCAACTAAGATCGACAGGCCCAAAGAGTGAATCATCTCGTGGAACTCCTCCGAGCCAGGGTCCCTGCCTCCCCCTCTCTGTGGTCGGTCGTCCGGGGTCAGTGTAACGTTGAGATCACCCTTGATAAGCCAGATCGCAGTTCTTCTCGAGTCGCCCGCGTGCTGAAGCTCAGAAGCCAGAGCTCCCCTTTCACCGTTGTTCATGTCGTAGACATTCGTGATAAGTAACTCGATTCTATCGCTCCGCCGCCAGAGGAGTACCGACAGGCAGGACGGAGATTTCATTACTTCCAGCAGGTCAAAAGCATCCCTCCCCGACAACAGACCGCCTGAGGCGCCTTGCGCCTCCATCTCAGCCAGGTCAAAACGACCGCCTCCATTCAACCTTTTCCTCGCAATGTCCAAACCTGATGATAGCTTTGTTTCCTGTAGCAGAAAGACATCCGCACCAGCATCAGAAATTAAGTTCCACACCCCCATTCTTTTTTCAAGCCACCCCAACCCCCTGACGTTCCATGATAGAATCTTCATAGGCATGGAATTTGCTTTGTCTTCTTAGGTGGTATCAGGCCCAGTTGCATAACCACAGACCTATCCAGCACACGGAATCTGCTCTGATTGATAAGGATGGCCGGCGACGTCATCTGGTCGTTCGCATCCCCTTCCGCTTCCGCTAGCACTGACACTCTCCGCTGTCTTCTTTCTAGATTAACCTTCCTAACATAGCAGGCCTCGAACCTGGGGCCTCCCCCTCCAAGCCCCCCCACCCATCTTCGCCAATGTCGAGCCCAGTGCGACCGAGAGCCATATCGGAAGCAGCCCTTCCCGAAAGGGTTGGAGAAGGCCCCCGCGTGCGGCGCTTCACGCCTCTGCGAAGCCACCCTTCGCCTGCGCGCGACCACCCAACCTCCCTCGTCGTCCTTGACATCACCCCTCATCTCCTCATTTTGAGCTTCTCTTGTACCCCTCCACTCTACCATCAAGCCTTCTTTTGGCCCGGAGCTCCTCCTTTTGACTCGCCTAGCATCTCTTTGGCTACCTTCGGATACAAGATGCTAGTGTCTCCTACATCTCATTTGCACTTCCGTTACAATCCCAAGATAAGTCTTCTAAAACCTTCTCCCTGAAGCTTGATTGCTTCAATTAAAGATTTCACCATCTAGTTTTAGTGATCTTGGAAACCCTTCTTTTCTTTACCAGCCCTTTTATTTGTACATCCATGACTAACAAGCAATGTTGATTTATCAAACTCTCTCCTTGGATTACTTGACAGTTTTTGCAACACAACCGATCTCTTCTCCTCAATGTAAAGTAATCTATCTATGTTCTAGTCGGGCCCCTCTTATAAGTAATTAAATGCTCCTCCCTCTTCTTGAAGAGAGTGCTTGCTATGAAAAGATCATAAGCTATTACAAAATCCAGAATGACTTTTCCCTCTTCATTTCTATCCCCGAAGCCATGGCCTCCATGAACACTATCAAACCCTGAAGCATCCTTTCACACATGTCTATTAAGATCTCCACCTAAACAAATCATCCCTCTTTGTGGGATTCCTTGCATAATCTTATCAAAATCCTCCCAAAAACTTGTTTAATCCTTTCATCTAAATCATTTGTGGTGCATAAATTGAAATGATATTCATAATTTTTTCTTCAAGCACCAATTTAAGCAAAATAATTTGATCTCCGAATCTTTGCACCTCAACAACGCAATCCTTCAAATCTTTATGAACAATCACTCTAACACCATTTCTGCCTTTATCTTTACCTGAATGCCAAAATTTAAAGCATCTATCTCCATTTCTTTCTCTCCAACTCATTTGGTCTCTTGGTGACATAGTATATGAATCTTCCTTCTTCCCATCGTATTTACAATCTCCATCGATTTGCCAGTTAAATTGCTAATATTCCAACTACATATATGCAACTTCCTTTGCAACCTCTTTTGGACTAACTTCTTTACTCGCATATGTCCATCATGCGATAATACTTGCACATTTTGGACTATATCCGGGCGACGATGTAACGGAACTAGCTTATTTATTTGCATGTGTTCCTTATGCGAGAATCCTTGCAAACTTTGAACTACATCCGGGCACTGATATAGCAGCCCTTGCCAGCTTCTCATTGCATTCAAGCGATGCAACGCATCGCTAGTAGGATATGCCACAATGAAATCTAAAGCTTTGCTTAAATCCATGTTGAAAGATCCGAACTGTTTTGAGACAAATTTCTAAATAATGTTCTTAAGAACACTATTTAGGAATTTGTCTCTCTTGCGATGGTTGTCGGCTACCTAGCGCACAACCCTCCGCAATTTACATGGGCTTGGCCTCTCACTTGCAACCGCATGAAAAAAATCGTGTTTGAATCCACCTCTCTGATCTATTTATGCTTGGATCTCTGTTTCCATTATGTTGCTTACTTCCTATCCTCTACTAAAACAACTTTCTAACATGCATCTCTTTATTCTAATACTACGATACACAGATATCTGATGTCTTCAACCATGTTCCATCTCCCTATTTCTAGTTATACGATGGTTCCTTCGTAGTTCATGCAACTCCTTTTTTAATTGCAAAGTCAACTCGTAACACAGTTAACTTCTAAACCACCCTGGCTACAATATATCCAGAAGAATCGACCGATGCCCACTGCTCCTCAACCAAATCTCTGAAGTCGTCTTCCAGGAGATGATCTCTCAAATCTGAATATATACAAAGGAAGATCCCCTTACCCGAGTCCCACATCAGAGGAGCATGAACACACCTCGAACACAAGCAAGGTGAGGTGCTTGCCAAAGGGAAAGCCTCTAGAAGCTCTACAAAACCTAGGAAACACTCTAGTCTGGATCGAGATCCTGAGTTGCGTCAAGTATATCAGACATTGGTCGCATCGAGGATCTCCAACTGCAGCTCACCAAAAGTTCGGCAAGATTATTTAAACGTGTGTCATGCTCTAACCCCACAAGACGAGGACGATCAGAGGAGGGAAGAGTCACATTAAAATCTCCCCCTACGAGCCAAGCCATATCCCGATGCCTTTCTCGGATCTCCCAAAGCTGCTCCCACATCAACGGGTCTCAAAGATGAGTTGGTTGGCCAATACACACAAGATACGACCAAAGATAAATTAGTTTGCCACAGTCGCAATACCACAGTTTAAATGAATCTACTCGAATAAATTAGTTCGCCATGGTTGCAATACAACAGTTTAAACGAATCTACTCGAAGACTCAGAAATAAGAGCACAGATATCGCTCTTACATGTGATGATAGAACCACCGGTACTACCAACCACATCTACTGCTCTAAATTCAGAAAGAATAATGGCTGCAAGATATCTCCACAAAAGCTCTATCAACCTGTGTAGCTTCGTCTCCTGTAGCATCACACATCTCCATACCACCTGCTCAACAAAGAACCTATAGACCGATGTTTTTCAGGGTTGCCCTATCGTCTACTGAAGGAGTCTTTTCGCTTCACTTCTTACTGTTTACGAAGGCACATGTGGTAAAAACGCTCGTCGATGAGGCAGATTCCATTGTAGGGTTGAGCATCGAGCCAAGTCAGGTCGAGTTTGACTTGGCCTGGACCAAATCCATTTTAGTATATGAGTTAACAGACCAGGCCTAAGCCCATTTTATTTTTCGAAATCTAGGCCCAGGCCCAAGCCCAGTCCAAACATTGTAGGCCAGGCTCGGGACGGGCTGGCCCAATTGATCTACAATGGTCTCAAGTATTTATATATAGGTTGCCTTCTTGTGTTTAGATAAGCACCCAGCATGTCCTGTTGTGTTTCCGCTTACAATAGATCCAAACCCATCCTGGGAGCACTAACATATACAACAGCAACTTTGATCACAACCCACTTAATGTTAAGTGGAAGGATTAATTCAGAGTTTTCTGGTTTTTATTATGAAAAAGATCCAGATTGATGATTGCAGCATTGGGTCATCAACTCATTAAGCAGAAAACTTGGAAAGTGCAACTGAACATATTATCTTGCTCTATTATCATTTACATCCTTTAAGAAACTTAATGTTCTTTACATGTATCACCTTGCTCCCAATCTCTACAAGCGGGCAATTCTTTTCCAGGGACTGAATTGAGGTGTTTGAAATGCGAAGGTCGACATCAAGCATGATAACTGTGGATTAACATTCTAAATAGAAAGGGTTTTAGCAAATGAAATGTGGGAACTTTAGCACTTGCATTTAATTCTCTCTAGCTGTACCATAATGGTGAAGTAATGCATTTGCCAATCCACTTGCTCAAAGAAAACATCCAATTTATACACTATTGTTCTCTTTTTTTTATATCGTCCTTGATATTGTTGTTTTTGTTGAAAACTGAGAAGCCGAAGCGAAATCGATAAACAAAATAATAAACATCAAGAACACAAAGATTTACGTGGAACCATACTCCCTAAGAAGTGGGATGAAACCACGGGAGAAGCCCTCAAAGGGGCTAGATATTCTATTGAATTTCTCAATGAGTGCAGGGGGATAGAGGCTCCTTATATAGCCCCTCAGACAGACCGGAGTCTCACCGCTCATCCATGTGGACTAAACTTGAGTGGGATAATTGGATCTTGGGGAGATCCAATTACCCACCTATTACATTCTCTAACAGTTTTATACAGATTGATTGCATCTCCTAATCAAAATAGAGTTATCACAATTTGAGTCACCAACACTGAATGTAAAAGAAGCATTAGCGTTGAGCAATCACTTGCCAATATCATCTGGATTTTGAAATGAATAACCAGACCTGAGTGCGCAACTGAACAAAACAAGTAATAGCCGCAAACCACTTGGGTGTGGGGATATAGCCCTAATAGACCCTAATTGGGCCAGGTTCATGGCTTAAATTGGACCGAGCTAACGGACCTTCATTGGTCTCTAAAACGGGTCGGGTTATCGGGCTTGCAGGAACCAAGTCTGAAAACATATTTGGACTCAAATTAAGACCCAAAGTCGGCCCATTTAATTGTAGGTTCGGGTTTGGGCCGGGCTACATGGGTCAGGTTTCGGGTCGGGTCAGGTCGGCCTGGGCCAATGCTCACCCCTATTCCATTGTAGTTGGCTTTGGGATAAACATTTTGGTTACTGCCTCAATCCTCTTTTCTAAGGTTTACATCGCTTTAATTTTTTGTGTGCACAAGATCCCTCCTCAAAATTCTCAGAAGATTCCACCAGAGGTACAATAAAGGCGGCAGATAACATAGCATCATCGTGTTGAGCGAGAGGATCACCGGCCCTAATCAATGGAGATGAACCATCGCAATCACACGAAAAAACTTCTGCAATCACCAGCACAAAAAGGGTGTTACAACAGTTCCAAAGGCTCGGGGCCACAAGATGATAACATCGGGGCAACAAAATCAAGAGCGGCAGAAGGATCTGATTGCCTGACCACTGAAACGGGCATTGAGGTTGACGGGTTCACCCCATCTAGCACCCTTCGTATTTGGGTTTGGGAACAGGTTAGCCAAAATGGTACAAAAAGTGGATTTAAAAAAGAGTTTGGCAAAAAGTTACCATTACTAGAGTCAAATAATCGGGTCTCGTAAATAGTTATAATCTGGAGGGTTCGAAATGGACTCCCCTCCACGGATCTCGACACCACCCCATCCGCGATTCGTGCCACCAGCTCTTCCACAGATCTTGCCCCTACGATTGACCCCATCAATGCGAGCAGGAATCATGGTGGTTTCGAAATCAAAGCATTAATCATCTTCGATAAATCCAAGGGTCTTGAAGGCGTCGGTGTCATAACCATCACTAATTTGAAAGAGTACGATGACTCCTCATCGACAACTAACCCCCCGACGAGATCACATTTACTGCCAAAAGCTCGCGGTTCACACTTCCACAAGAGAACCAAGCACAACATGACTTTCACCTTCCATCTACACATCAGCTTATAGACATTATTCTTTTGGAAAGCCATAGAATCTTGTAGACATTCTCAGAAAGCCAGATATTACCTTAACAGTGTTCAGACTTAGAAGTCATAAATTGCTATTCTTAGTTCTCCGTAGCTTCTTACGTTAACAGTGTTGAGTTGAGATTTAGAAGTCATAAATTGTTGTTTTTAGTTCTCTGTAGCCTCTTTTCGTTATATTACCTTGTCTTCTATTTAGAGGACGGAAGCATCAGCAAAATAATTACTGTTTTGAGTCAAAAGAGGGGGAAACAACGAAGGTGCATCAGCGAAATTATTATTCCCAATATCTTGTCTTTATTGGTTCTCCTCAAGTTAATCTAGATATGCTTTAGAACCAGCAAGGAATCAGTGCAATAACAGTAAAGATGCAACTTTAATGGAGTGACAGAGAGATACTGATAAAACTGATCATCTTCGAAGCAATATCGTCATTTTGCAGCTAACCATAAGTGGGCAGTACATAAAAGCCTAGATAAAGAACAGGAGTTCACGATTGCCTATAAACATACTAGAAACTCACCAGTGGGGATCGCCTTCTGAATGAATTGCTAATGACAATGATGTAATTATCCCCAGACAGGTGCCCACCTGGCACAAAGTCCCCAATGAACCTCGGTATCGAGTTGGTGAAACCTAGGCAATTCAAATGGTAAAATTCATCAGCATTCCATCACAAATCAACAAATGTCTCACAGTGTGCAGCTTACGTTTGCTCGTAAAACTCATGCTTGGGCCAGTCGAGGATAATAAAGAAGACTGCTCGACTGGGCCTAAGCATGATGTCAATGCCGAAAAACTCAATTGGTATATTTTAAGCATGAAAAAATATCAGTTGAGTAAACCTCATGCTTGGGCCTGATTTCAAAATACCAGCCAGTGGAGCCCTCATAAATCAGGCCCAAGCATGAAACTCAACTGAAATTATTGAAATCAGGCCCAAACATGAATTCAGCACTTATGATTATTGAGTTTTATTAGCATTCCCTCGCTGGAGGATGAAACCAGAAGACATCAATATACCAGTCGAGGATAGCATTGAAAATACGTTTGCTCAAGTCTTACTATGCTTTAGAACCAAGCATGGGGAAATTGATGGAGATGTTACTGTCAGTAATAGAATGAAATTCCTTGTCTTATTCGAATGGGTCTAGGGGTCCATATATAGGACAAACCTAGAAACCCTAATGAGTACAGGAAGGAGAAAAGTACAAAAATACCCTTACAAGGGTTTTGGAAAGATCTGTTACATATTTCTAACACTCCCCCTCAAGTTGGAGCATATTTATCAGTCATGCCCAACTTGGAAATAATCCACAGTAGTCATTTCTTGGGAAAGGCCTTTGTGAAGATATCTGCTAGTTGAAGATCAGTGCTAATATGTGGGGTAGCAATTCTTCCAGCTTTGACAGCATCTATATGCTTGGTTCGTTCATGGAATACTGGATTTGTGGCTATGTAGGTTGCAGATTTATTGTCACAATATAGAGGAATAGGAGTAGTGACATTAATGCCAAGTTCCTGAAGGAAAGCCAATAGCCATGTGATCTCACATGTAGCTTGAGCCATTGCCTTATATTCTGCCTCTGCACTGGATCTGGATACAACGGTTTGTTTCTTGCTCCTTCATGTAACTGTATTTCCTCCAACCATCATCGCATAGCCTGTAGTAGAGCGTCGATCTTCTGGGGAACCAGCATAGTCAGCATCCGCGTATGCAATAATCTTCGTGTGCCCATTTGCCCCATAGAAGAGGCCACGTCCTGGAGATTCCTTCAAGTATCGTAAGATTTGTAGGACATCTTGCCAGTGGTTGTAAGTCGGTTGTTCCATGTGCTGACTAGCTCTGCTAACTGCATAGGAGATATCTGGTCTGGTGGCAGTAAGGTAGAGGAGTTTACCCACAAGACTTCTATATCGAGTGACATCATCAAAGGTAGAATCAGACAGGCTGGCATGTTTCTTTGGGTCTGCAGGGATACTAGAGGGCTTGCATCCGAGATCCCCTGCTTCAGTAAGAATGTCCAGACAATATTTCCTCTGTGAGAGGTGAAGTCCTTCAGTAGTGCGAAGTACTTCTATGTCCAAGAAGTAGCGTAGATGACCAAGGTCTTTAGTAACGAATACCTTTTGAAGGAAGGCCTTGGTTTCTGATATCCCATTGCAGTCATCACCTGTGAGAACCATATCATCAACATAAACGGCAAGTATAACAGTACCAGTTGCTCGTTTTCTGACAAATACTGAGTAATCAGATTTTGTTCTCTGGAATCCAATCGTACTAATTTCTGTGGTAAGTCTGTCAAACCATGCCCTTGGGCTTTGCTTGAGACCATATATCGCTTTTCGAAGTCGACATACGTACTCCTCCTCGACTTCATAACCAGAAGGTTGCAGCATGTATACTTCCTCATCAAGGTCGCCATAGAGAAAAGCATTTTTCACATCTAACTGAAAAATAGGCCAAGATTTATTTGCTGCTAACGAAATAATAGTCCTGATAGACCCCATACGCGCAACTGGTGAGAATGTCTCAAAATAGTCTACACCATAGGTTTGTGTAAAACCTTTAGCCACAAGACGAGCTTTTAACCTGTCAATTGTGCCATCCGGTGTTTGTTTGGTCGTGAAGACCCATTTGCAAGCCACCGGTCGAGTCCCTTTCAGACACTGAACAAGATCTCATGTTTGTCTGGATATGAGTGCATTCATTTCTTCATCCATTGCATGTCGCCACCCAGAATCCTGTAAGGCACTGTGGTGATCTCGTGGGATGGAAAATGTCATTAGAGCATCCGTATATCGTCTGTCATAGTCAGATAAACTATCAGTAGAGGTGTAGTGAGACATCGGATAGGAAGTACACTGTCTCTTACTCTTCCGTAGAGCAATTGGAAGCTCGAGAGGATCATCCGGGACATCCTTGTGGGAGATACTTGAAGAGGGCATATCATCCTGGAGTACTGAGACGGGTAAAGGGACGTCTGAATGTGCCGAAACGTTTCGTCGTTTGTAGACGATGGGTGGGGGTGGAAGTTCAAGGGATATATCAGTGATAGTATGGGAGAAGAAGCTTGTTTCCTAAAAAAATGTAACATCTGCCGAGATGTAATAGCGATGACCATGAGGATCATAGCACATATACCCTTTTTGAGTGCGAGAGTACCCCACAAAAACACATTTGATCGCACGTGGCGAGAGTTTATCTGTATTTTGGAATTTATGAACGAATGACACACAACCAAAGACCCGTAGAGGTAGGGGAAAAGCAGACTCTGTGGGATAGAGTAAAGAGAATGGAGTAGACCCATTTAGAGAAGGCGAGGGGACTCTGTTGGTAAGATGAACTGCAGTTAATATAGCATCACCCCAGTAGATTTTGGGAACTTTCATTTGAGAGAGAAGTGATCGGGCAATGTTTAGGAGGTGTCTTAATTTTCTTTCTGCTATCCCATTTTGTTGGGATGTATAGGGACAGGAGGTTTGATGTATGGTCCCTTGAGAAGCAAAAAATGTGGCAAGGTCATTTTGGGTGAATTCCAACGAATTATCCGAAAGAAAAATTTGTATAGTAGTGGAAAAAATGGTTTTGACATACTGAAAGAAATTTTTGATGATAATATTTATTTCCGAACGTTCTTTTAGTAGATAAACCCAGGATAGTCTGCTGAAATCATCAATAAAAACAACAAATTACTTATGGCCACTGAGTGTACGAACCGGACAAGGTCCCCAAATATCACAATGGACTAGAGCAAAAGGAATAGAACGACGAGGCTCAGTTCGAGCAGGAAAGTATGCTCGATGATGTTTCCCGAACTGACACGCCTCACACTCAAAGGGTTTTAGCGACGAAAGTTCCGGAAACATCATGGAGAGGGCTTTGGCAGATGGATGACCAAGACGAAGATGCCATAGTAATGGATCAGTGGAAATGGACGCAGCACCCGCAAAATTGGAATCAGTAGGGATGTCAAGATAATACAGCGCATTCTTCTCATATCCCCCACCAAAGATCTGCTTCGTCCGGATGTCTTGAAAGTAACAGCAAAATTTATCAAATATCACTTGACAGTTAAGCTCAGTGCATAGTTTATGGACAGATAATAAGCTAAGAGGAAAGGCTGGAGCGCAGTGCACGTTCGTGAGTCTGAGTGAGGAAGAAAATTCCATAGTGCCCACACTAGTAATGGGCGAGTGCGCTCCATTGGCAACACGTACGGTTTTCACAACTGAGGATGGTCGGGAAGAAGTAAGAATACTACCTTCCCCTGTTAGATGCGTCGAGGCTCCAGAGTCGATGATCCATGTAGGAGTTGATGTAGTAGCTGTGTTGGCGACTGTACCTGAAGTTGTGGCAAGACTGGCTGTTGAAGCAGAAGTGATAACGTTAGTTTGAGAGTTCTGTAGTAGTTGACGTAGACTGGCATCTTCAGAGGCAGTAAAAGAATGTTGACTAGCATTCGCAGGTTCTTCTTGGCTCGGGGCAGCAATCACATAGTCAGTATCAGAGGTAGTCATCTCATACGCACTGTTGGCATTAGAAGGCATGCCAAATTTGGCCCAGCAACGTTCCGATGGGTGATTCAGGCGACCACAATGAGTACACGAGGGGAAACGGGCAGTTGTATAATAACGACCTTGGGCCCGTGATGATTCGCGACCCCGTCCAAAGGCACGACCACGTCCTCATCCAGAGTCGCGTCCTCGTCCCCCGTAATGGATTGATCGTCCCCTAACAAAGTGAACGGATATTTCAGCAGATGGAGGGGTGTGTGGAGACTCAATTTCCTGAAGTCGGCCGAAGATGGTTTCAAGAGTGGGTAATGCACCGGCAGTCAGAAACTGGTCCTTCGCAGATTTATATCGAGGGTGTAAACCTGATAGGAATCGATATACTTGCATTTTGCTCGTTCCCCAACCTGTTTATCACAACATGCCGGTTGAAAAATGAGGAGTTCCTCAAATAAACCTGTGAGCAGCGGCTGGCTAAAGTGGAGAGGAGCCTCCGCTATTCTCTGTGATAAGAAAATTCCTTTAAAAATTAAATGAAAGTTTTACAAAGCAGCCGTGAGACCTGCTATGCTTTATGGATCCGAATGTTGGCATGTGAACCATAAACATGTGCAAAGAATGAATGTAGCAGAAATGAAAATGTTAAGGTGGATGTGTGGACACACACGTAAAGATCGGATTCGGAATGATGTAATCAGAAAGAAAGTTGGTGTAGCTCCGATCGAGGATAAGATCGAGAAAATCGCTTAAGATGGTTTGGACATTTGCAAAGAAGATCAGCTAATGCATCGGTTAGGAGATGTGAATGTTGGGATGTTGAGCCGGCTAAGAGAGGGCGAGGACGGCCCAAGAAGTGTTGGAAAGAGACCATACGGAGGGATCTTAGTTTTGTGGATATAAGCCCGGGATTGACTCAAGATAGATCTGAATGGAGGCGAAGAATCCATGTAGCCGACCCTACTTAATTGTGGGAAAAGGCTTTGCTGCTGCTGTTGTTGTTGTTGTCAAGTCTTACTATGCTCAAGCATTCCCTTACATTTGGTGAAGAAGTAAAAATGTCGATAATAGGAAACTATTCCATCAATGAGATAGTAGTATTAAGCATGAAGATTGCACATAATACCAGACTTAAAATCGTGTTTTCCATTATCCAAGGTAAGAGCACAAGCTTCTAAAATGCAAGTACTTACATAACCAGTTGGAAACAGTACCTCTGAAATATAAACAGGAACTAGAACTGTGTTTACACCAATGCCAATGCCAACAAGAAATCTTCCAAGAAGCATACCATCTATGGAATCTGCATGTGCGCTGTACCAATTGCAAAAATTTATTCAAGGATCAACAAATATCAGATAGCAACATGACATCAAGATATACGATGTAAAAATAATATAAGACTACTGAGAAAACATGACGTGATTCATACTTGACTCGTTGCTACAGCATTAAAAACATAATGACAAAGGCCTTTGGTATGTAAGAGACCTGATAAGGGCACCGAGGATCAGAGGTATAGTATCCATCTGAAGAGTACGACGACAGCCGAATTTATCAATAAGTGTACCGCAACCAATGCTTCCAATGAATGCCCCAGCAATAAATATGCTCACAACAAGACCTTCAAGGAAAGCATTCCCCTCAAACCTGAGCTCTCGAGCAATTGCTTCTATTGGGCCATTCATTACTCTGCAGATAGCATCACAACATCAAGTAAGATGTAAATAAATTAAAAATTGCCCACAGATACTATTAAGCAAATAAGACCTTCGGATACCAAACAATTTGGCAGACCAACTTTGCAGGTCTGAAAATAACATTTACGAATAATTTCTAAATATTTAATTCAGATTTATGCTAAAAGATGTACGAAAAGAGGTAAACTTATTAGTTGTTATTGTATATTTACAAACAACTATTCCCTCAACACGTGATTGAAAATGATCTGTTTGTCCGCATTCAGCTTATCAAGGTGTAGAAAATAGTGTACCTGCTGCTAATTTGCCCTCTGTCATTTAAACTGTTTGATCCACACTTGCTTCAAGGTAAAGATACAACACAAATTTAAAATATTGACCAGTAGCATCAGTCCACAATCCAGGTTCAGTCCTGCCAAGATTTAACTATTGAAAGAACTAAACGACTTGCTTGTTAACAGTGAGACTTTCCTTTGGTGAAAGATATAAAGCCTACCATTGTTCAACCATGGTTTTTTTTTGAAGCCAAAAGAGGAGGTAACACGCTATGGTGTCCACCCCTTTAAATTAAAATAAAGTAAAGGAGAGAAAGACTTGCAGAACCCACGACTCAACACAAGACCTGGAATGTACAATAACATTCTCACAATAAAAACGTTGTGAAGAAAAAAGAACACCATTTCTAGCTAACCAAATTGCCCAAATGTGAGCCAAGGGCAGGAGTATGTCCCTCCTCGGCTTATCACCAGCCTCCACAAGAGAGCTCCAGAATGCCTCCATGTTCTGAGTACTGATCCACCTCAGACCAAAATCGATCCAAAAGTGTGAAGTTACCGCGCTGTGGAAGAAGAGATGGCCAATAGTCTCTATCTGGTTATTGCATAGCAAGCACATATTTGACACCCCAGCAAAGAGCCTTGCAGCTCGGTCCTTTGTCATGATTCTCTTCCTTCTGAGTAGCCACATAAAAAATCACACTTTCTCTGGCAGCTTGAGCTTCCAGATAAGATTGCAATCTCTGATGACAGTGTCCATCCTCGAAGCCGGTGGTATGCAAATCGCACCCGTACGCCCTCTTAATCGAAAAAGAGTTGTCTCTCCACACCCAGTGATCACGACCGTCAGAAGGCCTATCAAGATATCTCAACGTCTCCAAGAGCAGCAGGAACTCCTCCAGTCGTTGGTCAGAGAAATTAACAAGGAAGGAGGGCATCCAGTTACCATAAACCCGGCAATCAGCAAGATGGGCATCGTGATCAGCAACCAGAGCAAAGAGGCGAGGGAATCTACTGGATAGCGTCGTTCCCCGCCCAATTATCAATCCAAAAAGAAAAAAGAATTACCATCACGAAGAACGGGCCTGAAAAGATCCTGGAAGTAAGGCATGACCGATAAGATCCCCCTCCAGAACGGCGATGTGTGCAAGCCTGGCCGATGAACCAAACGATCTGGCTGGTTGATGCCGTAGATGCTATGTAAGAGTCTGCAACAGATGTCCTCACTTCTCCCCCACAGTCTCCCCACCCATTTTAGCAACAACGCCTTGTTTATGGTCTCCAGACATTTTACTCCGAGCCCGCCTTCAGATTTTGACAACGTCACCGTCTCCCAATTCACCAAATGGATACCGACACCCTCATGTCCCGATTTACTCCAAAGGAAACGATGCATTAGCTTTCCAATCCGCTTCTGAATACCGACAGGCAAGAGACGAGGCGACATGAAGAAAACAAGAATAGCTGCAAGAACCGCCTTCACCAACACCAAGCACCCACCCCGATATAGAATTGTTGCCTTCTAGCCAGAAAGCTTTTTCTCCATCTTTTCCATAACTGACAACCACTCTGACAATCTGATTCTGCTTGAATCCAGAGGGAGACCCAGGTATCGTAGGGTGAGAGAAACACAAGCCGTGCCCAGCTTCTCGCTACACGCACCAGCCTCCCCGTTCGACCAACCAAACGACACCAAGGTAGACTTGTTGTGATTAAGGATCAGCTCAGACATTTCACCAAAGACTTCAAGCGTGATTGCCATGCCCAAAGTTTCTCTCCTACCAACCTCAATAAAGAAGATTGTGTCATCAGCGTACTGCAAGAGAGGGATAGAAATGCCATCGATAGAGTATCCCAATGTGAGTCTACCATTCTGAACCATGCCAACCATGCAGGCGAGAACATCCGTTGCAAGGAAAAAAAGTAATGGTGCATGAGGACATCCCTGCCTAACACCTCTCTGTGGTTGGAAGTAACCATCCTCCGGGCGGCCATTAATTAAGATTGAATACGAAGCAATAGTAACACAATGCTTCATCCAAGATACCCAAGTATCCGGGAAGATACATTTGCTCATTGCCGCCCACAGGAACTGTCAGTTCACCGAGTCATAAGCCTTTGAGAAGTCAACCTTCCAAAGAAGCTCCTTCTTCTTCTTTCTCTTCCGGTCACCAATGATTTCAACCATGGTTATCATATGACCTTCAATATTCATTTTCATAAAAGTCATGATCCTAGATTAAATATCCCAATCCCAAATCATATACGATTAGACATTAGTGCAATGCAGCTAATACCATATTTAACGATCCCATAACACCAGAAGATCAAATGTTATATAATACATTAAAAATTAGCATTTAATCTGGCCCATGATTAAGCCAAAATGGGTTTGGATGACCAATCGAAATCAATTAGGTTTAAGCAAATCTATTCTACCTATCGATTAACTCATTTACGGAGCTCACTTTAAATCTATTTTTATTTTTATATTTGTATTTTATTTATCATTGGTTGCAAGTAACCAAGAGATATACTTCTCGTGCTCGATAAAATGGTGCGCCTCTTGAGTGAAAGCGGGTCTATATAAAGCCCCATACATTCATTGTGAGACATGTGAGAATGCCATCAGAAACAATGGAAATGACACGAAATGAAACAACAATTTCCCATTGACTAACAAATTCCAGGGGTTAATGGTTTTTCCTCCGCTTTCCGTCACTTTCCATCACATACGTGAAAATAGCTTTTTTTCCATTTCTCCTCTTCCCACCCTTGCAAAATAGATGGAGAATAATGGAAAAGAAGTTGTCCGTTTCTCCTAAGCTTAATCGTTGTTTCAAAAAAATAATAGCATTTTTTATTTCCTTCAGTTTCCATTGAAGTACAAATACACCAAATTATTTTCCATTAATTTACTGTTAAACTACTAAACATAAAAGTTGATCAATGGAAAATAAAGTTCCTTTTACCTTCGTCATCTTCGGTTAGATCACCTTCAATCTCAGTACTAACAACCCCATATAGTGAACAAAGTAATTTTTTGAAGAAAAATCCATTGACCTGTTAATTCCATTTCTCTTGTTAGTTTCTTTCTGTCTCATGCCACCCCCCCACCCCCAAGACTCCTAGCCTACATGGATTGGCCAGTTCCTCTACTCCTCACCTAATGCATTCTCATCCAGAACCACGAATAACCAGGCATATTTTCACACTCTTCCTCTCACTCCCGCTCAGTTTTTCAACCTTTATTCTTCTAATTGTTTCAATTGATATAAAAGTATGAACGTCATTTTGTCTCCATGACTTGACGATCCTATAGAATATCACACGACAAAAGTTGAAATAAGCCAGATAGAACATCGGTCATCTCATATCAATAAAGATTGCAAAGATAAGTCAGTTTATGTTGGCAGGATGAGAGTGAATCCCTGGAAGAAGAAAGCAAGGAGTAGTTGAACTCTATTTAGGATGAGATTGAGTCCCTTGAAGAAGAAAGCTGGATCGCTGGAACACCACGTTACCTTCCCAAACTAGTCTCCACCTTCCACTTACAAAGTCACTACTCTCATCGTTATTTCTCTGTTCTTCTCTCATCCCTATTGCCTCCGTCAAACCTCCATATTATCATGTCATGTAATTGTGACTTTAAGGTCAATCTCGTCAAATTTGGTCCATTAGGTGGATATATTTTTTTAATTGATAAAGACGGGGGTGTGATCTCGAGGTGAGTCACAACCTAAGATGAAACATATTTAAATGGTGCTAGATCACAAGGACCATGCCTCATATAAGGCCCTGAAGTAAATCAACATATTCTCCATAAAGCAACACTCCTAACAAAAAACATCCCCATTACAAGAGAGCCAAATAACCCAGAGACCAACAAATGGTCTCAACAACCATCTCGCAGTCATGTGTGCCATATAAATAGAGCTCCAAAACTAATCACAAGTTGTATGCCAGCCAAGGTATGTAGACATGGGTCCACAACTTAACGGATAGATGGCACGAGGAGATCAAGATGCAGCGTGGGCATAGAGATTCACCCAAACAGGACAATCTTATCTGGTTACCTAGGTGGTCAACCTCCCTTCTTCATCTGCCAAAGAAAGGGGAAGCGAATAATGCCAAATGTGCTTGTACAGATATGTTGCCTGACCCATGTGTTATGTTCGTGGTAAAAAACTTGTCTCTCTTTTAACAGTGAATCTCCCTACAGCCAACTTCCATCCATCTCTATAAACAGAGGCACCATTTACGTCCCCTACTTCATCCATCAAAGATTCCTGCCCCAATAAGAACATTGATATTCATAATGAATGAATGAACTTCAGGTAATCGATCCACCATTCGTTGAACTATTCCTCTTCAGCAAATCATGCACGCGCTGCTCCGAGAATCCCAAATGGTAAGGGGGACGCCACTTACCATTCTACCCAGCCTCAAAAACATGAATATCCTGATCATTTGCAAGAGCCAATAGACTCAAGTATCAGTCTCGCAATACTCCTACAAATGTTCAGTCATCTTTCCAAAACGAAATTGAGAACCATCACTCAACAAGCTTCATCAACTGTTTTACCTTAGGTAATACCTCACATACCCCCACCAAAACCCCGGAGCGAAATCAAGATTGGGTCTGCCACCATGTTCATGATGACATCATAAATCATGCACAACAATTTAGTCAACAAATCACCCCAAGATCCCCATATCTAAAGGACCCATTTCACAAAAAGAGCTTAATTCAACCCTTAATATTTTTTTGAAGCCAAAAAAAGGGGATGCGCACTACGGTGCCCGTCCCAATAATTATAAAAAAAATAAAGGTCTTACAGAAGCCATGACTCGAGAGTTCCGAAATGCAAACAAACATTTTCACAATAGAATCACTGTGAAGAAAAGAGAGCACCATTTCTAGAAAGCCAAATAGCCTACAAATTCGCAAGAGGCCGCAACAGATCCTCTCTTGGTCGGCTCTTTGCCTCAAGAAGTGGGCTCCAGAATGACTCTAAACTTGTAACATTGAAACATCTAGGCCCATTGTCACTCCAAATAGTCGACGTACACAAGCAGTGGAAGAATAGGTGATCTATTGCTTCAATTTGCATCTCACAGAGGGGGTATCTATTCAATATTTTCCTAAAGAGTCATGTGCAATGCTCCCTAGTCATGATACACTTCCTTCTCAGTAGCCACAAAAGAAACCAATCTTCTCAGCAAGCTTGAGTTCCCAAACAAAGTTGCAATCACGGATTACATCGTCGGTTCTGGATGGAGGTGGCCTACAAATGGCACGATATGCCTTCTTAATAGTAAAATAGCTTCCCTTCCAAACCCAGTGATCGCGCCCCTCAAAGAGTTTGTCTATCTGCCTTAGAGAGTCCAAAAGCAATAAGAACTCTTCTAAACGTTGGTCAGTGAAGTTCGAATGGAAGGAAGGCATCTGGTTGCCATTAACCCAGCAATCTGCTACACGGGCTTCCCGATCTGTAGCTAAAGCAAAGAGGCGTGGAAACCTGTTGGAGAGAGGCCCATCACCCGTCCAATTATCCGTCCAAAAATTAAAAGCCCTGCCATTCCCAAGAACTGGGTGGAATAGCTCCTGGCAACGAGGTAAAATCGAAAGAACGCCTCTCTAAAAGGTCGAAGTGTCCGAACTAGGACGAAGCGTCGGACGGCCCAGCTAGCCGATGTTGTGAATGCTACGAATGAGCTTACAACAGATGTCTTCATTATTCCCCCAAATTCTGCCCACTCACTTAAGTAGTAGTGCCTCATTCATTGTTTCTAACCATGTGATTCCAAGGTCATTGTATTGCTTAGGCACAGTGACTTCGTCCCAAGCAACATGTGTAAACTTGATTTGATATATATGATAACTATTATATAGGACATAAAAGAAGTTTACATGTATATCTCCATCAGCCTCTTCATTGCAATATAATAAAAGTAACCAAAAACCCAAGCCTCTAACGGGCTATCTGCCCACCTTCTCCCCTCTTTCCATTAGTGACTTCCTTATTAGAGTTCTCCCCTCTTTCCATTAGTGGCTTCCTTATTAGAGTGCACGAGAAATGTTTTATGTAATGAAGGAAATTATGTGTTTGTTCAAAGACCATGCCGTGGTCTTTGTTTTTTGGATATAAGTCCGAGATTGACCCAAGATAGATCTGAATGGAGGAAAAGAATCCATGTAGCCGACCCTACTTAATTGTGGGAAAAGGCTTTGTTGTTGTTGTTCTTGTTGTTGTTGTTGTTCAAAGACCATGTCGTTGTTCATGAAGGTATCTATCGACTTATGTATGAAGAAATTTCACTTAGGCCTCATTTGGTTGCACGATAAGTGGGAACAAGCACCTAAAATAAGGGCGTGCCGGGAATAAGTTTAATCTAAATAGATATGAATTCCACCGTGTATTTACCAAGAGGTGGATTCTTCTATCTATAGCTATGGATTCTTGTATATATAGCTATTCTTATATTTATCCGTCTTTCAAACAATGATTACCAATCATCTCTCCTTCACAGTATATGTTCCATAATAACAACCATTTATCCTCCATAACCAAAGAACAAGCAATCAGAGAAGGAATAACTGCGCCTTATGAAACACGAATTTCACTGACCAAAATGAAATCAAAACAACACCCCTTTATTCTCTATCATGCAACCATGGTGTTAAATATCACGATATGGTGATATCTCGCTAATATGTCGCTATCGCCATATCAGCAGAACCAAAAGGCTCGTGTTCTTTTTGGGAGGGGAATCGGTGATATATTGCTTACTTCCTTCGATTTTCACAGAAATGTGGTCCTTTTTTTTAAACAAGGGGAGAAAATACACACATGTGCCTGCTCCAAGATTTGAACCCATGTCTTTTGGGTGGTAGGAACATTGCACTACCAACAAACCACTGAAGTAACTTAAGTGTGATACATTTGGGTGAAATCTTTCTCCATTTAGCTCATATCGCTTGAGTTGCCTTCTAGTGAACATATATGATTTAAGCATGAAATCTTAAACTAAATTTCATTACGGGGGAATTGTCACCAAGCACCCTTTGGAAGATTGATTTTGCTAAGGCATACGATTACCTTGACTGGCGATTTCTGTGGTCGGTCTTGCGGCGGAGGGGCTTTCCTGCAACGTGGATTTCATGGATGCGGCGGTGTGTATCCACCGCCTCATTATCTATTTTGCTGAACGGTTGCCCTGTGGGGGGTTACTTCCAGCCGAGGAGGGGGGTGCGGCAGGGGTGTCCTCTCGCACCTCTTCTTTTTGTGTTGGCGGCCGATGTCCTTCCGCGTATGATTCACGGCGTGGCCAAGGCGGGCTTGACTCGGGGTTGTTATATTGGGGGCCCGCATGTCCCTTCTATTCAATTCGCTGACGACACATTATGCTTTATTGAAGGGGGGCCCGATGCGGTGTCCGGTATGGCCACTACTGTGCATCTATTCAGCGAGGCTTCGGGTTTGGTGATTAATGCGTCGAAGTCTAAAGTGGTTCCTTTCGGCATGACGAATGCGGAGGTCCTGGATTGCGCTCAGCTCCTGGGGTCTAACCCCTCGTCTCTCTCGTTTGACTATCTTGGCCTTCCACTCGTTGTCGGCCGTACTCGCCTTCGCGATTGGAACGTGGTGGTGGAGAAGATGGAGGCCTGCCTCGCGGGATGGCGTGCGGCACTGTTGTCCAGAGGTGGCCGCCTGGTACTTTTAAAAGCGGTGCTTTCATCTATTCCTATTTATTTTTTCTCGGTCCGTGGTATGCCCAAGGAGACTCGCTTGCGGTTGGAGAGGTGTATGTGTGGGTTCCTGTGGGGACGCAATGGGGAAGGGAGAAGGGGGATTCACCTCGTGGGGTGGGAGGTTGTGTCTCGACCCAAGAGGTTGGGGGGCTTGGGGGTCAGGCAACTGGATTTGGTTAACAAGGCTCTTTTGCTTAAGTGGGCCTCTCGAGTATGGGGGAATGAGGACAACTTTATGATTAATGTCCTGGGGGAATTACTGGGTGAGGACTTGCTTGGCGGCTTTACGAGCAACTCGCTTTGTCGCCTTTCTCCATTCTGGCGTGGAGTGACGACTGTTTTTTTGCAAAATCGCTCTTTTTTTATGCCAGTGTTGGGCAACGGGAGATACTTTCGCTTCTGGACGGAGGACTAGTCAGGAAGGGGTGCTTTTAACATATTGTTCCCGCGTCTTTTTGTTTTGGTCGAGGATAAGGAGGCGTCTGTGGCCTCTTGCTGGGTGAACGGGTGTTGGAGCCCCATCATTGCTCCGGCCCTTTCGGAGCACAGGTTGGATGATCTTCTATCGCTGCTGGCTCTGCTTGCCGATGCTCCTCGTCCGAATGTCGAGCGTGACCACTGGGCCTGGAAGGAAGGATCTTTCTCTACGCGTAAGGCGTATTCCGCTCTTGCTCCTTCCATTACTGCCGAGGACGATATCTTGGTCCGTGACTGTAGATTCTTGTGGGGCCTCAAACTTCCTGAGCGCATTGGGATATTCTTATGGCTTCTTCGTCGTAGACGACTTATGACTCGTGATCGGTGCGCAGCCATTTTTCCGAATGTTGGTCCGCAGTGCGCTCTCTGTGATGCGGAGCGGGAATCAATTTCTCATCTATTTTTCGAGTGCGGCACTGTTCGCACTCTTTGGGACGATCTGCCTTGGGTTAACGCCGCTTCCTTTCCTGCATTGTGCGAGAGCTTGATTAACTCAAGAGGTAGGGAGAGGAAGCTCATTCTTGATCCAATCGCACGGCTATGGAGCATCTGGCTGGGGAGGAACGAGGCAATATTTGCGGCACAACGGTTCTACAGGGAGAATATCATTCTGCGTGCTAAGCGTCTTCTGGAGGATTGGTCCCAGGGGTAGACCACTGTGGTGATTTGGGGGTTCCTTCTCGTTGCTACCCTTTCGGGTTTGGTGTTTGTTGTACAACTTTTCTGTTCTCTGTAAGTACTTTTTTTGTCTTTTAATACATTGGGGTGAACACCGTCGAGTGTCTCCCCCTCTTTTGAGCCTCAAAAAAAAATTGCCACCAAGCACCCATAGGGGAAAGTGCGCATGGCTTCCTCGACCTCCCCCAGGCTCACTGATCGGGCAACGAGATTCCCATCTAGAAATCAGGCTTCGCCCGCCAACATTCAAGTAGGTTGCAAAAAATCTTTACAGCATGTCTAGTTGAATAAATTGGTTACAATTTAAGACATAACAAGATTCTCAGCTACAAGTTCATGATGTAAATAGTTAATAGAGTATATAGTTTGTATGTATTAACTATAGGTGTTTAAATTTAGAATTCTTTGATAATAGAGTAATGTTTATTGTGGTCTTAATTCTGACTCCTAACGAGTGATGAAATTTCTTTACCTTATTTACGTGGTAAGTAATTTTCTTCAATTAATTTATGTGGTGCATATTCTTACTACTATATTGACAAATTACTGATTATAAGTTTATGAGGGTGTGTTATTGTTAGTTCAACTTATGTATGCATTCTACATGACTGAACTTCTAATTACATGTCTTACCCGGTACTGCATATGCATATCATCATATGTTATGATTATGATGACAATACTATTGGAAAGCTTGTATTTGGACCTCTAATTTAGCAAATAAGTGTTTATTTCTATCTTATTAAACTCTATAGTCATTTCCACAATTTTGGTGACATATCAGTGAAATGTTGATTTTCAAGTTTGATGAAACAACATTGAAACCAGCATTTAAGGCCATTCATGCAACTCGTCCTTGTTCTTTATCCCGTTCAGGCAATCAGCGAGTTAACTCAATAAAGGATAATAATTATTCAGTCACCTAATTGCTGGTTGGGACCATAGGATAACTTTTTTTGTTGTGTGGGTTATTGAAAAGAACCATATTTAAATAAGTATTAATGCGAGCGCCATACACTTTTACTCATGGAGATACAATGAGATATAAGGGTGGGTGGAGATATTTATATGATATTTGTAATGGTGTAGAGAGCAAGTAGTATTAAGTAAGCCGTTATGTGCATCAAATAATTAATAAATACAATGAGATATAAGGGTGGGTGGAGATATTTATATGATATTTGTAATGTTGTAGAGAGCAAGTAGTATTAAGTAAGCCTTTATGTGCATCAAATAGTTAATAGAGATAACGATGTGACACTCAATAAATAGTAAATGATTAAGATAATTGTCAAATAGAAAATTTAGTAGAGATAAGCTAAATATTATGCAACCCCTCCCTTGATCCATAGGCTATGAGTTTGATATGATTGTTAACCCTTAAAAGGGGGATTAACTTTCCTCTAAGATGGCAAGCAAACATGGGCCAGATTATCATAGGCCAATTTGTTTTCAAATAAAAGAGAGTCAAGTGGAGTATCAGCATTGGAAGAAAGACCTAATGTGTGTTTTGTTCGGGAATAAGCAAACATACGGGTGAGGAATAAACTGGAATAAGGCACTATTCTTATTCGGTTAAAGGATAGAAATAAGATGGAATAAAAGTAGGTAAAGTGGAATAAATATAAGAATAAGGGTGGAATACGGTGGAATAAGGGATGGGGAAGGGGAATAGTTGTACGAGGAAGGAGAGGGGAGGGAAACAATGCCCTTATTCTTGGGGCTATTCCCCTTATTCTTTGTAAGCATAATGCAGGTCTAGTTATGAGAGATAGAAACGTGATTGATAAAGCTTGGAATATATTATATTCTGAACAAAGATGTTTTTGTATATCCGGATTCAGCTTTTCAATGCGACAGATACGTCGCTTTTCAATGGAAGCGTAGAATCCTTCTGAGACGACTTTGCGGTATGGGAAGAACAGCTCACCCAATGTGGTACCCAAACAAAAAATTGGCCATTGAAGCAGTGAAAACATGCGGGAATGCCGGCAACCACCCCAAGTCAAATCCTCCTCCGCCGCCGCCGCCTCCGTCCCCGCCATCGGATCCCCGCTCTCTTCGCCCTTCACCTGAATCATACCTCGCGAAACGAGTCACGAGGAGTTCGAAATACAACCAAAATCGTAACTTTTAAGGTAAAACCTCGAGAACCTGTCTCCTTCACGGCAACATCGGTACGTTGATCCCTAGCGGCGGCAACTATGAGCTCCTCTGAGGCGCGGCGGCGTCGGAGTGACGTGGAGCAGGCAGAGAAGGGTTGGACATAGGCGGCGGGCGGCGGCTGACGGGGGAAGAGGTGGCGGAGGAACGCCGGGGAGGCGGAGAGGGCCACCGCGGACTGCATGGGAGTTGGAGTGAGGGACTGGAGCGTTGGGCTCCAGAAGTTTGTGGCATTTTCCAAAGATAAAATGGGCCCCTTTAAAAAAATCTAAAAATTCTTCCTATCGATCTAAGTTCATGTCATATTAAAGAAAGGGTCACTTGTGCCCCTCCGAGATCTCGCAATTTCAGTTATGCCCCTATCTTTTTGGTTTATCAATTGTGCCCTTCACTTCTTGTTATTTTATCACGTGTGCCCCTCGGGTTACTGACCGTCCATCCACAGTGCAAACAGACGTTAACTTTGAGGACATAAGCGGTATTAATTTAAAAAAAATGTTATATAGTCATTTTATACCCTCTTCCTCATCCTCTTCTTCTACCCCTCTTCCCCCATCCTCCTCCTCCAACCTCCTCCTCCTCCCTCTCCGCCCAAAACTCCTCCCCAGCCCGCACCTCCTCCCAGCTCTGCCCCGAGCTCCCCGCACCTCCTCCCAGCCCGCCGCCCCCATGCCGTCCAGCCCCTGCTCCCCTGGGTCGTCCCCTCCCCTCCCCCGCACCGCCCAACCCCGCACCGCGCTGCTCCCGCCCCTGCCCCGCGCCGCCCATGAGGGGATTCGCTTCTTCTCACCATGGGCGAAGGGGATTCGCTTCTTCTCATAATGGGAGGGACTATGCCTGCCGCCTCCCCTTGTTCCTCATGGAGCGACACCAATCCTCATGGGCGGCACAGAGAGAGATGTTGTTGGTGGAGAAGAATGGATTTGGGGCTCCTGCGGTGGATTTGGTGGATTTGGGGCTCCTGCGGCACAGAGAGATGGTGGATTTGGGACTCCTGCGGTGGATGGCGCTGCTGCTGGGCGCGGCCACGTGGTAGAGGGATGCGGAGGAGAACGGTCGGCTGGAGGCAGGGGTTCCGGCAGTGTGGGTGGTGGCGCACCGAGGGGAAACACTGTGCAGCCTGGTAGAGGAGGGTCGCGCAGAGCCACTGGCAGCGCGACCACTGTTGGGCGGCAGGGCGCGAGCGTGGCACCGTGGAGGTTGCGGCCAGGCGCCACAGTGGGGCATCACAGGTGGCGGCGTTGAACGACGGAGGGCGAAGGGGATTCATCGGTGATGGCGGAGAGGGAGGAGGAGGAGGTTGGAGGAGGAAGAAGAGGGGTCTAGACAATAATACCCCTCTTAGTTGCACCTAGGTTTGAAAAAATTATGGTTAAGTCAATTCATTGACAGTCAATCTGACGGAAGGGCACAATTGATGACAGAGAAAGAAGTGAGGGGCACAACTGATATTAGCAAAAAGATAGGGGCATAACTGAAATTGCGAGATCTCGGAGGGGCACAAGTGATAAAATCCCTTAAAGAAAAGTGTATATAAAAGGAGAAAAATGGATTACCCTCCTCTAGTTTTTCAGTGAATTTTTTTTCTTTTTTGTGTCATATATTCTCATCACTACATCTATCTAATATGTCATTCTAATTTTATCAGAAACAGAAACTCATATATTCTTCATATAGAATAAGTAATTTTAACGGTCTTAAAATTGTTGTAATCGATCTGTTCTGGATTGAGGGCATAAGGGTGCATTTGGTACGTGGGTTAGGGAGGGTTAAACTGGTCGGGGGTAACCCATTTTTGTGTTTTGGTGTTTGGATAGAGGGTTAAACTGGAGGTGGATTTGTAGTGGGTTTGTTGTAATATGATTGCATTGAAGTTTGAAAAAGTGTGTAGTTATTGTGATGTGATTGTATTGAAGTGTGAAAAAGTGATTAGTTAATCTAGATGTGATTGTATTGAAGTTTGAAAAAGTGAGTAAGAGTTGAGTAGTTTATAATTTTTAGATGATATGATGATATAATACATTATTTTTTGATGGGATAGATGAAAGAAAATTAATTTATTTAATATTTAAATAAAGAATAGATAGTGGGCTCCACAAGAAAGAGAAAATGGTTGTTTTGGAGGGTAAACCCCCCTTGGGGGGTAAACCCCCAGCTGAACAGCACCTAAGAGTTTTTGTTTCTGACGAATTTGGAAAGACATATTAGAGGGATATAGTGATGAAAATATACCATGATATTTTCAAAAAAGGTAAAAAAAATCACTGAAAATGGGATGGAGTAGTCGGGCATCGCCATTTAACCCATATAAAAGTAGTGTATATACCTCCACTCCCCTGATGGAATGAGAAGAATAGACAACATTTAGAAACACAATTTCAAATATTTGAAACAGGATCATTACATGCTCATAAGTATTTTTATTTCACAATAATGTTTTTATTGCTTAAAAGTCCAGTGTAATTCTATCTCTACTACTGTTGGTACAATATATCAGTACAATAGCGAGCTAACTAGAAAGAGAAAAAACTTACTTGCACCTCTCCAAACTTTAAAGATCGTATATATTAACATGAGGAAAAACTTGCTTCGGCCCTTAGTTGTTGAGAGAAAATGACCTTAGAAAAAGAAGAGAATTCGAGAGAGCAAAGGCTAGCGGGAGGTCTCAAAAAGACGTAATATCACCATATATTGTAGATCCATGAAGCGATACAGAGGGATCGCCTGTGCGTTGGTAAACGAAAATCATCTCGACTACATCCACCGAATGAATCAAGCCAGGCTGCCCCAAAGAGACTTCTTGCGAGCCAAACCTAGACATGTGGTCAGCTTGCTGCTCAGAACATAGCTGCCACAGAAAGGATTCAAGGGAGGTGCTACAATACAAGGGAAGTTTGTCTAAAGGTGGAGGTCATCATTGCCTTTGACTTTCAAAAATCCTAAAAAGGTGGAAATTGTGAAAATAATTTATATGTTAAATAGAAATTGAAGGTAAAAATTAGCTAATATAAAAGTATAGTATAAAATCGAAAAAATGAATTATAAAAGCTAAAATTCAATGCATTATCTGTTATATTATGAGAATTATAGGGTAGATTATTGTTTTCATGTAAAGGTAAAAAATTTATCTGGTAATAATAAGATGATAATCATGTAAAATATATATCACCAACTATAAGACAACAAATATTTAGTTGATTTTCTTATATTATAGTTGGTTATATCTACTTCTGATAATTAAGAATGAGATTGAAGGTAAAAAAAACCAATCACAAAACAAATTTATACCTAGATATTTCGATCGACGTTTGTTATGAAAAAGAATACATGTTTAACATTAGTTAAAAGTCTAAGAAATATTTTTTACAAGAAATCGAAATTGAGAATGTATTTTTAAAATGGAATACTTCTCTTAGTGTATTTAAATTCAAAAGAAGTTGAATCATTATTCATTAAGATAACTGGAAAAGGAACCACGATAATATGATACATAGAAATGGTCAGTTTGTTGTCGGAATTGTCAAAAATGAACAATATAATGAGTAGGTAATATTACTTGAAGTGTACGAATTATATAGAAAGAGGAAAGGGAGTCTACTTTATGAAGTATGTAACCTTACCTACTTTATACTTATTTTTCATCCTTTATTATTATTATTTTTATTTTTTTGAAAAATACCACAATGGATTTTCATAACTATATCCCTCTAATATGTCATTCCAATTTCGTTAGAAACAGAGACTCTTACGTCCTCCATCCAGAACAGGTCGATTACAATAATTCTAAGAACGTTAAAATTACTCGTTCTAGATGGAGGGCATAGGAGTCTTTATTTCCGATAAAATTGGAATGACATATTAGAGAGATATAGTGATGAAAATTTGTGATGGTATTTAAAAAAAATAAAAAAGCTACGAAAAATAGGCATAAAGTAGGTAAGGTTACCTACTTCATGAAGTAAACTTACTTTCCTCGTATAAAAAATATTCCAGGTAGAGTGAAATATATCTACTAAGATAAATGTTAAACGAATAAGGACACAATCTTATATTTCAAACTTTAAAGAAGTTATATTAATAGCTTTATAATTTGATGAGTTGTTTGAAGTAAATGACAGGAGGAAAAATATATCATGCTATATCATGATCATATGATATTTAACCAAAGAGTCTTTAAAACAAGTTGTCGTCATTGTTATAAAAATTTTTATATTAAATATATTAACAAAAATCTTCTAACCTTTAAAAAAATAAAAGAGAACGAATGTGCTTTACATTGTGTACATATATGCACATTTTAGAAATAGTTTACATTGAATGAACAAAGTAGAATTCAAAACTTTGTTAAATCATTTAGTGAGAACAATATAAACTAATCATAATTTTTCAACTAACCATAATTTTTTAATCAACTAAAGAGAATACATTATACATATTTCAAATTGTAAGTAATGAGAAAATAATGTGCACAAATGAAATAGGTTTGCATTAAAATTAATTTTAAAAAAATATTAAATTTATGAGTTGAAGTTAAAAATTTATGGCGTATAATAAACACAGGGTCGGACACACTTGTATTTTACAACAAATATTAAATTCTTAAAAGTTTAAGATTTAGTTCCTTGAAAGACTATCTAAATTATCAACATTTTAAGTTTGGACAAATTTATTCATCATACTATGATGGTCATATTAAGTATTCTCAACAATGCCATCATAAGTGGGGTTATTATCTAAACATTTATGAATTAACTAATTTATTGCTCTATTTTCAAACATCACTTAAAAAGCCTGAGACAAACGTAAGTACGGGGGAATGCTAACCTGAAAAACACTCTTTTTCTAGCAGGTAAATATGAAGGAATTGGGGTTTGAACCCTGCTCTTTTGGGTGGCGTGGGATCTTTCATGATAAGACTCAATCTTATCCGTTAAAACTGATCTTACCCAATATCCAAAAAATATGAATAAGTCCATCGTGTAGTGCTTGTCGAGAACTTTCCAATGAGTCCAAGAATGCAAAAATCCAAATTTGAGAGCCGGAGTTATGGTCATTTTAGCGAGTCGGAGTCCGGATCAAATACAGATCCGAACCAAAATCCGGATTCGAATTTTGGCTCACATATAAACCTCCAAAAACCACCTCTCTCTTCCAAAATGCTCCAACTCAAGAGCATCCCCCTTCCTCTTCCTCCTCCCTCCTCCTCGTCGAAGCACTGTCAGAGCTCACTAGAGCGCATCTGATCGACGATACGAAGTCATCATCGCATAGAAAAGGTCAAGGTCACCCTCGTGGGCGGGTTCCCATCGCCAACGCAGCAGCGAGCGAGCCATTTCTCCACGGGCGGAGAAATCGAGGTGGTAAGATTTTTGAGGTACGATATTCCCTTCATCCTTGTTGTCGGTTTCAACGCGATTTGATCATGTATGTTTGAATTTTTGTCGACTTAGCCCGTTGTTGTGTACCACTCATTTTGACCCCTGTGTATTCTATCACCTGATTCTAAGACTAATTTTTTTCAACAACATCCATCTCGATATCTCATATTTTTCAACTTGCGCACCCGGTGGTACTTGAAACATGAGCAGAGGGATTTCCAGACCAAATCTGAGGTCAGATTAAATGCCATGTTTTTGTCTAAGCCATCATCATTGGCTTTTCCCATGAACTCTCTTATGAGGATAGAAGCACCAAAATTTGAGGGATTTTAGCATATAATGCTTAAACGGTTACTGTTTTATATAGCAAGCAATGTAGGAAAATCAGCACATGCAACAGTACTCCCACTATAAATGCATTGTTGTGTTTCTGAAGTTCTGTTGGTCCTGCTAAGACCACTGACGAAGTGGAAACTTCCATATGCTAGTCTCCCTGGAGTGACTGTCTGTCGAATTAGAGGGTTGATGATCTTGCCTGCCAATCATTTGAAGTGGTTCTTGCCTTTTTTTTACCTTTTCCATGCAATCTCTCCGCATTTATTCTTAACCTTACTTGTGATTTATATTTTGTTGTTTTGATTGCGATCTTGGGGTTGATTCAGATTCGGCTGCAAAGGATGGAATAGAGTAATCTGTTGCCCAGTACTTCCAGGAGAAATATAAAATCAGCCTTACATATCCCCCATTGCCTTGCCTTCTGGCTGGCAGTGATACGAAACCAACATATCTTCCAGTGGAAGTTCTTCCATTAGGAAATCTGGATTATTGCCTTAAATAATTTGATGTGAGTTAATATTTCATGGAATGAGTAAATAAAGGGTAAAATTATTTGAATTTGCATTCCTGTAAATAAACTAACTTGAAACTACATTTCATCTAGAGCTTTCTTTAGAATTGTAAACTTATCTGCAGGTTGACCATTTCTTCTGTTATTGCTCATATGTCAAATACTTTCTCTAATTTCTAGACTTCAAGATCTATTAGAACTTAGAATGCAAGTATGGTTTCTGCATTTACTGTTATACAACGATATCAAGTAATGTATGTTGTTCGGGTACTAAGTATTGATTTGCATCCGACATCTAGGAATGCTGGAACGCATGAGCTCTCAGCTAGCATACAAATTTGACATGGGGGTGTTAACAAATCTTCATCTATTTTAATATCCGTTGCGATTTGAATATGCAGTCCTATTGATAAACATTGATTGATTAAGTATGTTTGTACAGTTGTACTGACTGGTAGATAAGGAAGGAGATTGACAATTTGGGATTTATGATGCCTGTGTTGAGCTGACAAATAAAAATGATGTCAACAGTTATTGTTATTACCAGACTTGATTTGATGTTCTCAAAATCACGTGTCAAGAAAATGCTGAAATATGTGTTGTGTTTAGGGTAATTATTATTAAATCGGGTAAGATTTCATGATGATCAGATAGATGGAGTTAGGTGCCCCCAAAGGAAGGACGTGCACCCTTGGGGTGTTGGGTAGAAACTTAGGCACCGCAAATCCACCGATTGTGTTGGTTGAGAGACATGTTGCTTGGCATACCGATGAGTTACCACTGCGCATCTTTAGAGCATTGATTCAAGTGCAGGCTAAGTAGTTGCGATTAGTGGTCTAATGTTTCTCTTGTTCACTTACACTTGACACTCGTGTGCTGGCTAGTGTAGGCCTCATTGGTTGGTATTCCGGGTGGGACTACTAAGAAGGAAATTCCGGGATATGTGGCAATTAAGTTGGGAATGAGATACAAATCTTCTGTGCATAAGGAGGATCGGGTTAGTCGTGGTGATTCAGATCATGGTAAGAAAGATCTTGGTAATCTATACCCTGACTCGTACCCTGCATCGCAGTGGACTCTTACACATGGGTAGTGGACTTGGACGGTTTGCGATGATTCATAGTTTGATATTTGAATTAGGAATCGGAACTACAGCTTGTTAAGTGAAACTAGTGGATGCGTTGGGAACTTGGCTAGGATGCATTGTACCCCACCACATGCCTACGGAGACATCCCAATCCTAAGTCATTCTTCTTGCCTTAGAGTCATAATGTGAGGTCTCACCTGGACCAAGACCACATACTATCCATGAAGCTTGGGTGATACATATCAAATAATAATAATTAGAATTTATCTCCTTGTGATGATACTTTACCCTTATTTCTTTTGCACACATTTTAATTATATGTTGCTTGTTGTAAACTTTATATCATATTAGGAAACTTTAATTATGTCTTTTGAGAGACATGTCATGTACAATATATGTCTGGACACACATATTTGTATGCACATTTTATACAATTGTGGACTTTTGTGGACATGGATTGTAAATATTGAAAGCTGAGCATGTTACGAATGAAAAAACAAATAAATTTTAGTCTTTTGTGCAAAACTTCTCCTACTTATATTATGTTGTGTGTTTCTAATGCGGAAATGTATGTACGTGGAATCGATTTGTCGAATACCCAGATTCTAAAAGAACGGTCGACACAACCCGATCATTAAAGTGAGTTCACCTGAAGACACTCTAGATTGCTATAACATTTCGAGTTTCAGGAAAATCATTTCAAAAAACTAATTTTTAAGAGTGGTCATAAGTGCCTTCTTCACAATGATATAACTACTAACATATTTAAATTTTAACGAGATATTATATATAAAATATCACACGTCAGGAACAGAGTTAACTTTAAAGGTACGAAAAAATAAATGTACACTAGAGTATGGTTGTCATTACATGTTTTAATTTCACTTCATAAAATTACTTGGTGTCTTTTCTTTCAATTTATTTTCGTAGCGAACTAATACAACTAACATGTGACATGGAAACAATACAATAAACCAATTCACGTAATTAACATTGCCATTAACATACCTAAAATTTACACTTACCGTTTATATTAACAATGGCATTAACAATACACGTAAAATTTAAAATTTATATTAACATTGATATTGATATTTAACATTGACGATGTCACTGACAATACACATCATTTAAAATTTACAGTAACATTGATATTGGTATTAACATTGACGTTGACTTAACATTGAAAATTATCATTGTATTAACTTGCAAGTGGAACTCATTCGTTTGCTATCTAATAAAAATTGACAAAAATTTCATTTAAGTGCTATTAAATAACAAGAACAATGAAACAAATGCAAGTATACCCTATATTCTTGTTAATTGCGACCACTTCAAGTACGATGAGTCCTCGAGGGCAGATCTGCGGTTGAGAAAGAAAAACTTGTTGTGGCGAAGGTGGGCAGTATACTGGATTGCGAAATCATGATGTACTTAAATCATGATGACTTGAAGCTATATAGCTGATTCTACATATGCATGTTTTCACAATTATCAACATGTATGGCAACTAAAGACATACCTAAAAACGAAGGGCGGCGGCGAATAAGCTGTGTCGGGGGCGAGATTTCACCAGCTGCTGGCACGATCAGTTTCCGGCTCGCACAGTGACGTTAATGCCCACAGAGCCGATGCAAGCTTGGAAAAGAAGATAGGCTGGAAACATGGAAAAGAAGATAGGCTGGAAACATTAGGGTTGGGATAGGGATGTCGTAAGGCTGGGAGGCATGAAGATAGGTTGAAAACTTGGAAAAGAAGAGAACTCGTGAGTAGATGAAGGGTCGGCAGGGAAACGTTAGGGTCAGGGTAGATGAAGGGTCGGCGGTAATTTTCTTTTGGGACCAAACTCGATGTTATTATAAATGTCTAGTTTGGGTGTCGAAAAAATTCAATGGGATATATGTTATTTTCTTTATGCGACACTCTCTAAAAACACGTCGGCCTACGTGAATCATGGTCGACATTTATTTTAAAGTGTCGACAAATATAATATGTTCGCGACGTTATTTATATGTCGACCTATGTTTCAACAAGCTCGACGTTTGTTGCGCAATAATGTCAAGAAAAGTTATTTTTGTTGTAGTGCTAGTATCCAAATTGGATAAATAAAGACTCTAACTTATAGTACTCTTCAAGACTTTCCAACGAAGCCAAAACTGTTGAAAACAGATACTGTATGCGAAGTAATGTATCTTCATGAAGAGAGTATAGCTTAAATTTATACTTGGATAAGTCCATGATCGAACACAAGGGCACGAGTGATTAAGTTATCTAACTAAGATTTGAATATCTAAATTATTAAATATAGAGTGATCTATGTCAAGATGAATGAGTGCATGGTCCTTTTTTATCTTTTTATATGCAAGTTATAATAATAGAATGCAATGTAGATGAACAATGCAAAACAAACTAATACATCAATTACACAAAAAAACTCATGAAGTAAATGTTTAAATAACTTAAATTGATCAACAAGAATTACGAATTCAATCAAAGCACAAAACAAATGCTAAATAAAGAGTTTAGTCAAATTATGAACTAAGCATTTCTTTCCGTACACATGAGAATGCCATTCTCATTAATCAGAGTTAAAAGTTCTTCAAAATAAATCTAAACTCATCTAAGTGCGTATCACAACTACTAGTTTGCCTATTTAAATGTTAGTTTTAAAGTCAATATGCATGAATGGCAATTAAGGATTACAAAGCACTCGGGGATGTTGTTTTATTTATATATGATCAATGATACATGAAATCATAACATATACGACGTAATTATGTAGAGCATGAAAATATGATTCAAGTAAGACTAATTTCATTAAAAATAAAGTTTTTATGCTCAAGTTATTCAACTAACAATTCGGAGGCTTATTTTCAAAGAAAATATAATAAAAAATACTTGAAACACTACACATAGGTCTAAACAAGGGCTAAAATGCAACAGAATAAATTCGAAGGGGCTTATATGTGAATGTCCTTGCGTGCGGGGACTTTTATGCAAATTGGAGAAGTCGATAGGATGTGACTGCAATTAACCCAAGCAGGCACATGTATCGGGCATGTAGAAGATGCTCGGTTGGAGGCTCGAGGGAACCATGCAGCTCATGTCACATGGTGTGTTGTGGTGCTTTGGGACTCGGCTCAATCCCACTGAGGCAGCTGAGATAGCTAATAAGTTTCGGGTTCGATCTAAACTGTTAGTGCAAGTAGATCCAAGATCTCAGAGCAATGCGGATATGGATGGCCACAATGCTTCTTCGGTCGGATCAAGCAGTTGCTAATTAGTTCCTATGTGGATTGTTGGATCAGAATCCAACGTCAATTGCATGCCCTTAAGGGAAGCTGCTCCTCCATGTAAGGCAACAAGCAGACGGAGCTCCAGTGAGGCTACTCCTTCTCTACCATCTTCTAGGCTTGTTGAAAGTTGGAGCGGCTTTGTGGATTATCGACGAAGGTGAAGGCAGGTAGGTGAAGACTCGACGAAAGCTGAATCACCAAGATGATGAAGCCTTGTCAGAGATAAAGTTTGAGACCAGAGAAGGGCAACAAACTCTGATAAATGAGGTTTAAAAGGACATACAAAGGTTAGCACATAACCTAAGCACTTGGTGATGTCGGGGAAGTGAAATGGATGGATGTGAAGGACTTATTCGACATAGGGAAGCCGGAGCCCTAGTGGGTTCCTCTTCTTTGCAAGAAGAAGAATGACCGAGATGGGGGAGAGGTCTGGAGGAATAGAAGGGATGAACAGAGTTATACGCGTGAATGGTGAGTGATAGGCAAAGGTTTAGACAAAATTATATCGACTTGAGGGTGTGAGAGCGTGCATAATAAAATAGGAGAAATTAACAAAGGGGAAATATCAGATTATACCTGGAGATGAAGAATATGGTTGAGGGTGGAACACCAGCCTGTATGAAGCTTCTGGAGCTTCGAGCCTTCGCCCGGACACGCTCGACAAGCATGGAGCTCGAGCAACATGTGTATTAGGGTTGCGACACGACCGCGTTGATCGTGGATCTCACCGGAGATAAACCTCAGCCTTCACTTCAATTCACTCCCTCTCATTGTCATTGGAAGGAGGAATAAGCTGGGAGGAAATTCGTGCAAAGGCAGATACATGCAATTGCCATCCACGATCAAGGTTTTTATAAAGGAACATGTGGTTGGAGCGGTGGTCTAGTAAACACAGTTGAGGTGGAAGACAATGATGGAGGAGTTGGTGAAGAAAGAGGTTGGAACATGCGAGCAAATGGTAGTGGGATGAGAGGGAGACTGCACATGGAGCGATGGAGGTTAATCATAGAAGGTCGCCCAGTAAAGAGGCACGTCTCCTAGAACCGCCTGGAGGTTGACAACAGGGGGCATTGGATTAGGTGATCCAATAGCCCAGATTGAGGCATGGAGGAGAAGAGGAGGGTTGCTTGATCACTCGATCAAGGGGTCCTTGATGAGGCGGGGCTGAAGAGTTAAGGGTTGTCTGATTAACTTATCATATGGCGGAGAATGGAGACAGGGTGATGAATATGTGATTCATCACACTAATTAGCTGAAAATAAAGCTTTATCTCGAGTAATTAGGTGCATTCATGTATTTATAACTCATAATTAACATTCATGTACTTGTAAATAATTTGCATAAATTAATATTTTATTCTGCATTCATGTTCATTTGTAAATATTCATCTAACTTCACTCATTTTTAATTAATTCAAACTAACTTCAGTTGACATAAAACTAACTCTATGGTGTACACATCACTAATATTAATCAGTGAAAAATCCTAAAATATAGTAACTTTTATATATTTTAAATAAATCCAAACCCTGATTCCATACCGAAGGCCATAAAAATAGATATCTCTCAAATACAATGTCCAATTTCACTCTAGCCACTTTTGAATTATTGTACATTCAGTTATCTACAAATCAAGATCAAATTCAAAATAATCGGAGTTCATTTGTGAAATTTGGATTTTGGGAATGAGCTGTATGCATATTTAATGATTTTGATTTATTATTACATGTACACATCTAACCCTTTTTTCTTTCTTTCTTTTTTATTTCTTTATTTCATCTTAATTCTAACTAATTACGTAAAAAAAATCTCCAACCAGAAAAACAATGAAAAAGACAAATTCTGACTTAACCACATTGACCTATTCATCTGTAAATAATTCTTTATCCCGACTCATAAAAATCCAAAAATAGTTGCATTTATGTCCATTGCATTATACTACATCATGTTTGACTTTTTGTATACATTTATTGTTCACAGAAAATCAAATAAAAATATAAAACTTAAAAATCCAATATTTTATTTACATAAAATATCATAAAAATTCACATCTTGCTGATGAATGTGAAAAATGCCTCTTTAATATGGTCGTATTATTGTAGTACATGAGACAAATTTCGATTCAACAAAGACCACAACTTCGAATATGTGGCAATTATTTTACTTGGCAAGTATATCAAAGTCGAACATAGAGACACGAACCTCCTAGTCTATTCATCAAAAATTATTGATTATATAATGAGTAATTAAATCCTAAATCTAAATCTTCATATGCAGACACATTATGTACAGAAAATGATGCAGAGACAAAATGATATGATGCATGCAATTTTTATTTGGTTTTAAATGCAATTAAAATGAGATGCATGGTGTATAATATGCAATAGATGATCATGCAGAGAATGATGTACAAAGATGCCCTAAAATTATTCAATCATTGAGCAACAAATTAATGGTTAATTTCAGAGGTAAATTGAGCACTAAGGATAAATAATGGCAATATAGATAATGAGCAGGAGACAAGATAGGTCGTAGAAACCATCACATTAATTAAGTGTCAAATCATGAAATTAAATATGCCATTATATAGAGGATGAAACAAGCTTCAAAATGACACTGAAATCAATAAAACGAAGTTCGTATACTTAAGATATGGATAAAACAGTGTAAAGGCGTAATTGTAATAAAATAAGTAGAAAATAAAGGATAAATAATTATAAATAGGTCCCTGGAGGGACCTATTTGTAATTTACAAAATTTAGAGGGCCTCATTGTAATAATCCTTGTGCGTATGGGTATTTCTGAAAATTTTGAAACCCGGCAGGGTCTCCATGTAAATTTCCCCAGGTGCAACACGCGAGGCATGCGCCTGGGGTCTTGGTTGCAATTTGGATGAAGGCCAAGTGTGTCTCTGCAAATAACCAAGCACCGCACGTGCGATGCACGTGGGCAGCTAGACTCGGGTGGCTGCAGCTTCGGGTGGACGCGTGGCAGATGTGGGGCGCTTTGGGCTAGTGGCTCGGGTCTCCAAGCTTGCAGGATCGAGGGTGCAACATGGCGCTATCTGGACCGTTGGATGGTCGCCGTAAGGGTGCCATCCAACGGTGCATGTGCTTCGTCATCCACTAGAGGAGTGGTGGCGTGTTTGGATATCCGACGAGGCTACTAGAGCTCCACTGTAATCCTTCGTGCATGTAGAAGGACGCTGGAGCATCTTAACCACATGGCTATGATGGCTGATGGGAGGAGAAGCTACAAGGATAGTTGGAGATGACATACGACGGAGCACTAGTTGCAGAGGTTGAGATCGGAGAGGGGCACGAATTTCGGTCATTGAGTACCTGTAGGTGTTAGAAGACTAGCCGAGGCGTGGTGCATGAGATAAGTGAGGTGAACGGAGGTCCCTTGTGGGCGGAGGAGTGGGGAACCTTGGCTCCATCTCCGGCAAGTCGAAAGGAGTTGTGTCGGAGCGAGAAGGTTGTGGAAGAAGGAGAGGGTGAAATGAGGATAGCGCGAAGATGGCAAAGGTGTGGCGAAACTCGAGGGGTGGTTCGGTGATGGCGGAATGAGTCGAGTGTGGCAGAAAAATTAAGAAAAATCAGATCAGGAAAGAGAGGGAGAGTACTTGGTCGGAGAAGGTCATCAGATGGAGGAGGGGGCTTCGGTTGAGGTTTTGAGCGAACCTCGGGTCTTCGCACAACTCGCTTAGACACGACAAGGTGCTCAGCGGGCTGGAGGCACCGTGACATGGTCAGAAGACCATGGGTCGACACCGGAGGTAGGAGCCGCCATTGTCGCCGATCAACTCCTCCTCCTCTATCACAAGAGTAGCATGACAACTACGGTGAACGTCAGGGTTGGTGGATGAGGTGGCAGTGGGGTGGGGAATTTATAGGTGATGTGGGCGATTTTCAGGTGGTCAGGCAGAGGGTTTTGAACGGATGATTGAAGGAGCTAGAAGGTCGGTCATGGGGAGTTGATGAGTGTGCGAGGATGGCGAAGATATCAGCTATGGAGGGGGAGTGTTAGGTCAGAGGAAGGTGAGCGAGGGAAGCTGCCAAAATAGGAAGGGGTGGAGCGTTGGCGAGGCGAAATGGTTGAGGAGAGGGGGGAAGTGGAGGTAGACGACATGTCCCTAGCCGTTGGATCAGGGGATCTAATGGCTAAGGTCAAGGCACAGACATTTGGTCAAGATCAGATCATATGATCTGATCTAACAGCTAGAGAGCGAGCGATGGGGGATGGCGAGATCAGATCTAGGAGAAGGTCTGAAGGCTGAGGTTTATCTGGAGACGGGCAACTATGATGAGTCGAGAGAAGGTGGATCCAACGACCGTGGAGGGTGGCGGGTGGTACAAGGAGGGGCGGCCATGTGGGCGGCCTAGAGGGCACCACATGGTTGCACCAGAATAATCATAAAAAGGAAAATAGAAGAAAAATTAAAAAGAAATAAAAGGGAGTTAAATCTATAAAAAGTTAAAACATGAAAGATGTAGATCTCGATGGGATCTACAAGTTTCATGTTGACCAAAAAGTCAAAAGAGGTCATTTATACAAAGAGATATTTTTGGAAGTATTTTTTAAGTAAAAACACTCGATTTTTAAGGCTTGTTATTTTTTCTATTTTTAATTTTTTTTAAAGATCAAAACAAATATGTATAATATTTAATCGAATTTTTAGGGATTTTTAGTAAAAGATAAAAATAAAGAAAATGTTAGTATTAAATACAATAATTAGGACTAGCTTTTATTTACAAGGGAGAGGATTATTGACAAAGATGGGGAATTAATGAAGATTTTCATTAAAGTTCTTAGTCTTCGAGGATAAAAGGAGAGAGAGTTGTGATGATTCCTTAGAGACTCATATCACCCCTATACTTGAACTATGCTCGTCCTCGAGCATATAAGGAATGAAGGAGTTGGATTAATTCCTGGCAGTACATGTGAATTTTCAAGGCTCAATTCATCAAAGACCCTTTATTTGAGTGATCCTAAAATTCTAAGCTCAACTATGCTCTAATCAAAAGGAATCCAACTTCTCTATTTATCACTCTTTGCTTGGACATATAATATAAACATATGACAATTAGTGTACTACAATCATGAGAGTCGAGATGTCACCCACTGTTCTAGTCTAGGAGGCTCTCCTATAGACCTAATCCTCAACACTGGGGAATGAGTCGATTCTTGCATTCAATCCACTATCTCATTAGTTTGCCGGACTTGAAAGTGTAGATGGACGGCCATATGATGGAGGGCATAGGATTGTGCATTTTCTTCTCTCCCTCACATTGGAACAAGGGTCCTCCATAATGCCTTATTACTCAGCGCATGTATATTTTTGTTTTTTTATCAATGTGTCAATCAAGAGAATTCCAAGTCGTATGTACTTGTTTTCCTAGGAGTACATCGGGATGTGTCTCTTTTGAGTATCTAAGATACCTTCGATACCCAGACTTGTATCACTATACGATGCAGAGTCCTTTTTTGGTGCTAGCTCGACTCCTTAGTCTTAATAGCATTTGGTCCAAGTGGACATTTTATAATGGATTAGAGCGCTCGCCTTTAGTGGTAGCTCTTTTGAATTTTTATTTGTAATGATCGAGCTTTCCTTTGTATGAGAGAACTTCTCTTGAATTTCATTTCATTGATTTTTGGCTAGCTCCACTGCTTTTACCAAAAGTTGGCGCACAATGATCAACAATTATTTAAGTTTTATCAAACGTTGGCACATAGGTCAACATCAAATGATTGCATGTGAACTTGTTCGCATACTGGCTAGGGTTTACTGACACTCAGGTTTCTTGAAGCCTTCATTGATTTTATCCCATCCTCTTGTATCATAAAATCATGTCTAAACTCAAATCTCTAGTCCTAGTTCCTCAAGTGATAACACTCAACTCATCTCATCAATCATGTAGTTGTGAAAGTAATGTGCTGATCATATTCTTTAGAAGGTAGAGATTAAGAGTGAAATATAGCGCTCAAAACTTTCAAACTAGAGAAGTATGGATTATTAAGTTCAAAACCCTAATGACTAAGGTTGGTTAACTCAGACTCTCAAGTTTTCAGAGACCAAGTGTCCTCAAATCCTTAAGCCTTGAGTGATAGTGAACGTGTCAGGAATACACCAACTCCAGAGTTAGTGATTTTTTGGAATTTTCGAGTTTTTGCAATTTTTATGGATTTTTTTAATCTCAAGAGAAATAATGACTGACCAAGCTCATATAAATAGTTGCATCCATTTCCATCCAGTATGGGTGTAAGTACGGACCGTTATAGGGGAACCCGTATTTCTTCAAGAGAGTGCCATTCACATTGTCTTTTAACCACCCACTTTACTAAGGGAGGTCGTAGTTCCCTCACTGAGAAATGACCACTCATTTCTAAACTCTGTAATCGGAATTATTGCTCAAGAAAAGATTTTAATTTTTCATATTTTGTGGAATTTTTAATAAAAGTTAATAGTAAACAATTAATGTTAGTCCCTCAATTTTGAAAAATATTTTTTATAACAATTTTACAAAATCAGTTCCCCAAAATTCTTAAATCTTAGCCCAAAAAAAAGTTTTAAAAATTTTAAAATACGAGCTATGGCTATATATATATACACAATATATATGGTATACCTCCCTATACTTAACTTGTGCTATATTCTCATAGCACAAAGTGATATGAAGCCATGGCTCAGATCAAATACAAGGTGATATAGTGGAACTGACTAAGATGACCCCCCTATACTTTAGTCAAACTGACCTAAGTATAAGAATACAAGAAGAGGGAAGAATGACACTGGTCCCCCCTACTTAGGTTGCCAATAACATGAGTATTGGATATACAATGAGGATGGGGAGACCCTAGGTGAGTGATCAATTACTATACAAGGTTCCCCTTATACTTAGGCTGAAGAGTAGTTCCTCAAACAAGGACCGCTAGAAATGCAATGGCTACACTTTTTTTACACTAAATTCATAAAAAATGATGATTCAAGTCCTCGAATTCTCCTGAATTTCCTCTGCTGCTGCTCGTAATGGGAGCTCCCAACTTCTAGTGAGTAGTACTTTCTACGCGTCTATAAATGGGGTCATCATCTACGAAAGCGGTCAGCATCGTCTATGGTGGATCAGGTTCGACTAAAGTCTCTATGGTACTTTGAAATTCCCTCTCAGCCCTGAGCCTTCTTGGTCTGAAACTTTCCCCCCATAGGACCAGGTGCATCTGAGTTTCATTCCTCATTCTATCTCATTGTATATAAGTTAGCTTGATTGATGGTCAGTCTAGTTGCTCCTGGATGACGCTTCCATGTAGATCGAGCATCCTCCATCTTCACGAGCCTTGCCACAAAGGAAAATGTCAGGAAAAATATTAAGAAATCAAATAAAAAATGATGCAAAAATAGACGCAATGTGAAGACTTAAGATTTTGAAAATAAGCACGTAAAAAATAATGCCATAAAATTCAATGAACAAATAGGATAAGATGTGTCCTTGGCAACAACGCCATTTGATGAACCCAGAAAATGCCTCTTTAATAAGGTCGTATTATTGTAGTACATGAGACATATTTTTATTTAGCAAAGACCACAACTTTGAATATGTGACCATTATTTTACTTGTCAAGAATACCAAGGTTGAACACAGAGACACGAACCTTGTAGTCTATTCATCGAAAATTATTGATTATATAATGAGTGATTAAATCCTAAACCTAGGTCTTCATATGCAGACACATTATATATACAAAATGATGCGAAGACAAAATAACATGATGCATGCAATTTTTTTTGGTTTTAAATGAAATTAAAATGAGATGCATGGTGTAGAATATGCAATAGATGATCAAGCAAAGAATGATGTAAACAGATGCCCTAAAATTATGAAATCATTGAGTAAATTAAATTAATGGTCAATTTCAGAGGCAAATTGAGAAATAGGGATAAATAATGGCAATATAGATAATGAGCAGGAGATACAATTGGTCATAGAAATCATCACATTTAATTAAGTGCTAAATCATGAAAAAAATGCCATTAGATAGAGGATGAAAAAGCTTCAAAATGACACTGAAATCAATGAAAACGGAGCTCGTATGCTCAACATATGAATAAAATAGTGTAAGGACATGATTATAATAAAATGCATTAAAAATAAAAAAATAAATCATTAGAAATAGATCCCTAGAGGGACCTATTTGCAATCTACAGAAGTCAGGGGCCCCACTGTAAATAATCCTTGTGCGCGGGGGAATTTCTGCAAATTGTGAAATCAAGCAGGATCTCCATGTAAATTTCCCTAGGCGTAGCACGTGAGGCACATGCTTGGAGTCTTGGATGCAATTTGGATGAAGGCCGAGTATGTCTCTGCAAATAATGAAGCCTCGTACGTGCGACGTACATGGGTGGGCTATGCTCGGGTGACTGCAGCTTCGGGTGGATGTGTGGCAGATGTGGGGCACTTCGGGCTAGTGGCTCGGGTCTCCAAACCTGCAGGATCGAGGGTGCAAGGGTGACATCTGACGGTGCCTGTGCTTCGTCCTCCGCCAGAGGAGGGGTGGCATGTTTGGAGATCCAGCGAAGCTGCCAGAGCTCCACCATTCTCTTCTGTGCACGTAGAATGTCACAGGAGCATCGTGACCACCTGGCGATGATGGCTGACAGGAGGAGAAGCTGCGAGGGCAGCTGGAGATGGCAGACGACGGAGCACCACTGATGGCGGAGGTTGAGATCGGAGAGGGGACGCTGATGAATATCAGATACAACATTATAAAATCTATTTATTCTTCTCCTAACTTAAACAATTCAATAAAAACCACAACTAAATCACTAATATTAACTATTCTTATATTGTAAATAATCTCTGTATAATTAACACTAATTATCTAACCCTAATTTATTGTATTTAATTACTAACCCTTTTCCTTATTTTCTTTATTATTAAAAATCCATAAAAAATAGGTTAGTTATTGTATATATTTATTTTGGTTTCAAAAATAAAATAAAAAGACAAAAAATATCAAAACTACAAAACACAGTGTTTTTATCCATTAAAAATGCTTTCAAAAATTCTCCTTTGTACAAATGATCTCCTTTGACTTTTTTTAAACATGAAACTTGTAGATCTCATCGAGATCAAAAACTGTTATGTTTTGACCTTTTGTTTATTTAACATCCTACTATTTATTTTTGAATTTTCTTTATTTTTTGTAATTTTTGATTTTTCTGTAGCGGCCACGTGGCGCTCTCTGGAGTCGCCACGCGGTCACCTCCCCTTGCGCCACCCACCACCCTTCTACATTGTCTAATCATCTTCTAGGTGATGCAATCTGAGCCGCACGCTTCCACCCTCTTCTCATCCCTCAGATCCATCTTCTCGATTGCATCTTCACTGTTCCTTAGTGCCTAACTTCCAGCCACATGATCGTTGCCCATTCAACGGGCCTACTCCTTCCACGTCACCTCTCCATTCCCAACCATCAGATCACGCTTCTACTTCCCTCCAAACTGTTATCCACCACCTCGATCTTCACCACTCGATCAGATCATAGGATCTGATCCTCACCGCCCCCTCGTGCCCTGTTCCTGACCGTTGGATCACGAGATCCAATGGTCCACTAACCTTCTTCTTCCTCCAAGAGCCTCTTCCCCATCTGTTACGCCTCGCAACACCTTCTCCCCCTTTCATTTTTGGAGGTCACATCAGCCGCCCTCTCCACAACCTTACGGCTCCTCCATGTACCCCGACTTCCGTTACCCTCGCCAAACCCTAAATGCCCTAGATCCGACCCTCTCGTGCATTCAACCAAAGGCCATCACCTGTAATGCACCACCACCCCCTTCAAATACCGCTCCTCCGCCCTCTTGCCACCTTGTCCGCCTATTCCGAGCAAGATCCCTAGCCCCCCTACACCTCCCTGTGACAGACGGAAGTCGGAGGAGGGCCATCATGGCCTCCCACTGCTCCGGTGTAGACCCACAATGTTGATCGTCGTGTTGCGGCTCCTCTGCCCTGCTGAGCTCCTCGGAGCGGCTAACCGAGTTCAAATTATGACCCAAGGTTCACTCAAAAGCTCAGCCGAAGTCTCCGCCCACCAATTTTCAATATCCGACAGGTATTCTTCCATCTCCATTTTTTTTGAAAGATCTCCATTTTTATCCAACGCACACAACACCCAACTCTGCCATCTGATCACCTATCGAGCTCTATCTCTCCACCCCCATTTTTGTGACTCACTATGATCACCTTCTCCCATTCTCTAGGACCTCCTCCACCTCCCTTTCCTTTCCTATGCGCCTCGCCGGATAGGAACCCACAAGGGCCATCACCTTCTTCGCCCCATAGCCCTCCACTCCACCTCACTTCTCTCCTCTTGCACTTATACACACTTCAGTTATGCAACTAACCCCTTTTGTAGGTCAATGGACGGATTCTAACTCACCTCTCCGATCTCAAGCTCCACTTCTGGTGATGCGCCATCAACAACCTTCTATAGTTACCCTCGTAGCTTCCTCTTACGACCGCCATCTTTTCCAGGTAACAACGAAGCTCAGGTGACCCTTAGTGAGCATGGAGGAGCACGGAGGGGATCTGACAGTCTCGCCAGAGTTCCATTTACATCGCCGCCCCTGATAATCGGGATTTGGCGAGGGTCTAAAGTAGTCCACACGAGGTGGGACCACGATGTCACTGAGCGTCCGCTCACGAAACCTTGATCAATCAACAATTAACCCATAACAGAAATCAAGCAATGAAAAGCGGTGCAAAGTTAAAATTTATTATAACTCTACTAAGGATGTGTATAGTGTGCAAGCAGTGTAGAGGTCGAACACAGGGAGCAGACAGATAGAACGAGGCAATAATGCACAAAAGTGTGAATGTGATGATTTATCTCCAAGTGCTATTTTTTGTGGGTTTTTGATTTTATATTTTTTTATATTTTATATTTTTAATTTTATAATTTTGTATTTTGATTTTTAATTTTCTGATTTTGTATTTTCTTTTTATATATTATATTATATTTATATATTTGATTTATAAAATAGAATAAATACAAAGTAAGAAAAGCGAGAGGGATAAAGTGTTTATAAAAATAGGTAAAAATAAGTAAAATTTAGTAAATAAAATGTCTTCGATCTTTTTATAATTTTCTAATGTTTTTGTGATTTTTCCAGATTTTTAATAATTTTTTGGTATTTTTAAAGTTAAAAATACTGAAAACAGTGATTGAAATAAAAAGCTGAAACTAAAATGAGGATGAAAAATATTAAACAGAGTTCAAAAATCCTCAAACTAATTTTAAATAAAAGAGAATAAAAGAAAGAAATTCATAGAAAAAGTTAGGTTTTTAGGATTTTTCTGGATTTTTAAGATTTTTATGAAGATTTTTAGGTTTTTTATATTCTTAAGGGTTTCCTTTTGTAATTTTTAATGATTTTTGGTCTAAATATAAAAGACACTAAAACACACAAAACATATTTTTTTGGGAATTTTCGAGAAGTTTTTATAATTTTTATGGATTTTCTAATGCAAACAGTAGAGAAAATACGTGTTTTTGAATTTTTATAAATATTAAAATGCAATAAAAATGCAAAATAAAAATATACCGTGAAACTACAATACAACATGAACTTAGGGGTTTTTTAGTAATTTTTGGGATTTTATAGATGCACAAAATAAATAGAGACAATAAATATAAAATACACTGATGCCAGGGGTATAAATGCAAATAACCAGAAGTTCAAGGGCCAAAGTGCAATATTCCACAATATTTATAACGAATAAACTAATTTCGAGGACCAAATGCAAATGCACAAACCCGCAAGGGCACGCCTGCAATATTCCCCGCCACATACGTGTTGTGCACACACCTGGGAGGAGATAACCAGAAGTTCAAGGGCTAAAGTGCAATATTCCACAATATTTATAACAAATAAACTAATTTCGAGGACCAAATGCAAATGCACAAACCCGCAAGGGCACGCCTGCAATATTCCCCGCCACATACGTGTTGTGCACGCACCTGGGAGGACCTATATGTAATTATCAAAAATCGGGGGGTGTATTTGCAATTTCTCCAAAAATATTACACGTGATAAATAAGTTCCTGGACTTAAATGAAATAATGAAAACCTCAAGGGGGCTTTTTCAAAATACCCACCACCCCACGTGCACAGGTCACATGAGGTGACGCGGATTGGACCTAAATGCAAATAATGAAAGTTTGGGGTTCTAAATGCAAATATTACAAAACTTTAAACTGCAAATGAAAGTTTTTATACTAATAAATAAATACAAAAATGTTAAGGGTAGACAATGCAAAATACCCAAAGCTAGGCGATCCGACGGCGCTGGAAGATCCACTTGACACGTGGCGCACAACGAACGGTCGATGACGCTTCGCGGCTAACGGCCACGATTAGATCCCCAAGGACTGATCCAACGACTGAGGCGTACATGGATCTAATTGTGGCTGCTTGATATGGAGTGGCGGCCCGATCCAACGGCGTTGGAGCGTAGAGGAAGAACAGGGAAGCAACGCCGGTGAGGCGAGCTTCCCCGCGCTCGTTCTCCGTCCTCCGGCGATCTTTGGGCTCCAAAATTAGGCGGCACTCTCCTGGGGTACTCCTGTAAAATGGCCACTTCACGTGCGCAGAGCCTGTGAACTGGCAGGGATCAAAATGGAATACCACATAACCCAGGGGGTACGGTGCAAAATTTACAAAAGTTTTTAATGACCGATGAAAGTTTATAGTTCTAGTATTTATTACAAAATATGCAGGTCATGTTTCGCAAAATACCCACACAGGCGCTGGCGGACGGAGGATGGAAGACAACTTAAGACACGTATCGACGCCCCCTTGCGCGACGACGTTTCGCGATCGACGACTCGGATTAAAAGATCTGTGGATGATGGACGGCCCGGGCGCGAATGAGATCCTACAGCTGCTGCTTGTCCAGAAGAACCCGACCAGATCAACGACAGCGAAGGCACTTGGATGAACTCGCCAAGAACAGGTCCCCGACGAGTTTTGGGATGGTGATGCGCTCTCCTCCGGCTGAATAGGGAGCTTCAAAATGGCTAGCTGAACTTCTGCGAAGGTCTTCTAGATCCTGGTGGCGGCAAAAGGGACCGGACTACACCAGAGCTCCTCCACGATGTGACGAAGCTCGAGGCCACTCCGACGACTTCCAAAATCGCCCCCAGGTGCACGTGAACGCCTGAGACCTGAAAAAAATGTTAAGAGGGTCGCGGGCAAATTACCGCGACCCTCAAGTAGGCGAAATAGAGTGGAAAAGCAGAGACAAAGCTCGAGGTGGTGGCGCCGGTGATTAAATGGTGAAAGGGCGAAAGGGATGTGGGGCTATGATCCTAAGACTATGGAGAAAATAAAAGTGCAAGAAAAATAATAAAAATGCGAACCTCGAGCCAAAAATGCTGAGATGGGTACCTCACGGTTGGAGCCGGAGATGGGGATGGAAGCCGCCCTTCAACGCCTTGCCAAAGCTCCGCGCATGTGCTGGAGATCTCCTTGTCACAGAGATCGATCCGGATCTCGCCAACGAGAGCTAAAACAATGTTAAAAAGAGGTTCAAAGAGAGAAGGAAATGACGGGAGTTATTTGAACAAGTGGTGGACAGGGCGAGCTGATCGAGGAAAATTAGACGACACAACGATCCAAAGATCGATACAATCCTTGGGTGTGAAAGCCCAATCTACAAGGACAAAAAGTCAAGAAGACATCGAGGCCAAAGGGTGAAAGATGGAGCCTCAAAAAATCCTCGAAGATGGGCGAAAAAACCAAAATTCTGACAAGCTACAGGAGTGGGTCAGAGAGTTGACCTGCCGGTCAACTCTCCAGACCTCCTGGTTGGTCCATGTGAACCAACCAGGAAAAATCCTGGAAAAAATCTTTGTAAATTCAATTAAAAATAGAAAACGAATTTATTAATTTTTTATTATTAAATAAAAAAAATGTTTATTATTTTATAAAGTATTTTATTATGATTTTTAATTATTTTTATGAGTTACAAAATACAAGTTACCTTTTATGACCTATATAGGTATATATATCTATGTATTTAATATTTTATTTTTATTTTGTATATTTATTTTTTTATTTTATTATTATTTTATAAATTTATAGAATATTTTTATACACTTAAATATATTTTTATTTTATTTTTCTGAAATGTTTTGTATACTTAATAAAATAAAAATAGTAGTTATATAGGTATCTTTACAGGTGTTATTCCTATGTATTGTATTTATGTATTTTATTTTTGTATTTTCTTTAGGTTTTTATTCTTATTTTTATGTACACATTCATTATAAATAATATTTACAAAATTATAAAAATATAAAATTATAAAACCAATGAATAATAAATAAAATGATTATTTTAATCTGTACAAGTATACAATAGGGGTCCAAAACTCAACTTTCAAACCGTAGCTCCACCAAATGCGAAACCACCTTCATTAAATACCTTATTGAAAATTATATACAATTAAAGTGATTTTGATGTGTTTCGAGTTTTTATTAGGGAGATACATGTCTGGGAAGTTGGGATTCCGGAATCTTATTCAGATCATAACTTTTTATCTATACATTTTTTGTGAAATCATTTTTATATTTTTCTTTATTTAATTATCTACAACTTTCATGTACAAAGTTTCTTTATTTGAGGTATAAAAAGTAGAACCAAAAATAGGTCCCAAAATGAATAAAGAACGAATGAAATAAAAGGTATTTTTATTGTATTTTGCCCCTTATCTCCCCCTACTTTATTCCTTGTCGACCTAGTCATCTAGAAGCCTAGGTCTCGAGGTTTCGGGTCATATAATATTTACAATATTTTATTCTTTTTCTTTTCTTGTCTTTATTCTATAATTTTGGCTTTAAAACCGTATTTTATACAATATGTACACAAATACGCATGGATGATAAAATGCCTAAATTAAGCCTATTTACACACATTTACTAGAGTTTTTAAGGCCAAAATGATAGAATAAAGATAATGAAACGTAGATTCATCATCCCCTATACTTGGCTTTGCTAGTCCCTAGCAAACACTTATGCAATAAGTGCAGAAAAGAAAAACAAATAAAAGAAAAAGAAGAAATGATGGATTGAAATTAATTATCAAACTTGTCTTCACAAAATCAAAGTTTGGAGCTTAAGTCGGACCTTTGAAATTTTAGTGCGGGCAGAACCTCAATGAGAACCAGATTTGAAATCCAACAGTCTTTGAGAATCCCAAAACTCTGCCCAAGTCTCCTTAATAGCCAGGTCAGAAATATCTCAACTCATACACAAATCCTTACGACTATGGATCTGACTTGTACAGTGTAAGTGATGGTGGCTCTCCCCAACTAGAATGACAAAGAGAGTGACTTCTCCAGTATGACAACCCGATGATTCCCCAATCCAACAACTCCTTCCTCGAGGAGCGGGATATTCCCTTCTAAGTTCAAGTGGCAACCAGCTCAATAGGAGGGGGTGAAGAGAAGAATGGACGGTGGCCAGTGTAGCTACCTATCCTAGGATGCAAGACCAGTGTAGTCAAGTCATCCAGCTGCATGCTCATATGATATGACTTTGGAACTCAAGCTCGCTTATTGACTTTACAACATATTCACATACTTTTGCAGGTATTTTATTTTTGTACATGCCTGTCCTTTTTTTGGAATTCTATTTACATCAGTATTTACATAGGGAGTTTTTCCTCTTGAGTCAGTATAATATCCCTCTTTTGAAGATTTATTGCAACCACACTCTGCTGTCTTTAGAATTCCTCATCACTAGACGGGTTGGGGTGCACTTCCCTCCCTAGAGGAGGACAAATGTTTCCACTTGTGTGCATTTCATACCGACAAATCCAATCCCCTCACCACTCCAACTGAGTTGAGCCTTGTGAGAGGTACATGTGTCCAAGTTAGGTCATTATCAATAAGAGTCATGCGTGTGCTCCGAAATACTATACTTAGGCAGTCAAGAATCCATTGAACCAAGTCTCATGATCCTCAAAGAATTAATCAACTAGACCTGAAGTACCTCAAACCTAGTTCCTAAAAAGTTCTTGTTATTAGGTAGATTTTAAGGTCCAACCAAACTCCGATATCCGGATTTTACTTAGACTTATTCAACTATCAAACTCAATCTGAAAAATGCTCATGCTATGCAAATGATATGCAGAATGCACAAAATATTTTTGTGATGCAATTTTCATAGATTTTAAACTTTTTATATATTTTTGAAAAGATGATGCATATGTATTTTTTTATTTTTCAAAGGATTTTTCAAATGTTTTTGGATTTTAATTTTGCAAATGTTTTGGGATTTATGAAAACAAAGATTTTCGGCTAAAAACTAGGTAAAAATATTTACACGGGAGAGCTTCTTATATCTACAAGAAGTGGATTTTAAGAATTTACAGGGGTAAGTGATCAATTTTGTAAGTATATATATAATGAATTTTGATATGATGTGTATATTCCTCAAACTTATTTGACAAAGGTTTTTTAAACAATTTTGAAAACTATAGTCCAAAATATTTTTTACAAAGAATTTTACAAACATGTACACACATTTGAAAATTATTTTACAAAGGTTTTCCAAACAGTATAGATAGATTTTCCAAAATATTTGTGCAACCATTTTCAAACCATTTGCAAATTATTTTTCAAATATTTTATTTTACACAAAGAAAATAAAAATTTTCAAAACAAATATTTTTACAAAAGTTGAAAACATGTAACAAAACATTTTCCAAATAGTTTTCAAAATATTTTTCACAAAGATTTTCAAACTATTTTTCAAACATTTTGCAAAAAAAAACGTTTTCACCTGATTTATTAATCAGTAAATACGAAAAGATTTTGAGGAATGATAACATCTTTTTATTATGGTTTTTAATAAAATTTTAAAGAATTATTATCCATAATTATTAGGAAAATACGAAAGTATGAGTTACGGCTAAAGTATATACGTAGTATATACGACCCCCTATACTTAGCTTGAGCTATGTCCTCATAGATCAAAGAGAAAAGGAGAAGACATAACTCGTACTGAGTATAGGAAAATCTAAAGAATAAATAAATGACTGAATGAACGAATGAGAAGTCGACCGTCCCCCCTATACTTAGGATCAAATAATCCTAAGTATAGCAGACTGTGCACAAAGCAGGGAGGGTCAAGGGTGGGAATGAATAGATCGTACTCAGATTGTCTCCCCCTAAGTATAGCAGACTGTGCATAAAGAAAGTATCTCTGATATCCTCATAAAGGTCATAAGCCTCAGGGTCAGCCAGAATAGGTGTAGTCACATCAGGCGCAAGTCTTTGGTCAACTGTGGGAGCGGTGATCAACACTTCGCTCTCGTCAGCAGGACAGAAGCGAATCTCTCCTGATCCATAATCAATAACGACCCTCACGGAGGTGAGGAATGGTCGTCCCAGGATGATTGAAGAATGCTCCCCAGTGAAGGTCTCTATGGGCGAAACGACAAAATCAACATTGTATCTCGTGCCCTGAATTGAAATTACGGCATTTCCTAGTATACCCTTTGGCCTATTTATTGATCCATCAGCAAACTGTACGATCATCCTGGTCTTCTTGAGAGGCCCTAAGTGAAGAGACTGTACCAATGAGAAGGGTATGATGCTAATCGAATCACCGCTGTCGAGGAGAGTGTGATCACATGTGAAGTCAGAGATGGTGCAGCTAATGAAAGGTGTGGCAGTGTTCCTCTTCCGAGGAATGGGATGGTGTGTGATGGCGTGGGCAGTGGCCATGATCAAAAGATGACGCTCAGATCTGCTCCTCCGCTTTCTCTTCTTGGGAAGAGGAGAAGATAAATCAGTCATGGCCTGCTGAAGTGGAGCACAAATGATCTCATGAATAGTAGCCACCACTTCGGGTTCAGTCAACAAATTTCTAAATTTTTGGACCTCCTCCATACAAGGGAGGAAGTCGGAATCAGCATGTACACGAGGCATGCCAAGAGCAGTCTGTACAACGGCATCCTCGGGATCAAAGGTGGGACAGAGTGTGAAAGGCTGTGTGGTCAAATGGTCTGGCAAATGGTACCTCTCCTCACTGTCTGACTCGATCATGTGTCTCCCGAACTCTTTTTGAATTTTTAAAATTTTCTCATTTTTTTGTATTTTGGGCGATTGCAAGCTCTCATGGTAATCCTCAAATGATTCCAAATCATCAGATCGTGAAGCATCAATGTGAATCTTATTCGTGCAGATGAGGTTGTCAATCCTTGACTTCATTTGCTCCATGAACTGGGTCAAGGTCTCAAGTATGGACATCGTGAGAGGTGACTCCAACAGGTCAGTCTTGGGTGGATGTGAAGGTGGAAAATACGAAGGTGGAGGTGGATATGGGTAGAAGTCCAAGGTCTGATGCTGTGGCTGATGTGGATATGTACAAAAATCAGAAAAAGTATGAGGAGGGTCCTCTTGATAAAAGGGAGGTGGACCGACTGGAGTGAGCAAGGGATCCGCAAAGTCTGAATAGAAAATGCTCCAGGGGTCCATCTCAAAAACAAAAAGAAACGTTCGGGAGAGCACGAAGGTCAAGTCAAGAGAGTGAAGAAGAAGGCGCAAATGCGCATGGACGATCTATAATACACATAAGCAAGCACAAACAAACACACACAAGACAAACCCTCAATTCACCTACTCAACTCGATGAGGACCACAAATGCGGTCTTTTTATCTTGTTTTTTTAGAGTTAGGTGAGAAGTCAAGAAGTTGCACAGACACTTAGGGGGATGAATAGGATTTGGGCACTAACCTTAGTGTGTGCGCAAGCAAGTAAAAGCGAAGACAATGAGGGGATTACTCGCCCCAAGAAATTTTTTTCTTTTTGATCGATTTTAGGGTCAAGTGATGTTAGCAGTCCCAATTTTATTTGTTGTCATTTTTTTTGGATTTTTAATGAAAATGCACGAGCCTAACGAGAAGTCAATTCCTATAAGCACGTAGGTGATCAAAATCGGAGGTAGAGGAGCGAGAAAAGCGATGCAAGCGGCAAATGATGATGAATGCTAAAGCGTAAATGCTCACCTTGCCTCCAGCACTCTACATGCAAGGATGCTTAGCAGAATTGAAACCTAATCTATATGCATATGCAACCGATGAAATCACCCTAGGAGGAGAAGCTGCTATTAGCGTGAAGCACGATTTTCAAGATTTGACTAAGTCCAAACGAGACCATAGGTACATGCAATGGTGATTAATGTATTTTGACCTAATACTATCGCCAAGCAGATCCTAAAACTAAGGCTCAATCACACAAAATAAATAAAACAAAACCGGAAAACAAAATAAAAATAAGCGATGAAAGTCGTGAAAACCGCGGTGAGCCCTTAAGTGTACAAACACCTGGAAATTGGGCCCAAATGTCCAGAGTTTGAGCACATGTATTATTACAATAAATAGAGTCTCTCACTCACTTTAAATTAAAAAAATAAATAAATACAAGAAATAAAAGTGGAGCTAGGTCTTCAAAAATCACTCTTTGTCTCCTTGGTGCTAGGCTGGCAGATGCCGGCTTCACGTGGGTGCCCAGGCGCCTAGGGTAGAGCGCCTCCCTCGATCCGTAGTTCCTCGCACAAAGTCAACAAAAGAGGAGGTTAGACAGCTCTACAGATATATCAAAAATAAGGAAAATAAAATAAGAAAAAATAAAAGCTGCGAAAATAGACAAATAATCACAATCAAGCAAATACCCGAACTAAGTGTTCTTGTTCCCCAGCAACGACGTCATTTGATAATCGGGATTTGGCGAGGGTCTAAAGTAGTCCACACGAGGCGGGACCATGATGTCGCTGAGCGACCGCTCACGAAACCTCGATCAATCAACAATTAACCCACAACAGAAATCAAGCAATGAAAAGCGGTGCAGAGTTAAAATTTATTATAACTCTACAAAGGATGTGTATAGTGTGCAAGCAGTATAGAGGTCGAACACAGGGAGCAGATAGGTAGAACGGGGCAATAATGCACAAAAGTGTGAATGCGATGATTTGTCTACAAGTGCTATTTTTTGCGGGTTTTTGATTTTATATTTTTTTTATATTTTTTTGTTTTTAATTTTATAATTTTGTATTTTGATTTTTAATTTTCTAATTTTGTATTTTCTTTTTATATTTTATATTTATATATATATATGATTTATAAAATAGAATAAATACAAAGTAAGAAAAGAAAGAGGGATAAAGTGTTTATAAAAATAGGTAAAAAATAAGTAAAATTCAGGAAATAAAGTGCTTTTGGTCTTTTTTATAATTTTCTAATGTTTTTGTGATTTTTCTAGATTTTTACTAATTTTTGGTATTTTAAAGTCAAAAATACTAAAAACAGTGATTGAAATAAAAAGCTGAAACTAAAATGAGGATGAAAAATATTAAATAGAGTTCAAAAATCCTCAAACTAATTTTAAATAAAAGAGAATAAAAGAAAGAAAATTCAAAGACAAAAATTAGATTTTTTTTGGATTTTTCTAAATTTTTTAAAATTTTTATGAAGATTTTTTGGGGTTTTTATATTTTTATGGGTTTTCTTTCGTAATTTTTTAATGATTTTTAGTCTGAATATAAAAGACATTAAAACACACAAAACATATTTTTTTGGGAATTTTTCGAGAAGTTTTTATAATTTTTTATGGATTTTCTAATGCAAAAAGTAGAGAAAATATGTGTTTTTGAATTTTTATAAATATTAAAATGCAATAAAAATGCAAAATAAAAATATGCCATAAAACTACAATACAACATGAACTTATGATTTTTTTGGTAATTTTTGGGATTTTATAGATGCACGAAATATGTAGAGATAAAAAATAGAAAATACACTGCTAGCAGGGGTATAAATGCAAATTACCAGAAGTTCAGGGGCCAAAGTGCAATATTCCACAAAATTATAAATAATAAACCAATTTCTAAGACCAAATGCAAATACACAAGCCCACAAGGGCACACCTGCAATATTCCTCGCCACGCACGTGCTGTGCACACACCTGGGAGGACCTATATGTAATTATAAAAAACCGAGGGGTGTACGACTTGCAATTTCTCCAAAAATATTACACGTGATAAATAAGTTCTTGGACTTAAACGAAATAACGAAAACCTCAGGGGGTCCTTTGCAAAATACCCACCACCCCACGTGCACAGGTCACGTAAGGTGACGTGGGATGGACCTAAATACAAATAATGAAAATTCGGAGTTCTAAATGCAAATATTACAAAACTTTAAAATGCAAATGGAAGTTTTTATACTAATAAATGAATACAAAAATGCTGAGGGTAGACAATGCAAAATACCCAAAGCTAGGCGATCCGACGACGCTGGAAGATCCACTTGACACGTAGCGCACAACGAACGACCGATGACGCTTCACGGCTAACGACCACGATTAGATCCCCAAGGACTGATCCAACGGTTGAGGCGTACAAGGATCTAATGGTGGCTGCTCGATCTGGAGTGGCGGCCCGATCCAACGACGCTGGAGGGCGGAGGAAGAACAGGGAAGTAACGCCGGCGAGGCGAGCTTCCCCGCGCTCGTTCCCCGTCCTCCGGTGATCTTTGGGCTCCACAATTGGGCGGCACGCTCCTGGGTACTCCTGTAAAATGGCCAAGTCACGTGCACAGAGACGTGACCTAGCAGGGACCAAAATGGAATACCACAAAACCCGGTGGGTACGGTGCAAAATTTACAAAAGTTTTTAATGGCCGATGAAAGTTTATGGTTTAATATTAATTACAAAATATGTGGGTCATGTTTCGCAAAATACCCACACAGGCGCTGGAGGACGGCGGATGGAAGGCAACTTAAGACACGTGTCGATGCCTCCTTGCGCGATGACGCTTCGCGATCGACGGCTTGGATTAAAAGATCTGCGGATGATGGACGGCCCAGGCACGAATGAGATCCTACGGCTGCTGCTTGTCCAGAAGAACCCAGCCAGATCAACGGCAGCAGAGGCACTTGGATGAACTCGCCAAGAACAGGTCCCCGACGAGTTTTGGGACGATGATGCACTCTCCTCCGGCTGAATTGGGAGCTCCAAAATGGCTAGCTGAACTCCTGCGATGGTCTTCTAGATCCTGGTGGCGGCAAAAGGGACCGGACCACACCGGAGCTCCTCCACAACGTGATGAAGCTCGAGGCCACTTCGGCGACTTCCAAAATCGCCCCCAGGTGCACGTGAACGACTGAGACCTGCAAAAACATGTTAAGAGGGTTGCGGGCAAATTACTGCGACCCTCAAGTAGGCGAAATAGAGTGGAAAAGCGGAGACAAAGCTCGCTGGAGCAAGCTCCGGCGAGGTGGTGGCGTGGGTGATTAAATGGTGAAAGGGCGAAAGGGATGTGGAGCTATGATCCTAAGGCTATGGAGAAAATAAAAGTGCAAGAAAATAATAAAAATGTGAACTTCGAGCCAAAAATGCCAAGGTGGGTACCTCACGGCCGGAGCCGTAGATGGGGATGGAAGCCGCCCTTCAACGCCTTGCCAAAGCTCCGCGCATGTGCTGGAGATCTCCCTGTCACAGAGATCGATCCGGAGCTCGCCAACGAGAGCCAAAACAAGGGTCAAAAGAGGTTCAAAGAGAGAAGGAAGTGACGGGTGTTATTTGAACAAGTGGTGGACAGGGCGAGAAGATCGAGGAAAATCAGACGACACAACGATCCAAAGATCGATACAATCCTTGGGCGTGAAAGCCCAATCGACAAGGACAAAAAGTCAAGAGGACATCGAGGCCAATGGGTGAAAGATGGAGCCTAAAAAAATCCTTGAAGATGGGCGAAAAAACCAAAATTCTGACAAGCTACAGGAGTGGGTCAGAGAGTTGACCCGTCGGTCAACTCTCCAGACCTCCTAGTTGGTCCACGTGGACGAACCAGGAAAAATCCTGGAAAAAATCTTTGTAAATTCAATTAAAAATAGAAAAAAATTATTAATATTTGATTATTAAAAAAATATTTATTGTTTTATAAAGTATTTTATTATGATTTTTAATTAATTTTATGAGTTACAAAAATACAAGTTACCTTTTATGACCTATATAGGTATATATATCTATGTATTTTAATATTTTATTTTTATTTTATATATTTAAATTTTTTTATTTTTGTTTATTATTTTATAAATTTATAGAATATTTTTATACACTTAAATATATTTTTATTTTATTTTTCTGAAATGTTTTGTATACTTAATAAAATAGAAATAGTAGTTATATAGGTATCTTTACAGGTGTTATTCCTATGTATTGTATTTACATATTTTATTTTTGTATTTTCTTTAGGTTTTTATTTTTTTTATGTACAAATTCATTATAAATAATATTTACAAAATTATAAAAATATAAAATTATAAAACTAATGAATAATAAATAAAATGATTATTTTAATCTGTACAAGTATACCATAGGGGTCCAAAACTCAACTTTCAAATCGTAGCTTCGCCAAATGTGAAACCACATTCATTAAATAGCTTATTGAAAATTATATACAATTAAAGTGAATTTGATGTGTTTCGAGTTTTTATTAGGGAGATACAGGTCTGGGCTTGGGATTCTGGAATCTTATTCAGATCATAACTTTTTATCGGTACATTATTTTATGTGAAATCAATTTTATATTTTTCTTTATTTAATTATCTACAACTTTCATGTTTAAAGTTTTTTATTTGAGGTATAAAAAGTGGAACAAAAAATAGGTCCCAAAATGAATAAAGAATGAATGAAATAAAAGGTATTTTTATTGTATTTTGGCCCTTATCTCCCCCTACTTTATTCCTTGTCGACCTAGTCATCTAGATGCATTGGTCTCGAAGTTTCGGGTCATAAAATATTTACAATATTTTATTCCTTTTCTTTTATTTTCTTTATTCTATAATTTTGGCTTTAAAAATCGTATTTTATACAATATTTACATAAATATGCATGGATGATAAAATGCCTAAAATAAGCCTATTTACACGCATTTACTAGGGTTTTTAAGGCCAAAATGATAGAATAAAGATGATGAAATGTGGATTCATCAGCCCCTCCAGCTGGGAATGAAGCACATGGGTTGTTGGATGGCGCCTCCCGGCATCCATCCAACGGCCCAGAGATGGCCATGTCACAACATCCGAGGCTGCAGGCTTAGAGAACCTAACCAATCACCGAAGCCATCCGCAGCTGCCACGCATTCGCCCGAGCCTAGCCCCCTTACGTGCCATACACGTGAGGGCTAGGTTATTAGCAGATGAACCCTCGACCTCCTTCATAATTGCATCAAAGTCCCCAAGCGCGTGCCTCATATGAGTGCTTGGGGTAAATTACATTGAGGCCCCATCAGCTTCTGATAATTACAAAAATGCCCCTACATACCGGAAAAGTTATACAGGGGGCCCAATTGGTTTTTGTTAATTGCAAATAGGTCCCTCTAGGGACCTATTTGTAATATTTATCTTTATTTTCTATGCATTTTTATTACATTTATGCCATTGCAATGTTTCTTTAATATCTTGAGCATACCGATTCCATTTCAGTTGATTTCAGTTTCATTTTGTTATTAATTTTATCCTATATCTAATGGCATAACTAGATTCATGTTTTGACACTATATTAAATAGGCTGTATTTTTATGTTCTCAGTGCTCTTGTTCTTTGATTTAAATGCCATTAAGCATCTTTAATGCTCGATTTGACTCTGAAATTGACCCTTAATTTGTTGCTCAATAATTTGTTTATTTTGGGGTATATTTACACATACATATACGTATGCATATAATTCATATGGAATCTCTTTTATTGCACTTAAAACCAAATAAAAAAATACATACATCACTTGTCTTTGCACGATTTTATCTGTATTGCATATCACATCTGCATAAAGACCTAAGATTAGAAAATAATCACTCATCATATAATCAATAAAATCTGATAAACAGACGAAGAGGCTCGTGTCCCTATGTTTGACCTTGGTATCCTTGCCAAGTAAAATAACTTCCATATATTCGAAAGTATGATTTTTGCTGAATCATTTTTACTACCTATACTACGATAAAATACGATTATTAACGTGGTAAAATTGTGCTTCATCAAATGGTACCATTGCTGGGGAACAACAAATTTTTAGTGTTTTAAATTATTTATTTAATTTTTGCAAAATTAATTGTTGTGTCATTTTTCTTTTTCTTTTGCATTTTATTCTCTACATTTTATTTTTCATCTTACTCTCGCTTTTGATACTAACCACGATTTCTCTCATCGCAAATAAATAGCTCGGAGCGAATTTGGATATAAAATCAAGGTTCTACGAAGAAGAAGACTGAATTTTAATTTTGTGATAAAGAGCTTAGAATAGTTTTATTTTCTGCATTATTCACAGGATCCCTCTCTCTGAACCCGATAACTTGTAATTATTCGGTCTAGACTTCTCTGTAGTGTGTCCGGACTCTTTCAACCCCTTCTGTGTGGTTGGGACCCGACTTGAGTGGCGTAGGAATTAGGCACATACACGCTAACTTATTTATTTTTGCTTGTGCTCGTAATTTTTAGGCCATACATTTTTCACTGGTTATACGCACTTTAGATCATTCTACTTAACTAAAATTTGAAATCCATTCCTCCCGCTAATAGAACTCTCTGCCTAGGGAATTTTTCCTCTGTGCATATCATTTAGTGTAAATTTAAATTCCTTGTATTGCATCTTGCATGAAGAACATGAGGAATCACTGTAAGTCTCCTTCTTAAGCATGCATCATTATTTTATGCTTGCATTGGCTTTTTCGATTCCCCCTCCTCAGTTTTTACAACTTAGGAATTAAAAGAATTGGTACTGCTCATTAGGCATGATATTTTTGTGCTCAATTAAGACCTCAATAATAACCCTAATCTAAAATCAGGACTGCTAATCAAGGCGACTGTTAATAAAATTGACATAAAATTAACCTTTGTGTTTGGTGGAGAGAAACCCACTCATTGTTTGTAAGGACAAGATCACAAACTTAGGGTAGAGCCAAAAATCTGAAAAATTTAATTCAGACTACCATTTTTAGAAACATCTAGTTACTTCTCAGTGAGGGAACATGGGTAGCCGTTCTACGATCCGTACTTCCCTTAGCAGAGTGGGTGATTTAAAGGACACTGTCTAAGGCACCATCATTAAGTAACACGAGTAGCCATTTTACGCTCTATACTTACACCTATACTGGCTGAAAATAGGTCCAACTACTTGTATGAACTCGAGACAGTCTTTGTAAATGATTTCGACACCTAACAGCTCTGCTTAATCTTCAATATTGTGATAATTTAAAATCAAAATCGAAAAGATAAGCAACTGAACCCTAATGTGCCTTGACAAGAGTCGAGTGGGTGAATCTACGTGTTTGTTTTGTGTTTGAATTGTGTACGTCAAAGGCCTTGTAATTGCAGGCAAATCGTGGTTCACAAATCATTCCATCCCTCTTTTGAGAAGATGTTGGTACATTGGTCTTCCTACCCGATCTCCACGACCATGTCCCGATATCCTTCTTATCACTCATTCCAAGGAACCTTCTCTTCAAACCTGGTCCCCCTCAGCCATCATTCTCTTCCCTCCCACACATCCCACCCTATGCCCACATTCTTCATGGAATAGACCATTCTCATATTATGACAATCTTATGGACATGAGAGAGCGAGCAGAGTTGAGGATGGAAAATATAGTAATCAATATTGACAGAGAAGCATGATTTCCTGTTACTATGGACTCTCAACCTCTTGAACCATTCCCTACTCAAGTTGACTATCTTTCTGAGTACGACCAATTTTCCTTTGACAATTCACGAGAAAACTAGAGTCAAGGAAATGTGACTCATGACCAAACCGTAACGACTATGAATAATCAATACTCTACTCAAGGTTACATGCTGGAATCACGACATATGGAGAATGATTATCCAATCACAAGTCATAAGATGCTTGAGGATGATATTACTCGGATCAATCATAGAGCAAATTCTTTGACTAAGAAATATATGATCTCATCCAGTCTATGCAGAATCCATAAGAAGTGAGGACACCACCTTGCGAATCATAAAATCATCATGCGACTCACAATCAGGCACAACCACCACTGACCTCTGACCCCCTACTGACCATCTCACCAGAAATACCAAAAAACTGGAAAAAATAGAAAATTCAAAAAATGGGACAATTCCGAAATAGAAGCATTTTACAAGAGTCAGGTCTTAGAGCTTCCATAGATTAAGGCCATAGAATATGTGCCCGATCTTAAGAGATTTGTGAAGAGTCGGCTAAACCCTAAAAAGACATGCAAGAAACGATCAAGGACTAAATATCATGTCATATCTATGGCCAACTCTTTGGTGATGAATCACAAAATCAAAAGCCATAAAATCAAGCGGTTAACTCGGATCACATGTGAAATTAAGGATACTTTATTCACTCATGTTCGGTTAGACGATGAGTCTACTGTAAATATCCTCCCCAAGTCCATTTTTGACAACTCAAACTCGGAAAACTCAAAAGATAAGGGTGATCGTTCAAATGTCTGATCGATTTACCAAAAGATCGCAAGAGATCATTTCAGTCATCATAAGTTTCTGAGGTGACAAACATAGAGTGGACTTTATTGTCCTTGACGTTGAGCATCCCCAGAAAGTTGTATGAGACTCCTATCATTTTAGAAATTGTCGATTGTGAGACTTAGGACATCAAGTTTTCAAACTCAGAACACAATGCACAAAACCTCAATGACACATCCTTCACTAAGGAAACCCGACTTGAAATCGACGGTCGTGATTAGGAGACAATCACTTCATTTGAGCAGATGTCTCCTCACGAAACACCGACACAAAATCTAGGAGAAACACCTAAGAGAGAAATCAACTGTTGAGTTGTATTTGGATTCTCACTACCCTAACACTGCTCGTAGGAGGAAACATTATTTAGGAGCTTATGAAGAATTGGACCATATTTCTGATGATCAGCACAATTATTTAAGTGGTTCAATTTTTGAGTCTGTAGTAATTCATGAGATACTTGAACCGTGCAAAGAACCAACTCAAGAAACCTTCGATGTCATCAACATTCATGAATATCAGGAGGTGACATCAACATCCCCAGCCGGAAATCAGAAAGCCACCAGAAGCATTCTCCCTTGCTCGAAGCCGTGTAAGACCTACAAGAATAGGCCAACTTTTACGGGGATTCATCTGGCGAGGAATTCATAAATGCCACACCGGTTACTCAAGATAGGGAGATGAAGACTGCCTATCTTTGTCCCATTGCTTCTCACGGAAACAAACCGACCAAGAAAGTCACATTTGACCTTAGAAACTATGTGATTTCTGAAGAGTCCTCGTCTGGTCCTAATGCCGTTCATCATGTAAGTGCAATAAGTACAACTATGATCAAAGGGCACTTACCTCTGGTTGACAATAGTTGGAGATCCTCTGCGTATGATGATTTAACCAAAATTCACGAGGTCTAATTATCTCACACAAGGCCGAGACAACCGTGTCGCTGCGGCGACCCTCAATGAATCCCGATTAAGATCAACAATGAACCCACAATCAAATATCAAACAATGACAAACAAATGTGGAGTCAAATTTATTTTTAACTCTACATAACAGATGTATAGATGTAAGTACGTAGAGAGTTCAAACACATGGAGCAAGGCAGGATAGATCAACAATTGTGCAAAAAGTGATATGATTGTGATGTGTGTCTACAATATGCAAATGTTTTTGTGGGTTTTTAATTTAATAATATTTTTTTAATTTTTAATTTTGTATTTTGATTTTTAATTTTCTGATTTTATATTTTCTTTTTATATTTTATATTTTTTGTATTTTCTTTTTCAATATTGGAATATATATATATATATAATATAAGAAAAGATGGGATAGAGTATTTATAAAAATAGGGAAAAATACTCAAAAATTAGGAAATAAAATATTTTGGTCTTTTTATAATTTCTACTATTTTTGTGATTTTTTGGGATTTTTCAGGATATTTTTGGTATTTTTAAAAGGCCAAATACAAGAAAATAGTGGGTTAAACTGCTGGCTGAAATTAAAATGGGAATGTAAAATATCAAACAGTAACAAAATTTTCCTAAATTAATTTTAAAAGAAAGAGAATAAAATAGGGAACCTACAGATTCTGAGTTTGTATTTTTAGGAATTTTCTATGATTTTTTAGATTTTTATAAAGGTTTTAGGTATTTTCTAATTTTTAAGGTTTTTGTTTTGAGATTTTTATTGAATTTTGGACTGACACTAAAAGACACTAAAATACACAATAGTTAATTTTTTTGGAATTTTTCAAGGTATTTTGCTAATTTTTATGGATTTTCTAACATAGACAGTATTGAAAATACATGTTTTTGATTTTTAATAAATATAAAAATGCAATAAAAATGCAATGCAAAAATATGGTATGAATGAGCAAGTTAACAGGAACTTAAAATGATTTTTGTGGAATTTTTGGGGTTTTAGTGATGCGTGAAATAAATAGAGAAAGCAAGCAAAAATATATGGCCTAGCAGGGGTATATATGCAAATAGACAAACAACCAGGGGCTAAGCTGCAATTTTCACACAAAATTTATAACTGAATATTGCATTTAATGGACCAAATATAAAATACAAGACCCGCGGGGGTACCCTTGCAAATAACCCACCAGGGCGCGTGACTAGCACGCGCCTGGGAGGGACCTATTCGTAATATCCAAAACTCCAAGGGGCTTAGATGCAATTTTTTCCAAACCTTTTACACTTAATACAAAAATTACTGGACTAAAGCAAAATAAGGAAACCCTGGAGCGGGTCCTCGCAAAATTCCCTTCACCTCACGTGTACAGGTCACGTGAGGTGATGTGGCCAGGACCTATATGCAAATAGGAAGAGTTCGGGGATCTTTTTATAAATATCACGAAATATTTTAAACGGCAAATGAAAGATTTAGGACTAAATAAAAATACAAAATGGCGCGGGGTATACTTGCAAAATGCCCACGCCTGGCACGATCCGACGGCGGGCACGTCTTCACTAATCCACGTGGCGGAGATCCAACGACCCGTACCCCTTCACGTTGTGCGGCTAAGATTAGATGCCCCTCGAATGATCTGACGGTCGAGGCGCGAGGAGATCGGACGGTGGCTGTGCAACCTGGAGCGACGATTCGATCCGATGGCTGGGAGACGCGGAGGAAGAACGGGGAAGAACACCGATGAGGCGAACTTCCCCGCGCCTGATCTCCGTGCTCCGACGAACTGAAGGGCTCAAAATGGATATGTGGCCTCCTGGTAGCTTCCTCTATGCTCGGGAAGGTCTAAAACACCTCGACAGTGACCGAGGCTCGCTGGGGACGTCGGCAGAGCTGGGAGGCTTCTTGCGTCTCCGGCGAGGGTCAAAATGACCCCCAAGCGTGCGATAAAGTCCAAGCACTTGCAAACCAAGGTGAGAGAACCCATGGCAAAATGGCTAGGTCCCACATAGTGGATGCGGTGGCATAATGACGAGTGGCGGAGCTCGGCCGGAGGAGCGCTCCGGCGAGGAGGTCAGATTGGGCGATTGAGTAGGTGAAATGCGAAATTTCGAGAGGGCTTTTGATCCTAAGGATATGGCAAGTAAAATGCAAACGAAATAGAGGGGGAATAGGGCTACCTCAATAGTGGAGACCGGAGGGAAAGGGGTGCCTCGACGCCGACGAAGGCGGAGGTCGTGGAGCCACCTCAGGCAACGCTCGACCTTCCTGAAGGCGTCAACAGGGAGCTGTCACCTTCCTGGAGCTTCAAGGATCGAAAGGGGAGCTAAACCTATGGAGTGAGGGGTTCGAATTTGAAATTGAAGTCGGGTGTCCATTTTATTGGGTTTGACCAGATGACTATGGTGCTCCAAAGACCAAGGAAGATCGTTGCAATCGCTGGTCCTCGGCCCAAGATAATCATAGGGCGAGTGAGATGGATGGTCGAGGAAAAATTTTGCTGAAGGAATCGGGGCAAAAGGGTGAAAGTCTTGACCTAGAAAAATCCGCCAAAGCGGCCAAAAACTAGGCCTAACACGGGCTACAGGGGGAAGGACGCCTAGTTGAACTGGGGTCAACTAGGGTTTGCACCTGGTTGGTCTACGTGGACTAACCGGGAAAAACATTGGAAAATGATTTTTTTAATTCAATTAAAAATAGAAAATGGACGAACTAAATTTTGGTTATTAAATAGAAAATATTTCTTATTTTATAAACTATTTATGGTGATTTTTAATTATTTTTATGAGGTATTTTTACAAGTTACCTGTAATGCCCTTTATAGGTATATTACCTATATATTTTATTAATTTTTTTTGTGATTTTAATTTCTTTATTTTTATTTAGTATTTTGTAAATTTATAGAATGCTTTTATACACTTAAAAGTATTTTTATCTTATTTTTCTGATAAGTTTTAGATATTTAATAAAATGTTAGTATAGTTTATACAAGTATGTATATATGTATGATACCTATGTTTTTATATAAAGGTGTTTTTATTTTTATGTTTATTTGGGTTTTTCTTCTGATTTTAATGTACATATATATTACAAGTTATATTTACAAAATTATAAAAATATAAAATTATAAAAATAATGAATAAAGAATAAATTGAATATTTTATTCTGTACAAGTATACAACAAGGGTCCAAAACTCAACTTTCAAACTGTAGCTCCGCCAAATGCGAAATCACCTCCATTAAATGGCTTATTTTATACTATATACAATTAAAGGTGATTTTGTGCATTTGGAGTTTTCATTTGTGAGATACAGGTCTGGGAAGTTGGGATTCTGGAATTTTATTCAGACCATAACTTTTTATCTGTACATTATTTTTGAATGAAATAAATTTTGTATTTTTCTTTATTTAATTATCTACAACTTTCATGTACAAAGTTTCTTTATTTGATGTATAAAAAGTGGAATAAAAAATAGGTCCCAAAATGAATAAAGACAGAGTAAAATAAAAGGGTATTTTCTGGGTATTCTGACCCTTATCTCCCCCTACTTTATTCCTTGTCGACCTATTCATCAAGATGTCTAGGTATCGGGGTTTCGAGTCATAAAATATTTACAATATTTTATTCTTTTTCTTTTCTTTTATTTATTCTATAATTTTGGCTTTAATTACAGTATTTTATACACTAATTACATGCACATGCATGAATGCTAAGATGTTGTATTTAATGGTATTTACACACATTTACTAGGGTTTTTGAGGCCAAAATGATAGAATAAAGATGATGAAATGTGGATTCATCATCCCCCTATACTTTACCTTTGCTAGTCCCTAGCAAACACTTATGCAATAAGTGCAGAAAAGAAAACAAAGAAAAGAAAAAGAAGAACTTGGATTTAGTTTAATTGTCAAACTTGTCTTCACAAAATCAAAGTTTGGAGCTTAAATCGGACCTTTAGAATTTTAGTGCGGGCAGAACCTTAATGAGAACCGAATTTGAAATCCAACAGTCCTTGAGAATCCCAAAACTCTGTCCAAGTCTCCTCAATAGCCAGGTCAGAAATATCTCAATTCATACGCAAACCCTTACGACTCTGAATCTGACTCGTACAGTGTAAGTGATTATGGCTCTACCCAACTAGAATGACAAAGAAACTGACTTCTCCAGTACGACAACCCAATGATTCCCCAATCCAACAACTCCATCCTCGAGGAGCAGGGTATTCCCTTCTAAGTTCAAGTGGCAACCAGCTCAAGAGGAGGGGGTGAAGAGAAGAATGGATGGTAGTCAGTGTAGCTACCTATCCTGGGATGCAAGACCAGTGTAGTCAAGTCATCCAGCTGCAGGCTCATATATTTTACTTTGGAACTCAAGCTTGCTTGTTAACTTTACAACATTTGTACATACTTTGCAGGCATTTTATTTTTGTACAGGCCTGGCCATTTTTTTCTTGAAATACTATTCACAGCAGCATTTACATAAGGAGTTTTTCCTCTTGAGCCAGTAGACTATCCCTCTTTTGAAGCTTTATTGCAACCCACACTCTCCTATCTTTAGACTTCCTTATCACTGGACGAGTTGGGGTGCACTTCCCTCCCTAGAGGAGGACAAGTGTTTCTACATATGTGCGTCTCATACCGGCAAATCCAATCCCCTCACCACTCCAACTGAGTTGAGCCATGTGAAAGGTGCAGGTGTCCAAGTTAGGTCATTATCAACAAGAGTCGTGCGTATGCTACAAAATACTCTACTTAGGCCGTCAAGAATCCATTGAACCAAGTCCCGAGATCCTCAAAGAATTAAGTCAACTAGACCTGAAGTACCTCAAACCCAGTTCCTATAAGGCTCCTATTATTAATCAGATTTTAAGGTCCAATCAAGCTCCAATCTACGGATTTTACTTAGACTTGTTCAACTATAAAACTCAATCCGAAAAATGCTCATGCTATGCAAATGATATGCAGAATGCAAAAAATATTTTTGTGATGCAATTTTCAAAGATTTTAAACTTTTTATGGATTTTTGAAAAGATGATGCATATGCATATGCAAAAATTTTTTTCAAAAGATTTTTCAAGTGTTTTTGGATTTTAATTTTGCAAATGTTTTTGGGATTTTTGAAAACAAAAAGATTTTTGGCTGAAAACTAGGTTAAAAATATTTACACGGGAGTGCTTCTTATATATACAAGAAGTAGATTTTAAGAATTTACAAGGGTAAGTGGTCAATTTATATACATATATATAGTGGATTTTTGTGTAATGTATGTATTCCTCAAACTTATTTGACACGGGTTTTTCAAACAATTTTTGAAAACTCTAGTCCAAAATAATTTTTACAAACAATTTTACAAACATGCACACACATTTGAAAATCATTTTGCAAAGGTTTTCAAACAGTACAGATAGATTTTTCAAAATATTTTTGCAACCATTTTTCAAACTGTTTGCAAATCATTTTTCAAATCTTTTATTTCACACAAAGAAAAGAAATTTTACAAACCACACATTTTTACAAAGGTTGAAAACATGTAACAAAACATTTTCAAAATAGTTTTCAATAAATGTTCACAAAGATTTTCAAACTATTTTTCAAACATTTTGCAAAAAATATTTTCACCTGATTTATTAATCAGTAAATACAAAAAGAATTTGAGGAATGATAAGCATCTTTTTATTAAGGTTTTTAATGAATGTTAAAGAATTATTAGCCATATTATTACGAAAATACTAAAGTACGAGTTATGGCTAAAGTATATACGTAGTATATACGACCCCCCTATACTTAGCTTGAGCTATGTCCTCATAGATCGGAGAGAAAAGAGAAGACATAACTCGTACTAAGTATAGGCAAGTCTAATGAATAAAGAAAGGAATGAACAAATGAGAAGTTGACCGTCCCCCCTATACTTAGGATCAAATAATCCTAAGTATAACAGACTGTACACAACGCATGGAGGGTCAAGGGTGGGAATGAACAAATCGTACTCAGATTGTCTCCCCCTATACTTAGGGTAAGATATCCCTAAGTATAGACAAGCAGAGGAGACAATGGAGAGGATCAGAATAAATGAACACTCGGGGTGCACACCCCCCTATACTTAGGACAAAGTACGTCCTAAGTATAGAGACTTACAACAAGGGGCGGCACCTTTTTGATAGCTAAAGAAAATAGAAAAGGAAAAGAAGAAAAGATATCAAAGGATGATATATACAGATGGATCTGTACAGCGGAAGATGGAAGTGATCACCATGTATGAGATGCAAATGATATGAGTCAGAGAACACATCTCATACCAGAAGAATGGGGGCAACGTCAACGGTTGGCGGATCATGGTCTAGATATAGCTTCAGGCGCTGACCGCTGACACGGAAGGTAGAGGAAGATGACGGTTCGGATATGTCAATACTGTGATTGTCATGTACCTTCCTGACCACATACGGACCTTTCCACTTGCTTTGTAACTTCCCTGGAAATAATTTCAGCCTGGAATCAAACAACCATACTTGCTGATCTGGCTCAAACTGTTTATGGCTGATATGGGAATCGTGCCATGTCTTCACTTTCTCCTTATACTGTAGGCTACTAGAAAAGGCTGTATCTCTCAGTTCCTCCAGGGTTGCCAGCTCTGCTCTCCTCTGTTCTCCTATACTCTCGGGATTCAATAATAACTCAGTGACTGCCCAAAGTGACTTGTGCTTTATTTCCACTAGCAGATGGCACGGCTTGCCATAGACGAGTCGAAAGGGAGATGTCCCTAATGGATTCTTGAAGGAAGTCCGATAGGCCCACAAGACCGAGTCCAAAAGCTGTGACCAATCCTTTCGGTCTGGGTGGACAACCTTCTGTAGGATAGTTTTTATCTCCCGGTTCGATACTTCTGCAAGACCATTAGTCTGAGGGTGATACGGTGTGGCAACCCGATGGTCAATGCCGAACTCGTCTGCAAGGGCCCTAACCTTGTCATTGATGAAGTGAGACCCCACATCTGAAATCAAGATTCTAGGTACCCCGAACCGTGAAATGATATTTTCCTCAAAAATTTACAGACAGTTTTAGCATCTGCGGCTCGAGCGGGGATGGCCTCAACCCATCGGCTGACATAATCTACAGCGAGAAAAATGTGCTCAAACCCCTGACTCTTAGGAAATGGGCCCATGAAATCAATCCCCCATGCTCAAAAACCTCACAAAAATGAATGGGTTGCATGGGCATCATGTCTCTCTATCCGCAGGTTCCTATCTTCTGATAGTCAGTACATCTCTTCACGAACTCATCTGAATCCTTGAAGAGAGTAGGCCACCATAGGCCGGATTGAAGCACCTTTTGTGCTGTCCTTTTCCCAGAATGATGTCCTCCTGCCTCAAGCTTGTGGCAGTATGTGAGGACGCTATGCTGCTCTTCTTGAGGAATGCACCTCCTCCAGATGCTATCCCCTCCTTCATGATAAAGGACGGGATCCTTCCAATGGTAAAGCTTGGCCTTCACCAGGAAGGTCTCGAGCTTCTGCCTGGGCCAACCTTGTGGGACCGTCTTGGCAACAAGATAGTTCACAATGTCGGCGTACCATGTGAGCGAGGTGATAGCCAAGATCGCCTCATCTGGAAAGTCTCTGTGATAGGTGCGTTGGGCTCAGATTCCTCAAGGTTCTCCAAGTGGGAAATATGATCCGCCACCACATTCTTAACTCCAGGCTTATCCTTAATCTCAATATCAAACTCCTGGAGTAGAAGGATCCATCTGGTAAGGCATGCTTTGGCATCCTTCTTAGCCATTAAGTACCGGATGGCGGTGTGATCTGTGTAGTTAGTCACTCTAGATCCGAGAATATAAGATCTGTACTTATCCAAAGCAAAGACTACGAACATCATCTCTTTCTCTATCACAGTGTAATTCCGCTGAACGACATCTAAAGTCCGGCTGGCGTAGTGAATGGCAAACGACAATCCATCCCTCCTCTGTCCAAGCACAACCCCAACGACAAAATCAGAAGCATCTGTCATGATCTCGAATGGGAGAGACCAATCGGGTGGCTGAAGGACAGGAGCCGTAACAACCATATTCTTGAGAGTCTCAAAAGACGCAATACACTTATCATCTACAATGAACTCGGTGTCTTTCGTCAGCAGATCAGTGAGCGGTCGTCAATACGACTGAAGTCATGAATGAACTGTCGGTAGAAACCGACATGCCCTAGAAAAGACCGTAATTGTCGCAGATTGGATGGTGGATTGAGTTTTCTAATGATGTCCACCTTGGCCGGATCGACCTCCATGCCCCTGTTGGAGATGATATGACCAAGGACCGTCCCTTGAGTCACCATGAAGTGACTCTTCTCCCAAGACAAGACAAGATTGACCTCTATGCAGCGCTGAAGCACACGGTCTAGGCAGTCAAGAAAAGCATCGAACCCGTCGCCATAGACCGAGAAGTCATCCATGAAGACCTCTAAACAATCACCCACCATGTCCGAGAAGATGGACAACATGCACCTTTGGAATGTCGCCGGGGCATTACATAGACCAAATGGCATACGTCTGAAAGCATAAGTCCCAAACGGACAGGTGAATGTCATTTTCTCATGGTCTTCGGGCGCAATGGCCACTTGATTATAACCGGAGTACCCGTCAAGGAAACAATAATGACTCTTCCCAGCTAGCCTCTAGATAATCTGATAAATGAATGGTAGTGGGAATTGATCCTTCTTGGTGGACTCATTCAATCGTCTGTATTCCACACAGACCCTCCAAGAAGTGGGTACTCGGGTAGCGATCTCCTCTCCAGACTCACTCACAACTGTAGTGATACCCGTCTTCTTGGGTACCACATGTAATGGACTAACCCACTTGGAGTCGGTGATGGGGTAGATAAAATCGATGCTCCACCACTTCGATATTTCTTTCATGACCACATCTCGAAGATTCGGGTTCAGCCGTCGCTGGAACTCACGCGACAGTCTAGCGTCCTCCTCAAGATAGATGTGGTGGGAGCACAGAGACAGACTAATCCCCTAAAGATCAGCTATACTCCATCCTATTGCCTTGCGTTTTCTTTCAAGAACCTCCATCAGACGAGATTCTTGTTCTCCAGTCAAACCTGCTGAGATAATGACTGGGTGCATATCTGGCTCACCCGCAAGAAATCTATACTTCAGCGACTGCGGCAAGGGCTTTAATTCTGGACAACTGGGAGGTGGCGGATCTGGCTTCTGATATGTCTGTGTAAAAGCTACCAGGTCTGCATGAGAGAACTCTCGCTGCGCATGAATATCTGACGAAGGGAGCTCTGCTGAATCATCAATAAACTGTACCGGCTCGTACTCTATCATGGTTGTTGGCTCAGAAGGAATCAGAAACGGCAAATATTCATCAAAATCATCCCAATCAATGTCTGAGTCCGAGGGATCTGAACTAGATGAACAAGATTGAAAATCATCCGCACCACTCGTCCCAACACTGTCAGCCTCAACGGTATCCTCGTCCAGGGATGTGCTCTCCATGCTCTCGACTACCATAAGCCGTAAGTATGGTGAATCTGTAGGCAAGGCGAGGGTCTGTGCTACGGGATCTGTCCAATTGGATTCATCATCTGTCATCACGAAGTCACACTCCTAGTGGATGTCTAGCTCTTCCTCTGTCATCTGCGCGGCTTCGCTGGACTGCTCTGAGCATTCTAATTCTCTCGCTCTGGTTTCCTTGATCGTATCTATTTGTATGGTTTTGCCCTCTACACGAAAGCATACCTTCTCGCTATCATGATCGGTCACCGCCTTGGCTGTGGCCAAGAATGGGCGTCCAAGTATGATGGGGGAATCGGTTACCGACTCAGGGATCTCCATGTCCAATACAACAAAGTCCACGAGGAATTTCAGGCCCTGAATGGTAACAACCACATCTCTTAATAACCCCTTCGGCCTCTTAGTCGACCTATCAGCAAACTGAAGGACCGTCCTGCTCCTAAGAAGAGGATCAAACTCGAATCGGTTGAGTAAGGCTGCCAGAAGAAGGTTAATCGAAGAGCCGCTGTCTAATAGAGTACGATCAAACAGCTGCTCCTGAATCTCGCATCTGACATAGGGAGCTCCTGCATCTGGTCTCTTGGCTGGCAGTTTGTTCTGAATGGTACAACAAGTGGAATGGGTGAGCACATGGATCTGATCTCTGTGATTCCTCCTCTTCTTGCGGACGGTAGTCTTCTCTTTCAAGTTCTTTTTGAAGAGGGGGATGTGCTCAAGTGCTTCCTGTAGAGTCAGCTGAATGTGGAATCGATCAATCATATGATTGCCGAACTCTACCTGTTGGTTCTTTTTTGGATTTTCTCTTTTATTCCCCTTCGCCCGGCGAAGTGCTTCAGGAAAGGGGATGGTAGGGTCCTCCTCAGATGGAGGACTAGGACGAGGTTCCTGCGCCTGTGAAGGAATAGAATCCATACCATGATCATCATTCAACACATATGGATTTGAAGTATGAACAGACATCTTTCCTTTATTCATATTTTTGTTCTTTTTATTGTTATCACAATCCATAGATACAAAAGGTGGTAACACCACAGTAGGAAGCTCAACAAAAGTAGATGTGGTGGCCTCAGTACCACCACCGGCACCTGTCTTCGCAACATCAGCACCGCGCTCTGGCTCTGCATCCAAAATGGTGGCATCAGCACCACCGTCTGCATCTGGTATCACGACGGCCTCAGTACTTTCGTCTGGATCTCCATCATTGGTGGCATCAGCACCACCGTCTTCAACATCATCATTAGCGGCATCAACATCGTTACCTAGCTCATCTGGTGCTCGTGGTTCCGTATGTGGCTGTCGCTCAGATGAGGTGCCGCCGGCTGGCATCCTTCCGCTCCTAGTAGTCACAAAATCAACATCATACAAAGAAGAAGACATGTCACTCAAAGAGTCACTAGGAGAGGTATCCTCTGTGAACTGTACCTGCTTAGACTTTCTTTTCAGATTGTTCAGATTTGGTTCAATCTGAGCTGGTATGGCAGCCTTGCCTTTGATTAAATCCCTCACCTCCTGCTGAAACTCATCCTTGTCCTGCCGATAGGATTCTCGATGTTCAGAGAGCAATCGGGCGCGGTCATCTAATGCTGGGTTCTCGAAGGCAGGTGCTTGAGAACCGGATGTATTCCCCTACTGGAAATGAGGCTGCTGCTGCTGGTACTGGGGAGGATGGGAGTATGACTGTTGAGGCGGCTGACGCTGCCTCCACTGCTGGTTGTGATAGGAGGGATGAGGACCATGCTGGTATTGCTGCTGGGGGGCATACGAGGGCTGCTGCTGTGTGGCTGGCTGTTCTGCTATCCTTGAACCAGAGACTGCTGCTGAGATGAGGTGCCACCTTTGCCCCAACGGAATCCGGGGTGATCGCGACGAATCTCGGGCTGTGGGTATCGATCGTACCATATCCCATTGACTTCCATCAATGGCTCCTGCTCAAAGGATGGTGGAGGTAGAATTGCCAGTGGCTGCTCCAGCAGATAGATCACCATCTGAGTGTCTTGAGATGGTGGCTGCGATGGGTAGTACTGCAACAGCGGAACCGGCTCTGCCTGGATGTGGTTAACCTGGCGGTGTGAGGCAGAGGGCTGACTCGAACTGCTTGTGCTAGGATCAGCTCGTGACCTGGGAGGCGACTGAGTAGACATTTGTGCCTCCTGGACACAAAGAATCTGCGTCTTCAGGTCACTCATAGTTTTGGTAATCTGGTCCATCTGGGCCAGTCCTTGCATCTGCTTCTTCTCGAAGATCTCGAGATGGTCCAACTTCTCACTAATTATGCCCATGTCGGCTGCGACTGATTCGACTTGGGCTGCGTCTGCCGACGGAGTGTGAGGACTGGCATCGATGCGGGCGATCCTCTGAAATGATCCCGCTCCTTGCGGGGGCTTTTGCTGCGTGTAGACGCGGGCTTGGGCCATGACTGTTGAGTTCTCTGCCATCCCTTCATAATGGCCCAAACATCGTCTTCACCCTTGGAAAAATATGACCCACTACAAGAGGCATAACAAGCCCCTGCAGCTCCGGTGTCATCCCATAAAAGAAACTCTGAACCAGATTGGGCTTGGAAATATCATGATGTGGATACCGGTCGATGATCTCTCTGAATCGATCCCAAGCTTCATGGAATTGTTCATTCGGGATCATTACGAAGTTGCTGATCATTGCTCTTGCTGCGTTCGTCCGGCCGAGAGGATAATACTTGTTCAGGTATGCGGTCCGGAGGTCTGCCCAAGTGTCGACGAACCTCCCCAGGTGTTTCAGCTAGTACGCGGCTCTGTCAACCAAAGAGAAGGGGAAGGCTATCATCTTAATGGTGTCCTCGATCACCAGCCTGTCATGAATTGTGCTGCAGATCATTTCGAATTCTTGGAGGTGGAGGCGTGGCTCTTCGGTCGCCAGCCCGTGAAATTTAGGAAGTAATTGAATCGTGTGTGGGCGAAGCTCGAAGTCTCCATGGATGTGCAGGAGTCGGATCCACCGATGAGTAAGGGAGGCTGCTGGATTGTGCAATTCTCTCATGATGGTCTGCGGCGGCCTCTCCTAGTTGGGTTCTCCTCCCTCGTTCTCTACAACTGGTATATCACCTCCACCGCCACCGCCCCCAGGTCTGTTCTCTCGCATCTGCGCGATCTCTCTCATGAGGTCACCCATGAAAACTCCCTGGTCCTGGATCTGTCTCTGCATGGTCTCCAGGGATGCTAGAAGTGAATTATTGATGTCGGCTTGATCATATAAGAATGGAGGGTGCTCATGCTCATCTGGATGCTCTCCTCTGTCAACCATGTCTAGATTCTCTGAAAAAGCAAAAGAATCCATCTCAGGTGCCGTCAAATGCTCTGAGCTCTGTGATGCACTAAATTCTGAAACTATTGGACTGATGGAAGGAGAATGAGAAGGGTGGTCGAGGGGGAACAGGGTGGAAGTGAAATCAGGCTTGGAGAGTGGGTATGGACTCTCCGAGGTTGTCCTAGATGAATGGGGGGAGTGCTGGATAGCGGTGCCGACAAAGTCGGCCTAAGAGACCTCCTTCCCATCATCTTGATTCTTGAGAAGAGCAAGGTAAATGAAGAAGAAGAAGGGGGCAAAATTGCACACAATTGTGCAGTGTTTTTGATCTTGACCTAAATGCGACTAGCAATCAAACACAAAACAAGGGGATTCACCAACTCAACATATGAAGCCATGAAGGTTCGGCTTTTATCTTTGTAGTTTTTAGCTTGTTTTCAGGAAGTTATCTTTCAACGAGTCCTTAGAGCGCTACGCCTAAAGGAGAGAGAGTACTGCCAGAAAAGTATTCCCGTACTTGTCCTCCTCATGTGTAACCTGTAGCTTGCGCTTTTTGAGGTCCTTGTAACCCTTCTTGGATCCCTACTCAGCCAAAGAAGAAGAGGGAGGAAGCCGATAGGCGAAACCGATACTTCAGATCTCGCTCGCAACGGAATCACCCGTGAGCGTGCAAGATCCTACTCGGACGCAGACGGTGAGACAGACACACCCGTGAAGGCGTGGCCTATGCTTGATACTTCAGACAAGGTCGATGCTCACACAATAGTGAGTCACCAATGATGACCAAGCCCTACTCGTCTACGTACGATAGTAGCGCCAATACTTCGGAAATCCAGGCGATACACAAGGCAGCCACAAGATGGGTTTTTGGCTCTAATCCTTACGAAGCACTCTACTCACTTGGAAGGAGACCTTCCCATGCAACCTGAATACAAGTGAGGGTGTTACTCTCCCCAAGCAATGAATCCAATTACCAATTTTATTTAGGTTAAATTTTCTTAGCCGTCCCTTTTTTAATTTTTTCGTGTTATCACTTATTTTGAGTCAATTCAAACAAGCGCCTAACGTTTTTGTTTTTTCTTGATTCCTACTTGATCCAAAAACATAGGGAGAAAAGAGTCGGAAAAGCCGTGCAAGTCGGCACCAAGATGGAAATCTCACCTTTGTGCCTATATGATGAATGCAAAGATAGAGTGACTTACAGCGCCTCCAGCTCTCTCCATGCGGGATGCAAAGAAGAAATTTATAAACCTAATCTACATGCCGATATGCACACGGAAATCATCCTAAGCAGGCAATTGCTAACGTTAAGAACCACAAGTCAACCACCAATCTCCAATCCTAGAGTCTGGTCTAGGCTCACCCCTCCTCCTCTCAACACATCGAGTTTAGGAGAAGCGCTTGGCGGGATGAGCTCGCGACGCGACAGATCAAAGACGACAATTAACTGTTTAATTAAACTAAGTCCAAATACGTACTATAGGTACATGCAATGGTTGTTAGGGTGTTTGGACCTAATCTAATCGATCAAGCAATGCCTAAAATCTAAGGGCTCAATCCACAAAAGAAAGGAAAAAGGAAAACCAAACCGGAAAATGACTGCGGTAAAACACAACAAAATCCGCGGTGAGCCCCCAGGTGAACAGACACCTGGAAACAAGGCCCGAAAGTCCTGAGTGTCCGAGTGTACCTGTATTATTACAAATTAATATGAATCTCTCTCTCACCAAAAATAAAATAAAATCTAGCTAACACTATCTCTCTCACTCCTCCTGCTCTCTCCTGTCGGCTTGGGCTAGAAAAGCCGACTCCACTTCCCAAGGCTACACCGGATCACTGATGAATACTCATTCATCACTCTTTATTCTTATATTTTAGCTACAAAAACCTTTGCAAATACATGTAGATATGTGTAAATAGGAATAATTACCAAAAGGCATGCATTGTGTAAAAACCTATAATTAGCATGTTTTTGTGCAAAAATAAAAGAATAAAGATTAAAAAGAAAAGGAGGGAAATATTTAGAATAAATATTGAGCAACCTAACCCAAGGGAGGGCTCAGCATGGGCCTGACCGCATAAAAGCCAAAGTAGAGGGAGATAGGGGCTCATGAGTGTAAATATTTATGTAAATAAATAAAAATATTTTTCTCACCAAAAATAGCTTATAAATACTTGTATATATTTATAAACATAAAAACAAAAGAAAAAGATAAGAATCAAAAAGAACAAAAATACTCCTTTCACCATGTACATAAACCACTCTCATATATTTATTTAACCTTATAAATAAATAAAATTTATCTTTAAACTGTTTGTAAATAAACTATATTATATAGTGTAAATAAATAAAATAAAAACAATTAAAATCAAAACAAAATAAAAATAGCAAAATTAAAAATACAAAAACACATTGTACATATACCATGTATATAGATATACATATATATTTATTTTACCTATGTAAATAAATAATAAAAACAAAATGAAAATACCTTTTTGTTCCTTATTTTATAATATAAATAAATAAAATATAAAATAGGGATAAAAGTATACAAAAATAATAATTTAAAAATCAAAAAAAAAATCAAAACCCTAATTGTGTACAAATACCTATATAGTACATACTATGTATATAGCTTATTTTTATTTCCAAAAATTAATTAAAAATCACAAAAAAATAGAATAAAATAAAATAAAAATATTTCATGTTTTAGGTTTTTACAAATTCGGCCATTTGCTACCTTAATTTTGAGCTTCAAGATTCAGCCACGTGGCCCATTCCTATTGGGTCCTGGGGATGTTGACCGCCCGGTCAACTACCCCCCCAGGACCACCTTCTGCGGATACAAGCGCCCGACCCGATTTCTCAAAATTATACCCGCTTGATCCGACACCCATTTCCCTAATCCCCGGGTCCGAATCCTTAATCGCTCATCCGACATCCTCGCCGGAGCCGCTCCCTCGGGATCCGCGCGCTCCTCGACCTACCCGAGCCATTCTTAGCCGGACCCCTCCAGCGTACATAAGCGAGCTCCGCCACCCATTTTCACGATCTTTGGCCATTCGCCTTCTTCTCCTGTGAGATCCAGAGAGTGTGTGAGGTGACAGCTCGCGCCTGAGCCTGTTGCAGCGAGGAGAGGAGGAGTATTCCATCGATCCGGCGACGTAGCCGCCGCAGCTCCGCCACCAGCGTGAGCTTCGAGCCTCGGACCGAGACGATCCTCGAGTCGACGACCAGGAGCATCCCCAGCTCCTTCCCAGTCTCTCTGTTCACCCAGGTACCCCTGTAGCTCCGCCGTTTCCTTTAATTTCTATTTTCGCCCAATTCGCGCCGCCGTCGTATTTCTTTGATTCCGACCATCCCGCCACCCATCTCGATCATCGGAATCGACCATCACGTTCGCCTTCGTCCGACGCACCTTCTCCACCCATTCACTCAACCCAGCTCGCACAGGAGCTGGGAACCGAGCTTCTCCGTCCACCACCTTCGCCGGAGCTCGCCGTCCTGACGCACCAGCCACCCCCACTTCGCCTAACCGGGTCGAGGCAGTTTGCCCTCGACCCGCGAGTCTCCTGAGCTGTTTTGCAGGTGATACCGAGCCCATCTGAGGGCTTGGTCATTCAGGCCAGGAGGTCCAGCTCCGTCGACCTCGTCCAAGGCTCATCGGAGCTCGGCTCGATCATCGGAGCCCACCGGCAGACGCGGGAGCCTTCCGCGATTCTTCTCCGACCTTTAAAAGGCCCCCAGGAGGGAGCCCAGCGCACGCACGACCCCGGCGAGTCTCGCCGGGGACTTGTTCTTCGAGGACCCTCCATCGCCGTTGATCGACCCCCCTCGCTCCAATATTGAGCCTGGCCGTCCATCTTGGAGCCACCAGCACCGTTCGATCTGAGGAGAGACGATCCGGAGCGCCACCATCAGCAGCCGTCCGATCTCCACGTGGCGCGCATCCAGCCCATCCGCTTAATAATTGGTAATTTACCCTTAGGCCCCTGTCTTTATTTTTATTTCATTTTAGTCCTGTAAATATTAAAGTCAGTTGTTTAGTTTTAGGTTTATTTGCATAGTGGACCCTGAGCTTTATGTTATTTGCATTTATACCCCTGCTAGTTGTGGACACGTGCATCGACACGTGATATTTTGGGTTATTTGTAGTAGATACCCCTGTAGTTCTGGATGTTAATGAATGAATGAAAACTTTTATATATTTGCATTTATACCCCTGTGCGTGATTTATTTACACATGTGCAATATATTTTTGAGCCCCCTGGACTTTTGGTACCTGTTACCAATAAGTCCTCGGGACTTATTTTTCTTACATTTGGGTCCCTGAGTGCCCCAGGCACGCGCGTGACGCATGTTTTGCTGGGTATTTTGCACCAGGACCCCCAGAACTTCGGGTATTTGCACGTTGGTCCCTGTGCACAGTGCCCTTCCTTTATTTTTGAATAAAATATCAAAACACCTCCAAATCCAACGAAAATTTGGCACATGGCTCCTGCCATGGTGTAGGATTTTTGTGGATTTTTGAGGACATTTTTGATTTCGTTTGTTATTTTTAAAAAATCAAAAACCTTCATTTTTGCCACTGTCTAACTTGGAAAATCACAAAAAAATATTAAATAGTGTCTAAAAATTATAAAAAAATTGTCTACTATTTATTTTGTGTTGCTTGATTTTCTAGCCAATTTTGGCTATTTTTCATTACTGAAAATCACTAAAAACTTAAAAACACTCAAAAATCCATAAAAATTCTAGTAAATAAATTAAAAATCCAAAAATAATAAAATTGGTACCTAAATTTTCCTTGTTTCATCTTCTTTACAGAAAAATTACCTCCAGGCCATTTTGAGGCTCTTAGATATTTTATCTAGGGCTTTTTGGCTTGGCTGGACAGTACCCTTTATTTTAGGCATTGTTTGATTTTTAGAAAATAAAATAAACATCAGAAAATTCTCAAAAATTCACCAAAAATACTAAAAAATATAAAACACTTAAAAACATTTTTGTTTGAATTTTTGTTTGATTTTTAGTGCTTTTAATAATTTGTTGAAGTGTGTGCCTTCTTTGTTTTTCTTATTTTCTTTATACCTTAAAAATCCAAAAAAATATAAAATAAATTAAAAACCACTAAAAATATTTCCCTCTTTCATTTTATTTCTTTTTACTACTTCGTAGGCCCTCGGGCCATCCCGTGCTCCTTGAGTTCGACCCTGGGTGCTATACCAGGTTAATCCCATAGCAGGACCGCTATTCGTGTTTTGATCGATTTTATCTCTATTTAGTGGTTCATTTTTCTTGATTGACACATCTGAGTGACCGAGGTCGCAACGACCATTTCTGTACCTTCGCCTTAGCTGCTCGGGTTTTTGTGTCATCAATCACCTAGGCGATCCTCCTCGCTCTGCGGTCCCTCGCAAGGAGACAAGAAAAGAGAAAGGTTAGAAAGCTCACAGATAAATATCAAAAATAGAAGAGAGATACGATGAGCAATAATGTAAACAAACAAAGACACACTCAAAATTGCAATCTATACGCTGTTGCACCCCGGCAACGGTTCCATTTGATTTAACCGAAATTCACGGGGTCTAATTATCTCACACAAGGCGGAGACAACCGTGTCGCTGCGGCGACCCTCAATGAAACCCAATTAAGATCAATAATGAAACCACAATCAAATATCAAACAATGACAAACAAATGTGGAGTAAAATTTATTTTTAACTCTACATAACAGATGTATAGATGCAAGTACGTAGAGAGGTCGAACACAAGGAGCAAGGCAGGATAGATCAACAATTGTGCAAAAAGTGATATGATTGTGATGTGTGTCTACAATATGCAAATGTTTTTGTGGGTTTTTAATTTTAATAAATTTTTTTAATTTTTAATTTTGTATTTTGATTATTAATTTTCTGATTTTATATTTTCTTTTTATATTTTATATTTTTTGTATTTTCTTTTTCAATATTGGAATATATGTATAATATAAGAAAAGATGGGATAGAGTATTTATAAAAATATGGAAAAATGCTCAAAAATTAGGAAATACAATATTTTTGGTCTTTTTATAATTGTCTACTATTTTTATGATTTTTGGGGATTTTCAAGATATTTTTGGTATTTTTAAATGGCCAAATACAAGAAAACAATGGTTTAAGCTGCTGGCCGAAATTAAAATGGGAATGAAAAATATCAAACAGTAATAAAATTTTCCCAAATTAATTTTAAAATAAAGAGAATAAAATAGGGAACCTACAGGACATGAGTTTGTATTTTTAGGAATTTTCTATGATTTTTATATTTTTTTGAAGTTTTTGGGTATTTTCTAATTTTTAAGGTTTTTGTTTTGAGATTTTTATTGAATTTTGGATTGACACTAAAAGACACTAAAATACACAATAGGTCATTTTTTTTGGAATTTTTCAATGTCTTTTGCTAATTTTTATGGATTTTCTAAGACAGACAGTACTGAAAATGCATGTTTTTGATTTTTAATAAATATAAAAATGCAATAAAAATGCAATGCAAAAATATGGCGTGAATGAGCAAGTTAACAGGAACTTAAAATGATTTTTGTGGATTTTTTGGGGTTTTAGTGATGCGTGAAATAAATAGAGAAAGCAAGCAAAAATATATGGCCTAGCAGGGGTATATATGCAAATAGACAAACAACCAGGGGCTAAGCTGCAATTTTCACACAAAATTTATAACTGAATATTGCATTTAATGGACCAAATATAAAATACAAGACCCGCGGGGGTACCCTTGCAAATAACCCACCAGGGCGCGTGACTAGCACGCGCCTGGGAGGGACCTATTCGTAATATCCAAAACTCCAAGGGGCTTAGATGCAATTTTTTCCAAACCTTTTACACTTAATACAAAAATTACTGGACTAAAGCAAAATAAGGAAACCCTGGAGCGGGTCCTCGCAAAATACCCTTCACCTCACGTGTACAGGTCACGTGAGGTGATGTGGCCAGGACCTATATGCAAATAGGAAGAGTTCGGGGGTCTTTTTATAAATATTACAAAATATTTTAAACGGCAAATGAAAAATTTAGGACTAAATAAAAATACAAAATGGCGCGGGGTATACTTGCAAAATGCCCATGCCTGGCGTGATCCGACGGCGGGCATGTCTTCACTAATCCACGTGGCGGAGATCCAACGGCCCGTTCCCCTTCGCGCTGTGCGGCTGAGATTAGATCCTCCTCGAATGATCTGACGGTCGAGGCGCGAGGAGATTGGATGGTGGCTGTGCAACCTGGAGCGACGATTCGATCCGACGACTGGGAGACGCGGAGGAAGAACGCCGGTGAGGCGAACTTCCCCGCGCCTGATCTCCGTGCTCCGGCGAACTGAAGGGCTCAAAATGGACCTGCGGCCTCCTGGAAGCTTCCTCTATGCGCGGGGAGGTCCAAAACACCTCGGCGGTGGTCGAGGCTTGCTGGGGACGTCGGCGGAGCTGGGAGGCTTCTTGCGTCTCTGGCGAGGGTCAAATTGACCCCCAAGCGTGCGATAAAGTCCAAGCACCTGCAAAACAAGGTGAGAGGACCCAGGGAAAAATGCCTGGGTCCCGCGGAGTGGATGCGGTGGCGTAACGACGAGTAGCGGAGCTCGGCCGGAGGAGCGCTCCGGCGAGGAGGTCGGATTGGGCGATTGAGTAGGTGAAACGCGAAATTTCGAGAGGGCTTTTGATCCTAAGGATACGACAAGTAAAATGCAAACGAAATAGAGGGGGAGTAGGGCTACCTCAACGGTGGAGACCGTAGGGAAAGGGGTGCCTCGACACCGGCGAAGGCGGAGGTCGTGGAGCCACCTCAGGCAACGCTCGACCCTCCTGAAGGCGTCAACAGGGAGCTGTCACCTTCCTGGAGCTTCAAGGATCGAAAGGGGAGCTAAACCTATGGAGTGAGGGGTTCGAATTTGAAATTGAAGTCGGGTGTCCATTTTATTGGGTTTGACCAGACGACTATGGTGCTCCAAAGACCAAGGAAGATCGATGCAATCGCTGGTCCTCGGTCCAAGATAATCATAGGGCGAGTGAGATGGATGGTCGAGGAAAAATTTTGCAGAAGGAATCGGGGTGAAAGGGTGAAAGTCTTGACCTAGAAAAATCCGCCAAAGCGGCCAAAAACTAGGCCTGACACGGGCTACAGGGGGAAGGACGCCTAGTTGACTGGGGTCAACGAGGGTTTGCACCTGGTTGGTCCATGTGGACCAACCAGGAAAAACCCTGGAAAATGATTTGTTAATTCAATTAAAAATAAAAAATGGACGGATTAAATTTTGGTTATTAAATAAAAAATATTTCTTATTTTATAAACTATTTTATGGTGATTTTTTATTATTTTTATGAGGTGTATTTTTACAAGTTACCTGTTATGCCCTTTATAGGTATATATTTTATTAATTTATTTTTATTTTGTGATTTTAATTTCTTTATTTTTATTTAGTATTTTGTAAATTTATAGAATGCTTTTATACAATTAAAAGTATTTTTATATTATTTTTCTGATAAGTTTTAGATATTTAATAAAATGTTAGTATAGTTTATACAGGTGTGTATATATGTATGATACCTATGTTTTATATAAAGGTGTTTTTATTTTTATGTTTATTTGGGTTTTTCTTCTGATTTTAATGTACATATATATTACAAGTTATATTTACAAAATTATAAAAATATAAAATTATAAAAATAATGAATAAAGAATAAATTGAATATTTTATTCTGTACAAGTATACAACAAGAGTCCAAAACTCAACTTTCAAACCGTAGCTCCGCCAAATGCGAAATCACCGCCATTAATTGGCTTATTTTATACTATATACAATTAAAGGTAGTTTGGTGCATTTGGAGTTTTCATTTGTGAGATACGGGTCAGGGAAGTTGGGATTCTGGAATTTTATTCAGACCATAATCTTTTATCTGTACATTATTTTTAAATGAAATAAATTTTGTATTTTTCTTTATTTAATTATCTACAACTTTCATGTACAAAGTTTCTTTATTTGATGTATAAAAAGTGGAATCAAAAATAGGTCCCAAAATGAATAAAGACAGAGTAAAATAAAAGGGTATTTTCTGGGTATTCTGACCCTTATCTCCCCCTACTTTATTCCTTGTCGACCTATTCATCAAGATGCCTAGGTCTCGCGATTTCGGGTCATAAAATATTTACAATATTTTATTGTTTTTCTTTTCTTTTATTTATTCTATAATTTTGACTTTAATTACAGTATTTTATACACTAATTACATGCACATGCATGAATGCTAAGATGCTGTATTTAATGGTATTTACACGCATTTACTAGGGTTTTTGAGGCTAAAATGATAGAATAAAGATGATGAAATGTGGATTCATCATATGACTACTATTCTTCTGAGGACAACTCTGATGATGGCTGGTCCTCCCTCTCTTCACCACCCCACACATCTCCATACTATCTCCCACCACACTCCCGCAATAAGGTTCGTCGCAAACCTCCTTGACCTTGTACATCTGTAAATCTGCTCGATTCTCCATTTGTAATTATCCGATCATACCTAGGCTAACCTGAGCCTAAGTATAGGGGGACCGGTATCATTGTTTATATATCACTTCTATTCTTTTCTTCTCACCCTCGACTACCTCATTTCATGCTTTTCTACTATGCTTAGTCCCCCAAAATTCTAAGTATAGGGGGGCAAGTCGATTTCTTTTTCTTTTTTACTCAAATATACTTAGTACGACCTATGTCTGCATTTCACTTTGTGCTATGGGGACATATCACAAGCTAAGTATGGGGGATTTATATATATTCTACATACTTTATCCATAGCTCGTACTTTTATTGTTTTCATCTAAAATCGGGTATTGGTATAAGTAGTGTTTATTATGGATATTATACTAAATTCTTTATGTAAATAATACCCGTTTTTCAAAAAAAACAAAACACAAACCTTTTTTTGAAAAAATGGCTTCTTATTACATTAATTTTTTTAAAAATTCACTCATGGCCTTGCATTTCATTAAGCATCTCATGCATTCTTTGGTTGGTGTATTCCTGACACAACCACTATCACTCAAAACTTAAGGATTTGAGGACACTTGATTTCTAAGATCTTGAGAGAATGAGTTAGCCAGCCTTAGTCATTAGGGTTTTGAAACCTAATAATCCACACTTCCCTAGTTTGAAAGATTTGATCTTTATATTGCACTCTTCATCTCTACCTTCTGAAGAACATGATCCGCACATCACTCTCACAACTGCATGATCGGTGAGATGAGTTCAGTTATCACTTGAGGAATTTGGATTGGAGATTTGAGTTTAGAGTCGATTTAATGATGCTCGAGGATGGGATAAAGTTAATGAATACTTCAAGAAACCTGAGTGTCAACAAAACCCTAGCCAGTATGTGAACAAGTTTGCATGTTATGTTTGATATCTAGATATGTGCCGGGATGTGATGAATCCTAATTAAATTGTGGATCAGTACACGCCAATTGTTGGTAAAAGCAGTGGAGTTAGCCAAACAATGAAATGAAAATTCGAGAGAAGTTCTTTCTCATACAAAGAAAAGACCGATCTTTACAAATACAAATTCTATGAGCTTCCACCAAAGCGAGCACTCCCAACCATTTCAAAGTGTCCACTTGGACCAAACTCTATTAGAACCAAGGAGTCAGGCTCGCACCAAAAAAGGGCTATGCATCGCATAGTGATACAAGTCTGGGTGTCGAAGTTATCTTAGATACTCAAAAGAGACACACCCTGGTGTACTACCAGAAAAACAAGTGCAGACGACTCCGAATTCTCTCGACGAACACATTGATCAGCAAACCAAAAATATACACGTGTTGAGTAATAAGGCACTCGAGAGGTCCCTTGTTCCAATGTGAGGGAGAAACGAATTGACACAATCCTATACCCTCCATCATCTGGACATCCATCTACACTTTCAAAGTATGAAAAGCTAATGAGACGGCTGATTGAAGCAAGAACTGACTCATTCCCTAGTGTTGAGGATTAGATCTAGTGGAGAGTCTCCTGGACTGGAATCTTGGGTGACATCTCAACTCAACTCTCATGATTATAGTACGCTAATTATCATATCCTTATATTTTATGTACAAATAGACCGTATGATAAATAGAGAAGTTGGATTCCTTCTGACTAGAGTATGGTTGAGACCAAAATTTTAGATTCACTCAAACCGAGGGTCTTCGACGAATTGAGCCTTGGAAATTTCATATGCACTGTCAGGAATTAATCCGACTCCTTCATTCTTTAGATGCTCGAGGACGAGCATAGTTTGAGTATAGAGGTATGAGGAATATCATATACATCACTATAAAATCTATTTATTATTCTCCTAACTAAAACAATTCAATAAAACCACAACTAAATCACTAATATTAACTATCCTTATATTGTAAATAATCTCTGCATAATTAACACTAACCCTAATTTTTGTATTTATTATTAACCCTTTTTCCTATTTTATTTATTATTAAAAATTCCTAAAAATTAGGTTAATTATTGTATATATTTATTTTGGTTTTAAAAAGAAAATAAAAAGATAAAAATATCAAAATCACAAAACACAGAGTTTTTACGCATTAAAATGCTTGTAAAAATTCTCCTTTGACTTTTTTTGCAATATGAAACTTGTAGATCTCATCGAGATCTAGAACTTTTATGTTTTAACTTTTTATTGATTCATCCTCCTATTGTTTCTTTTTTAATTTTATTTATTTTTGTAATTTTTGATTTTTCTAGAGTGACCATGTGATGCTCTCCGGAGCCGCTACGTGGCTGCCTCCCCTTGCACCACCCACCACCCTTCCACACTGTCTGATCATCTTCTGGGCGATGCAATCTGAGCCGTACGCTTCCGCCCTCTTCACGACCCTCAGATCCGTCTTCCAAATCGCATCTTCACCGTTCCTTAGCGCCTAACTTCCGACCATCTGATCGATGCCCATCCAGCGACCCTACTCTTTCCACATCATCTCTCCATTCCCAATCATCAGATCACGCTTCTACTTCCATCCAAACCGTTAGCCACCACCTCGATCTCCACTACTCGATCAGATCATAGGATCTGATCCTCACCGCCCCCTTGCACCCTCTTTCTGATAGTTGGATCACACGATCCAACGGTCCACAAACCTTCTTCTTCCTCCAAGAGCCTCTTCCCCATCTGTTACGCCTCACAGCACCTTTTCCCCCTTCCATTTTTGGAGGTCACATCAGCCACCCTCTCCACAACCTAATGGCTCCTCCACGTATCCTTGACTTATGTTTCCCTCGCTAAACCCTAAATGCCCTAAATCCGACCCTCTCGCGCATTCAACCAAACGTTGCAAAATGTCCTACCATCACATGTAACACATCACCGCCCCCTTCAAATACCGCTCCTTCGCCCTCTTGCCACCTTGTCCACCAATTCCGAGCAAGAGCCCTAGCCCCCTCCGCCTCCATGTGACAGACGGAGGTTGAAGGAGGGACATCATGGCCTTCCACTACTCCGGTTTAGACCCACGACGCTGATCGCCGTGTCGCGACGCCTCCGGCCTGCTGAGCTCCTCAGAGAGGCTAACCGAGTCTAAGTGACGACCGGAGGTTCACTCATAACCTTCGCCCAAGCCTCCGCCCACCAATTTTCAATCTCTGACTAGGAACTCTTCAATCTCCATTTTATTGAATGATCTCCATTTTTATCCAACACACACAACACCCAACTCCGCCACTTGATCATCTACCGAGCTCCGCCTCTCCACCCCCATTTTGCGACTCAATACGATCACCTTCTCCCATTCTCCAGGACCTCCTCCACCTCCGCTTCCTTTCCTCTTCGCCTCTCCGGAGAGGAACCCACCAGGACCATCGCCTTCTTCGCCCCATAGCCTCCACTCTACCTCACTTCACTCCTTTTGCACTCACACACGCTTCAGCTATGCAACTAACCCCCTTTGTAGGTCAATAGCCAGATTCTACCTCACCTCTCCGATCTCTAGCTCCGCCATGGGTGATGTGTTGTCGACAGTCTTCTATAGTTACCCTCGTAGCTTCCTCTCACATCCGCCATCTTCGCCAGGTGACAACAAAGCTCGGGCGACCGTGAATGAGTACGGAGGAGCACGAGGGGCTCTGACAGTCTCGCCGGAGTTCCATCTACGTCGTCGCCCCTCCGATTGGGAACGAAGCACAAGCATTGTTGGATGGCACCTCCTAGCGGCCATCCAATAGCCCTAAGACGACCATGTCGCAACATCCGAAGCTGCAGGCTTAGAGAACCAAGCCAATCACCGAAGCCATCCGCAGCTGCCACGCGTTCGCCCGAGCCTCTGCCCACCCTCGAACCTAGCCCCTTCACGTGCCATGCACATGAGGGGTGGGTTATTTGCAAATGAACCCCCGACCTCCTTCATAATTGCAGTAAAGTCCCCAGGTGCGCGCCTCACGTGCACGCCTAGGGTAAATTACATAGAGGCTCCATTAGCTTCTGATAATTACAAAAAGGCCCTCGCACACTAGAAAAATTATATAGGGGCCAACCGATTTTGGCTAATTGCAAGTAGGTCCCTCTAGGGATCTATTTGTAATATTTGTATTTGTTTTTTTAATGCATTTTTATTACATTTATGCCCTCACATTGTTTCTTTAATATCTTGAACATACAGAATCCGTTTCAATTGATTTCAGTTTCATTTTGTTGCTAATTTTATCCTCTATATAATTGCATTATTTGACACTGTATTAAATAGGATATAACTTTATGTGCTTGGTGTTCATGTTCTTTGATTTAAATGCCATTAATCATTTTTAATGCTCGATTTGACTATGAAATTGACCCTTAATTTATTGCTCAATAATTTGTTTATTTTGGGATATATTTACACATACACATATGCAAGCATAAAATTCATATGAAATATCTTTTAATTGCACTTAAAACCAAACAAAAAGATACATACATCACTTATTTTTGCATGATTTTATCTGCATTGCATATCACGTCTGCATAAAGACCTAAGATTAGAAAATAATCACTCATCAATTAGTCAATAAAATTTGATAAATAGACGAAGAGGCTCGTGTCCCTATGTTCGACCTTGGTATACTTGTCAAGTAAAATAACTTCCACATATTCAAAAGTGTGGTTTTTGCTGAATCATTTTTACCACCTATACTACGATAAAATACGACTATTAATGTGGTAAAATTCTGCTTCATCAAATGGCACCATTGCTAGGGACACGACTCATCTACATTTTTTGTTGAATTTTATTGTATTATTTTTGTGGATATTTTTAAAATTATCGGGTCTTCTTATCATGTTGTTTTTGTACCGTTTGTTGATAATTTTTCTTGATATCTTCTGACAATTTCTTTTGTGGTAGGGCCCATTGAGATTGAGGATACTTGAAACCCATGGAGGCATGGAGTTGGGAGCTCTTGCTGCGAGGAGACGCAAAAGAATATCAAGAGGGATTCAAGGAAGATTCGTCAACATTTCATTCATGCATTTTGTTGTAAAAAAATTGTACCATGTGCATTTCTAGCGGTCCTCGTCCGAGGGCTTGCATGTGTAAAAAAAGGAAAAAAAGAAAGGATAGATCACTTGATGATCTAGCCCCCCCCACATCTCTGTATAGTCACTCACCCCCTGTCCCCCGCACATCCATTACTTGCATATATACCCCCTTCCACATCTTCATCTCCGGTTGTAAAAATTCATTACCCCAAGCGAACAAACACCCGTATAAATACACCCTCTAACCCTAAAAAGCACGGGTCCCCCAAACAAATTCCACATCCGATACTTAGGCTACTTTCAGCCTAAATATGGGTGGGACTCGACTAAATCCATCTTCCCTCTATCCGTCTTCATATACTCAGGTCATTTTTGACCTCATTATTGGGGGTCTCCGAGTCCGTTCTGCTATATCACTTTGTATTTAATCAGAGCTATGGCTTCATATCACTTGTGCTATGAGGACATAACAAAATTTATTGTATATATACTTTAGCCATAGCTCGTATGTTAACATTTTTGAAAACTTTTTGAACAAGGTTTAGATTTATTGGTGAACTGATTTATGTAAAAAACTTTGAGGGACTAACTTTTTGTAAATAAAATTAACCTTATTCAAAAGATCTCCATAAAAATCTGAAAAATAAAAAAAATTGGTAGAGACTCTGACTACTAAGCTTAAAAATGAGTAGCTACTTTTTAGTGAGGGAACTACGGTCTCCCTTAGTAGAGTGGATGGTTTAGAGGACGTTGTCTACGGCTCTGCCCTTAAGTAACACGGGTAGTCGTCTAATGGTCCGTACTTACACCCATACTGGCTGGAAGTAGATGCAACTATTCATATGAGCTTGGGCTCTTCATTATCTCTCTAAAGAATTTTAAAAATTGAAAAATCAAAATTCATAAAAAATTTCAAAAACTAAAATTCACAAAAATACACTAACTCTAGAGTTGGTGTTTTCCTGTCACATTCACTGTCACTCAAGGCTTGAGGATTTAAAGACACTTGATTTCTGAGATCTTGAAAGACTGAGTTAGTCTGCCTTGGTCATTAGGGTTTTGAACTTAAAAATCCACACTTCCCTGGTTTGAGGATTTAAGCGCTATACTACACTCTTCGCCTCTACCTTCTAAAGAACATGATCAACACATCACTCTCACAACTACATGATTGATGAGATGAGTTGAGTTATCACTTGATGAATTAGAATTGGAGATTTGACTTTACACCCGATTTAATGATGCTCGAGGATGGGATAAAATTAATGAAGGCTTCAAGAAACTTAAGTGTCAGCAAAACCCTAGCTAGTATGTAAACAAGTTCACATGTCATCGTTTGATATCTACCTATGTGCCAGGGTGTGATGAAACCTAATTAAATTGTTGATTAGTGTACACCAACTATTGGTAAAAGCAGTGGAGCTAGCCAAACAATGAAATGAAAATTCGAGAGAAGTTATCTCAGACAAAGAAAAGATCGATCTTTACAAATACAAATTCTATGAGCTTCCACTAAAGTGAGCGCTCCCAACCATTTCAACGTATCCACTTGGACCAAACTCTATTAGGACTAAGGAGTCAGGCTAGCACCAAAAAAAGGGCTCTGCATCGTATAGTGATACAAGTCTGGGTGTTGAAGGTATCGTAGATACTCAAAAGAGACACACCCCGGTGTACTCCCAGAAAAACAAGTGCAAACGACTCCGAATTCTCTCGACGGACGCATTGATCAACAAACCAAAAATATACATGTGTTGAGTAATAAGGCACTCGAGAGGCCCCTTGTTCCAATGTGAGGGAGAGAAGAATTGACACAATCGTATACCCTCCATCATCTGACCATCTACACTTTCAAGTCCAAAAAACTAATGAGATGGTTGATTGATGCAAGAACCGACTTATTCCCTAGTGTTGAGGATTAGGTCTAGTGAATAGTCTCCTGGACTGGAACCTTGGGTGACATCTCGACTCGACTCTCATGATTGCAGTATACTAATTATCATATCCTTATATTTTATGTACAAATAGAGAGTATGATAAATAGAGAAGTTAGATTCCTTCCGACTAGAGCATGGTTGAGCACATAATTTTAGGATCACTCAAACTGAGGGTATTCGATGAATTGAGCCTTAGAAATTTCACATGCACTCTCAGGAATTAATCTGAGTACTTCATTCTTTAGATGCTCGAGGACGAACATAGTTTAAGTATAGAGGTATGATGAATCACAGATAATACATCATTATAAAATTTATTTATTATTCTCCTAACTTAAACAATTCAATAAAAACCACAAGTAAATCACTAATATTAAGTATTCTTATATTGTAAATAATATGTGCTTAATTAACTTAATTATCTAACCCTAATTTATTGTATTTACTTACTAATGCTTTGCCTTATTTTCTTTATTATTAAAATCCCTTAAAATTAGGTTAATTATTGTATATATTTATTTTGGTTTCAAAAAGAAAATAAAAAGACAAAAAATATCAAAACCGCAAAACGTAGTGTTTTTACCCATTAAAAATGCTTGCAAAAATTCTCCTTTGTACAAATGACCTCCTTTGACTTTTCTTGTAAACATTAAATTTGTAGATCTCATCGAGATCTACAACTTTTTTGTTTTGACTTTTTGTTGATTCAACCTCCTACTATTTCTTTTTGAATTTTCTTTTTTTTTTTAATTTTTGATTTTTCTGGAGCGGCTACGTGGCGCTCTCCGGAGCAGCCACGCGACCGCCTCCCGCTTGCACTACCTGCCACCCTTCCACACCATCTGATCATATTTTGGGCGATGCAATCTGAGCCGTCTTCACCGTTCCTTAGCGCCTAACTTCCAGCCACATGATCAGTGCCCGTCCAACGACCCTACTCCTTCCATGTCACCTCTCCATTCCTAACCATCGGATCATGCTTCTACTTCCATCCAAACCATTAGTCAGCGCCTTGATCTCCATCACTCGATCAGATTATAGGATCTGATTCTCACTGTCCCCGCACACCCTCTTCCTGACTGTTGGATCACGAGATCCAACATCCCACGGACCTTCTTCTTCCTCCAAGAGCCTCTTCCCCATACATTACGCCTCGCAACACCTTCTCCTCCTTCCTTCACATTCTAATGGCTCCTCTACATACCCCCAACTTCTGTTACCCTCACCAAACCCTAAATGCACTAGATCCGACCCTCTCACGCATTCAACCAGACGTTACAAAATGCCTGCCCATCACATGTAACGCACCACCGCCCCCTTCAAATACTGCTCCTCCGCCCTATTGTCACCTTGTCCACCAATTCCGAGCAAGAGCCCTATTCCCCCTCTGCCTCCCTGTGACCGACAGAGGTCGGAGGAGGGCCATCATGACCTCCCACTGCTCCAGTGTAGACCCACGACGTTGATCGCCATTTTGCGGTGCCTCCAGCCCGCTGAGCTCCTCGGAGCAGCTGACTGAGTCTAAGCGACGACCCGAGGTTCACTCAGAACCTCAGACCAATCTTCCGCCCACCAATTTTCAGTTTTCGACCAGGTACTCTTCCATCTCCATTTCATTGAATGATCTCCATTTTTATCCAATGCACACAGCACCCAACTCTGCCACCTGATCATCTACCGAGCTCCGTCTCTCCACTCCCATTTTTGTGACTTACTATGATCATCTTCTCCCATTCTCCAGGACCTCCGCTTCCTTTCCTCTTCTCCTCTCTGGAGAGGAACCCACCGGGACATCTCCTTCTTCGCCCCATAGCCCTCCACTCCACCTCACTTCACTCCTCTTGCAGTCACACACGCTTTGGCTATGCAACTAACCCCTTTTGCAGGTCAATGACCGGATTCTACCTCGCCTCTCTGATATCTAGCTCCACCTTTGGTGATGCACCGTTGGCTGCCTTCTACAATTATTGTTGTAGCTTCCTCTCACGGCCGCCATCTTCGCCAGGTGACAACGAAGCTCAGGTGACCCTCAATGAGCACAAAGGAGCACGGAGGGGCTCTTGCAGTCTCGTTGGAGTTCCATTTACGCCACCTTCCCTCCAACTGGGAACAAAACACAAGCACCGTTGGATAGCACCTCTCGACGTACATCCAATGGCCTAGAGACGGCCACGTCGCAACATCCAAGGCTGTAGGCTTAGAGAACCAAGCTAATCACCGAAGCCATCTGTAGCTGCCACACATTCGCCCGAGGCTCCTCCCACCCACGAGCCTAGCCCCCTCGCGTGCCATGTATGTGAGGGGCTAGGTTATTTGCAGATGAACACGTATAATACAATAAAATTCAATTGTCGATCAAATTTTTTAAATATTTACAAAAATAATACAATAAAATTCAACAAACAAATAAATATGAGCCATGTCCCCGACAACGACTCCATTTGATGATCGATATACCTATAATGGGATCAGTATCATTGTTTATACATCACTTATGTTCTTTTCTTCTCACCCTCGGTTGCCTCATTTCATGATTTTCTGCTATGCTTAGTCCCCCAAAAGTCTGAGTATAGGGGGACAAGTCGATTTCTTTTTCTTTTTTACTCAACTATACTTAGTATGAGCTATATCTGCATTTCACTTTGTGCCATGAGGACATAGCACAAGATAAGTATAAGGGGGTTGATTGTATATATTCTACATACTTTATCCATAGCTCGTACTTTAATTATTTTCATCTAAAATCAAGTATGGGTACAAGTAATGTTTATTATGTATATTATACTAAATTCTTTATGTAAATAATACTAAATTCCTTTTGATTAAAGCATGGTTGAGCCCAGAATTTTAGGATCACTCAAATTAAGTGTCTTCGATGAATTGAGTCTTGAAAATTCACGTGCATAGTCAGGGATTTATCCAACTAAGTCATTCATTCATTCATGTGTACAACCCAGTTTTAGATGAAAACAATTAAAGTACGAGCATGGTTTAAGTATAAAGGTATGATGATTCTCAGATTCAACATGTTAAAATTGGTCAATTAGGCTATATTCCTCAAAATCCACATGCATTTAATAATCAGTATAGCATATTAGCTTTCATGTATGTGTTAATAATATTCGAATTTCATCATGCGTAATTGCATAAAATAAGGAACCAAAATCCAAGTGTAAATTGACCAAAAAAGAAACTAACTTTCCCTATTTTTAATTAATTTATCCTAACTCCGATTGACCTAAAATCTCTTCCATTGTCTAGATATTACTAACAAGAATAAAAAAAATACAAAAAAATGCTAACTCAAATAAGTGATAAATAAACCCAAAACCTAATTTCACATCATACGGACTAAAATGTGCATATCTTCCTCATATAGTGTATGTGGAAGTTGGGTTTTGGGCCTCTTTTGCATATTTTATCTTTTTGCGATTTTTACCTTGAGTTTTATGTACATAATTAATCCATTTTATTTTATTTATTTTTTATTTATATTCTTTGATGAAAGTTTTATCAAGCGACATAAAAATCCAAATCAAGACTGAAATCAAAGAAATTGTCTGTGTTCGAGTAACCTTTGTGAGTCTGTACAAAAATATCTTATTTCGTACTTCTATTTATTTCCTTATTTCCTTATTTATTAAAAATAAAAACTAGATTATTGAGTAATTAAGTATATTTTATTTTATCATTATTTTATAGATTTTTTACCTTTTTTAAAATCACAAAAATACAAACCCCCAAAAGCTGGCTTTCTATCCACATGGAGAATCACCAAAAATACCATTTTGTACAGTTGACCTCTGTTGCTTTCTGGTCCTTAATGAAAGTCGTAGATCTCATCGAGACAAACAACTTTTGTGAAGGAAAAATTTCAATCTGAGACATCCTTCTATTTATTTTTTATTTTTCTTCCTCTTTTTAATTTTGATTCTTTTGGTGATACGTGACAACCCTTGGGCGTGCCACGTGTCAACCCCCATCAGCCCTCTCTATGTCACGTACAGAGCACGTGACCTGTCACACCCCACCTCGGTCACTTTCTCCGCACATGGCCCCCACCCCCTTCCACTTCCCAACACCACTCGCCCTTCCCATATATTTACTGCTTCCGCCTCACAACAACCATCGTCTCTCACGCTCCACCCTTCTACGACCATTACGAGGCGGGCCTCTTGCTCGCGTAACGCCCAACCATTACCACCTCTTCCTATATAGCACCCTCCTTGCCGGTCATCCTCTCCATCCACCAACTCCAGATCTCCACTCTCCAGCCAAATACACCTTGCGGGTGACAACAGTCAAGGATCTCTTTGACGACGATGATAAGAGGTGGAGCATGGTGTGATCCTCAACCAAATTCTAGGTCGAGCCGTTGCTTCTTCTCCACGGAGCAACAAAGTTCAGAGCCCACTTCACCAGACTCTTCGAGCGACGACTCCAGGAGCTTCAGCTCCTCGTTCCCAAGCAAAGACCACCCACCTCTTAGCTCCTCCCGAATCCATCCCGAAATCAACTCCTGATCAATGTCTCCACCGCCAACCATCCTCCAAGTACTTCTGTCATCTCGTCCCCTCCGTCATATCTTCAATTCATCCCACACGCAACCCACCTCCGCTCCACCATCACATCCCCTGGGCTCCACCACCATTGCGCTTCAAGAATCGACTCTACCTCCTCTCTCCCTCTCGACTTCCCATCTCTCCTCTCAGATCCTCATCATCTCCGGCCTTGCACATGCCGGAGCTCAACTTTGCTCCCACGCCTCCGCGGTTGGAACTCCTCTTCCTCTCTACTCACCCTCCCTCTATCTTGTTTGTAGGTCCAACATCTCTACCCCATCTCTGTTGCTCGGCTACATACGCCGTCATCGCGCCTCCGCCCCCATGCCTCCTGTTCCAAGCGGAGGAGCCTCCGTAATCACCCGCTCACCCGATCACTATCAGCTCCGTGAGCTTCAACTGCCTCACCCTCTTCGTCGACTGCCTCCGTTGCACCAGATCCACTGCGGAGGCCCTTGACTACCCTCAACAACCGGCAGCTCCTCCTCACTGTGCTCCGACGCTCGACACCGCATCACCCCACAAGTGTTGGATCAAGGGATCCAACGATTGTCGTGCCACCACGACATCCCCCACCCGAGCCTCGGTTCGTGCCTCAAGGCTCGAGTCCACCAAGGCTCTATCCGAGCCTCCACTTCTGCTGCACCTCAGCTTTGGGCTCCCGAAGCACGTGCATCTACCACGTGTTACTTCGGGAGCTCCTGGGCCTAAGCCTCGTAGCCACCCTCCCTCAGCACGTGAGAAGCATGTGTGGGTGGGGTGAAATATCACTTTGCCCGCTGCATTCTCAGAATATTGCGAAGAAGTCCAAACATACAGATGTCGTGTTTTAGGTGCGAGCCCTTTTGCATCTACTCCCCTGCACTTCCAATAATAGAGAGGTCCCCGCACCCCAATCACGGGCCCCACGCATGCGTGCGGTGAAAAATTGCATCAAGCCCCTTCCGACTTTTGATAGTTACAGGTAAGTTCTCCAGTGACTGTTTTGAAAAGAAAATAACTTTATTTATTGCATTTTGTCCCTAACATTTCAATTTAACATATCTTTTGCATTCGAACTCTGATTTTTATGCATAATATGTCATTCTGAAGCTTATTTTGTCCTCTTCCATTCCATATAATTTACGAACAGATCAGAGATGCTTTAGTGAGGTTTATTATTTGAGGATCTCTGTTTACATATGCAGGCTGATTTTTGAAATTTTGTGATGTATTTTATTGAGAAAATTGACGATCTATTTTGCAGGGACGCAATGAAGGATATTGAATGTTCTTAATTCTCTTGAATTAATATTGATATCTTTGAGGAATTAATTTTTATAGGGGCTAAATCGAGGAGATTGATTAGATTTTTTTCTTTGAAATTATTGATTATTCTTTAGGATTGAATCTTGGGGACATATATGCTTTATGAGAATTATCAATGATCTATTTCGTAGGAGTGAATTGATTGATTGATCTTATAGGATTTTATCTTGATAAATATTTCTCTTGAACATGCTCTTGTGATCTGTGCATTCATTTTGAGGATATTGATAATTATTATTGGGATTAAAGATTCTAGTCACAGACGATGAGCTTCACTTCTGTTTATTTTATTGCATCTTCCTCATTTCATTGCATCGTATTTTCCCAACACAAAAATAAACACAGTGATTAATTACTTATTTAAATTAATTTAAGATCACACAACTAAAAATCACTGTTCACTATGCTCAACCTTGATTTTTGATCGATCGAATTTCGTCTCCTATACTACAATTATCGATAATTAAAGAGGCGATTTTTCGAGTTCATCTAGCGTAGTTTCCGACCATTGAGTACCTGTAGGGGTTAGAAGACTAGTCGAGGCATGGTGCATGCATAAGTGAGGTGAACGGAGGTTCCCTACAGGTGGAGGACTGGGGAACCTGGGCTCCATCTTCGGTGAGCCGAAGAGGAGATGAGTCGAAGCGGGGATGTTGTGGAAGAAGGAGAGGGTGACCTAAGGGTAGCACAAAGATGGCAGAGGTGTGGTGAAACTTGAGGGGTGGTCCGATGATGGCAGAATGAGTCGAGTGCGACAGAAAAATTAGGAAAAATCAGATCAAGGAAAGAGTGGGAAAGTACATGGTCAGAGAAGGTCATCGGATGGAGGAGGGGGCTTGGGTTGAGGTTTTAATCGAACCTCAGGCTGTCGCATGACTCGCTCAGCCACGATGAGGTGCTCAATTGGCCGGAGGCACCGTGACATGGTCGGAAGACCATGGCTCGACTCTGGAGGTAGGAGCCACCATTGTCGCCGATCAACTCCTCCTCCTCTATCACAGGAGGAGGAGGAGGACAACTAGGGGGAATGCTGGAAATGATAGACGAGGTGGAAGTGCCGCGGGGGTGGGGGATTTATAAGCGATGGATGGGCAGTTTCAGGTGTTTTGGAGAAGGGTTTTAAACGGATGATTGAAGGAGCTAGAAGGTCGGTCGTGGGGAGTTGGTGAGTGTGCGTGGATGGCAAAGGTAACGACTATAGAGGGGAAGCATTAGGTCGGAGGAAGGTGAGCAGGGGAAGATGCCAACATAGGAAGGGGGCGGAGCATTTGTGAGGTGAAACAACTGAGGAGAGGGGGAGGTGGAGGTAAACGACGGGTTCCTAACCGTTCGATCAGGGGATCCAACAGCTAAGGTCAAGGCGCAGATGTGTGATCAAGATCAGATCAGATGATCTGATCTAGTGGCTAGAGAGAGACGCTGGGGTCAGTGAGATCAGATCTGGGAGAAGATCTAATGGCTGAGGTTTATCTGGAGATGGGCGGTTGTGATTGAGGTGAGAGAAGGTGGATCCAATGATCGTGGAGGGTTGCAGGTGGCACAAGGAGGGGCGACCATGTGGGCATCCTAGAGGGCATCACATGGCTGCACGAGAATAATTAGAAAAAGAAAAAGAGAAGAAAAATCAAAAAGAAATAGAAGAGAGCTGAATCAACAAAAAGTCGAAAGATGAAAGTTGTAGATCTTGATGAGATCTACAAGTTTCATGTTGACCAAAAAGTCAAAAGAGGTCATTATATAAAGAGATATTTTTGTAAGTTTTTTTAATAGGTAAAAACACTCGATTTTTAAAGTTTGTTATTTTTTTTGTATTTTTAGTTTCTTTTAAAGACCAAAATAAATATGTACAATATTTAATCTAGTTTTTAGGGATTTTTAATAAAAGAGAAAAATAAAGAAAATGTCAGTATTAAATACAATAATTAGGGTTAGCTTTTCTTTACAGGGGAGAGGATTATTGACAAAGATGCAGAATTAATGAAGATTTTCAATAAAGTTCATGTGGAATTAATGAAGATTTTTAATAAAGTTCTTCTTCTTCGAGAATAAAAAGAGAGGATTATGATGATTCCTCAGAGACTCATCACTTTCATAGTTGATTCCATTTGCATATGAGTCCATGAACATTGTAGAATACCTTTAGATAAATAATTTTTATTTCAGATATTTTTGCATTTAAGACTATTTGCTATTTTATATATTTCTTTATTTTAAGCATCGGTCAACTGTCTAGTCAACATCCATATGTCTCATCCCCATTGGTACACATCGGTCGCTTAGTCAATCCATCCCCCCACCGCCCCCTACTCAACCCATTTTATATCTTTCCACCCTTAACCATAACCATTGGATCAAACCCAATATCCAACGGTAGACCTTTTTAATCCCCATCTCCCCACATGCTTTGCACATGATCCTCTTCCTTATCTCTTCTCTCCCAATGACCAAACCCATGAGACCCAATCCTCTCCGGCTTCTAAAACATACACTGAAACCCTATCCTAATCTGAACTCGACCACCAACATCTTCCCCTCTATCCAAACCCCATTGATGATCTCTCATAACCCATCAGTAGAGACTCTATCCTCTCCGATCAACACCCCAACCAATCCCAAACCCAATCTCTATATCGTGCGGTCGAAGCCCCTCTATCTCTTCTCCTCCTTATCCCCTACTCCAAGTCAAGAAACTAACTGAAACTCTATCCTAATCTCTGTAACAACCAAATTACCCCCATCTCCCTATAAGAATCCATTTGCCACCTCCTGTTCACCCTTTATCTTCTATCTCTGATTTTAAATAGAAGAGAGGTAGGGCTCGAGGGCTTGGGGCTGGTGACAGAAGCCCTACCCTTGCAGTGAAGACACCTCCGGCATGATCCAAGGACCCCTCTCTGGGAACCTTGTTGTTGTTCCCCGCACCAGGAATCAACCAAGCTCGAGAATTCTCTTCATCGAGCCTCTCGAGCCGTCACTGGAATCGGTTACGCTACTCCACCCATCGGCGAACTTCCAGGTAAAAACCCTATACCCTTATCTCTTTCTCCTTCCTTCTTTGCCTTCTTCTTCTTCAACTCCTCGTCAAATACCAAACCCCTTTTTTACTCTCTTTTGTCAAAACCAAACTCCTGTCAATCTAGACCCGCATATCATCGTCTTTCCCTGGTCACGTTCTCCTTCTACCTTCTACGACCCATCACCTCCATGCTTGTCTTCCATAGCCTATGCCATTGGAGCCCTCCATCCACCTTTCCTTCTCCAAACCCATGCCAATCGTAGGGACATCCCCATCACCACCGTCTTCTATGCATTAAGTTATGCCAAGACTTTAAGGTTTGAGTATCTTACTCACTTACAGGATACAGGAACAAGGAGTCCCTTCATTCAGCTCCAACAGGCTCTGGTCATGTGTCGACCACCGGATTCCTACGCTCACGCTCCAATGTTGAAGAGGAATTGAAGATCATTGAGGAAGGTTGAGGAACAGTCGAGGATAAGAGAACTTATAGGCACCGTCCAATCAAACCCATCTCAGCCGTCCCATAGACCACTGGAGCCTCCCAGTCTCAGGTGGATTCAGAGCAACCGAAAGTGGTCATGTGGAGCCCTGTCACCCGAATCTAGATGCCTCATGTGCCTCAATGACATGTATGGGCCCATTTACGACCATCCCCCTATATTCCAGCAAATTCAGCTGAAGACCTCCCCTCAAGTGCGCAATCTCACGTGTGTGGGAAATCTTTCACCTATCCCCTCATATTTCCTGGAATATGCACTCATACCCCCTCCGGTTTCTGGAAATTGCAAATCTAGCCTTGTAAAAGTCTATTTTGAGAATAATTTATTTATTTATATTATATATATATTTTTCCTAAACTTCATTTATCTGTATTTCGTGCATTTGTTATCTGATTATAATGTTCTTGGTGTCCTTTTGAAGCTTTTTTTATACCCTATCATATAGAACATTCAATTCGTCATTCTGATATAGTATTTGACATCAATAAATTTGAGGGATTATTTAATTCTTTTGAGCACATATATCCTTTAAAATTGGTTTTTATTGCTCAATAAATTTGTGAAAAATTTGATATCATTGGAAATAAAATTTTTAACATTGATTGATCATTTATTCTTGAAATTCATGGGATTGGGGAATAAAATCGGGAAGATCTTATCTACTTGCATCCGTCATCATTTAAATATTCAGAAAATTACATTTATTATTTTCTCCCACACATTGCATTTCATTATTTTCTTGCGTAAAATATTTACAAAAATTCTCGCATCATATTTGCTTCACTTAATTGCATCTTTTATTTTAAAATCCATAAAAAAATGTAAAATTAAAAAGAATCATCACTTTTTTTGAAAACCTAACCCCTAAATTGTTTTAAAAATTAATTCTAGATTCTTACGTTTCCTCTATGAGTTCGACCTTAGGACTTAGCCAAGGAAAATAAACATTTGACCACATCGGCTTAATTTTCATATTATTTTTTGTGTGATCATTTTGATTGACTCTCTCTTTATCACATGCTATAACCAGCATTAATTATTCCTTAATTAAGAGTAGTAGGGAACACGTCTTTCAAATGGCATCGTTGCTGGGGAGGTATGTGGTTTGGGGTTAATTTTTAGACAACTTAGATTTTAGGTTTTCCTCCCCCAGGTAGTTTGACCCCTGATTTTTCTTGTAATAAATTCTTTGTTTATCTTTTCAACATTTTTTATTTATTATATTTTTTGTATGTGTTTTTGCAAATCCTTTCTAATATAAATCTCTTTTTTGTGCGAGGGACCTGGTGGACTTGGAGCAGCTTTTTTGAGAGCTGAAACACTTTGAGGAAATCAAAGGCAAGCGATTCTGTGGACCGAGTCCATTGAGAAGACATGAAGGAATTTTTTATTTTTAGAGAGAGTGATTTTATTTTTAGAACATTATTTCTGTAAATAATTTGTAATAATTGACTAATTTCCAGTGGTTTCTATTTGGGTTCTCGTTCTTGTACCCAGACATTGGACATTTGACCTATCGGGCCCATTTTTTTGTTGACGTAGTCCTAGGATTGCACTGTGACTATTAGAGCTACTAGGATTATCTTGTGCTTGTAGGACTGAGACCACACTTCACTATGAATAGGCGCACTAGATCAGATTTCATCTAGCCAAATTAATTTGTCCTCCCACTCACTAATAGAAATTCCTAATAGAAATTTGCTTAAAGAATTTTTAATTATGCGTTACATCCCCATACCGATTGTGAGGAAGCACTGTGAATATTTTTTAACTTTGCATTCATCATTGTGTTTCCCACTAGATGGCTTTTTTTATTCTCCCTCAGTTTCCATTCATTTATGATTTAAAAGGAAATTGGTAATCTCGTGTAGACGTGTCTTGATCTTCACTCAAAACAAGTGATAACTAAATTAAAATAAGGTGACTGCTAAATAAGGTGATTAAAAATAATTGGAATAAACATGAATATCATTGATTGTGGGATAACAATCCCATCCTTGTACACTTGTACTTATCTCCAGACTATGAATGAGTGGGGACGTAGCCTTAATGTTAGAAATCAAAACCCTGGATCTGCATCCTAATTCTCCAGATACGACTCCTACGGGTTTGGGAGCTACAAATGCTCACCTCTGACTATAGAGAGACGTTTTGGGTGTGTAAGTCTACTATTTCCTTTAGGAGTGTGATATAACCTGGCAGCCTCATGCATATCACTCCTTTGATTGAGATATAATAGAACCGCATATGGGCATCAGGGAGACACATCCTTGTGTAGCGGATTCAAAGATTGTATTGTCACCTAACTTAAATTTGAAAATATAATCGTCTGGAACCTTTATTGCCTTCATTGTGTAAAGTTGAATTGGGGATTTTCTTTCGTATTGTATTGTGTGTATTCAAAGACCTTGCACTTGATATCTGAACCTAGACTCAGTGGGTAGAGCTTACATGACTATATATCGATCGTCTTCATTATTGTTTTCATCCCAGAAGATCCCTCTCTTCGAGATGGTTCTTTCCCGGCCATCATTCCCTTCACCCTCATATATTCTACTCCACTATTCCACTTCTTTTTTGTTTGAGGCTTTAAGATATGAACCGCTCATAAACTCGAAATCAAATGAATATTATGTAGACACAATGGAGCGAGCAAACTCGATGATGGAGAGGAGTGTAATCAAACTTGAAAGAGAAAATTGATTCTCGATTACAATAGTCATTTTTCTATTTGAACCATCTCCTACTCAGGATGACTCTCTTCCTGAGTACATCCACTTTTGCTTTGACCCCACTGATGAAATCCGGTTTGATTGTATTAATTTGCAGATATTAACCCCCTATCTTAGACCGGTGTCAATAAAAACTAGATAAAATGTTGCATATGTCTGAGTCTTAGAATAAATTAAAATACAAAAAATAACAAAAGTAAAAATCGTAGTGTTTTTATACCATTAAAAACACTCACAAAAATATTTCTCCCTTTGTTTGACCTTGTTACCGTTTTGCTCAACATGAAACTTGTAGATCTCATCAAGATCTACAACTTTCATGTTTTGAGTTTTTCCAAATTAGGCATCCTTCTCCCTCATTTTTCATATTCTTTATCTGAATAACCTGATTGGGCCACGCGACACTTTCTGGTTGCACCACGTGGCCCGCTCCTTTGCACGGCACGCGCCCTCGCTTTTCCGCCGTTAGATCGCCCTCTTCTTCTCCAGATCTGCACTGTTCATTCCCACATCCTTTCTCAACCCTTCGATCTCCGTTAGATTCCATATCAGTCGTCCGTCAGCGCCACTCTCCCATAGCTCCACATGTCACCTTCATTACCACTCGATCCTTCTCCTAACCACATCTCAATCGTCCGCCAACACTTTGTTCTCCTCTCGCCACGTTTCTTGTTCATCGCCGCCCGATCGATCTTAAACGCCTCAATCTCAGTCGCCTATCTCCGTTGCATTTCTAGCCTTTCGATCCTACGCACTGACTTCATCTCAGCCGTTCACTTCCGCCTGCATCTCCTCACGACACGTGTCACGTTCGTAACCCTCCATCCATTCTCCATCGATCTAATTCACGCCGCATCTTAGCGCCCTCCTCTCAGCCGTTGGATCGTTTGATCCAACGGCCGAGGAATCATCTTCTACCTCCGGCTCCTCCTCTCTCCCACGTTTTCCACCTCGTGCACCCGTCGCCCCCTTTCTTTTTCCACTGCCTCCTCAACCACTCTCTCCACTCACAGATCACTCCACAACCAAGCATGATTCTCCCTCACCCTTGCATGCCCCATAGATCACCATGTTCCCCTCTTCTGCGCTCCACATCGCCCACACAAACCACATAGGCCATTATCGTTCTGCCAAACTCCACCCTTCAAATAACCGATCGTGGCCTTATTTCGACTTGTCCACCTTTACGTGGGGCAAGGCCCAGCTCTTCTCCGCCTCCCCGTGACAGGGGGAGTCGGATTAATGAAGCAATGACGACCTAAGCTTCTGGTGAGACCCTTGGCCATTGTAGGCCAGGATCTCAGCTCCACGATGCCGACGAGCTGCCCCCGATGGCCATGGGGGTCCAGCAAAGATCCGTGCTTCGCTTAGAAGTCCAAGCACATGTCTGACGACCGCCAAACCCAGGTAAGTCTCTTGAGCGTTGTTGTGTTTCTCCTTGAATTTCTTGTATTATTCCGGCTACTCTACTCATCGTCACCTTCCATTGATCAATCCTCGAGCTTGCACACACTTCCAGCATCTTTGCCATGCCCTCATATCATCACCTACTTCCTCCGTAACCTCCAAAAACTCTACCTCCCTCTTCTCCAAGCTCACCAGAGAAGAATCTCAGACCACCACCTTCTTTGCCCCTGTATGGTCTTCCATTCACACGCACCTCGCTCGCACTCCTTGTCTGCACGCTTTGGATATTTGGAACTAACATGTGCAGGTGAATGCCCTCATTGGTCGGAGCCTCATTGGAGCAGAACTTGCGATCTCCATCTCTGGCATCCAGACATTGTTGGCCTCTTCCAGGCCGACCGACGCTTTGCCCGAGCTTCTAGTTACCTTGACGAACTTCTAGGATGCTCTACATATCTCCATCGGGCCCAGAGGAAAGAAGCAGAGCGCCAACAGCTTTGTCGGAGCACAACTAACTCCACCACAGGAGCAGCGGAGATGGAGAATTCAAAGTACAGGTTTCATCCGATTGGCAAGATCAGATGGCCCATAATGAGCTGCATCACTTCTCCAGGGAGCGTACAACCACCATCCGGTCTTTATGATCGGGAGGTCCAAAGCAGCCCATGTGTCAGCTCCAGCTTCAGCACCAGACCTTCATGCTCAGATCGCCCGAGCCTTGCCCAAACCTCCCGAGCCACGCTCCAAGTCTGAACCGGTGCCTGAACCATATCCGAACCTCCTCTGAGCCAGCGTCAACGCTTAAGCCTCCGTTGAGCCTTTGAAAGACTTCCGAGCCTATCTCCCACGTGGCAGTCACGTGCGGGGATGGGGAATTTTGTAGGGAGGCCCTAGATACTTCTTCAAATTGCAACCAGGTCCAGCTAGCACGTGGAAACCACACACGCTTGGGGAAAATTGCATCTAAACCCCCTACAGATTTTAGTAATTGCAATTTTACCCTCGTGCATGTAGGAAAATATCAGGGAAGGCCTTCTGAATTTTATTTACATTTTAGTCCTTTCAGGGACCTGTTTGTAGCTTTTGCTCTATTATTTTCATGTTTTTCTTGCATTTTATGCCCCTGAGCTCTTATGTTAATATCTTGAGCATCCGAGCTCCGTTTGAGTTGATTTCAATTGCGTTTCGAATCTTGTTTCATTGTCTTCTTAATGGCATGCTTGGATCTCTGTTTTGACACTATTGATTTTGATGTTTAATTTTATTAATGTAGTGTCTTTGACATAATGATTTTCTTAGGCCTTGTTTTCATGCATCAATGAAATTTGCCTTGATAATTGAAACTAAAATTGATTAATGTTAATGGCTCAAATATTTTATCTAATTAGGGCATATTTGCTTCATTGTAACCTTGCATTTTGTTGCATATTAAAATCAAAGAAAAAGTGTCAGTTCCATGTTTTTTTTCATGTGTCTGCATTGTTTGCATTTATGTCTCTTTGTGCATAATAACCTATGGTTTTAAATTTCACACTTAATCTAAATAGTAAGAGTCTAGATTCACACTTAAGAGGCTTGTGTCCATAAGTTCGATCTTGGGCTTGCCCAAGTAAAATAAAATCGTCCGCTTTTGATTAATCGATGATTTTTTAAGCGGTTTTTGATGGATCCTATTCTGCCGACTACAACATGCTAATTCCACATAAATAAGAGGCTAAATTCACGGTTCATCAAATGGTGTCGTTGCCGGGGACACGGCTCATCTTTCGATATATTTGGATTTTTCTTATTTGATTGAGCGTTAATTTCTAATTCTTAGGTCATGCTATTGTTTGCATTAATATTTCTTCGATTGATATCTAACGTATGTTTTTTGTGGCAGGGTCCCTTGGTGGTCAAGGAGGCGAGGAGTAGGAGATCCTTGCTGCGAGGAGCCACAGAAGTAGACCTTGGAGGAAAATTGAAGAGTAAAAAATTGTGTTTCTTGCATTTTTATTGTCCATGTAATTATCGTCTTTACAACGATCTTCGTTCGAAGACTCGCGTATGTAAATGAACGAGGTATTTGTGGTTGTGTGGGGATCGCACCACTTGAGTGTCGACATAGGATCAGGAACATGGCTCTCTAAGCTATAGTCACATTTTCTTTATTCTATGTGTTTTATCGTAGGTAGGACACACATTTAATTCAAGACGCACGTAGACATCGCTTCACCTAGCCAAAATTAAAAGATGTTCTTCACTGCTAATAGAAATATGTTAGGTGCGGTTTCTAATCGACTTGCATACATTGGGTTTCGTTTTTTTAATTCAGTTTGATTTTCACAAATTTTGCTCAAGGCACTGTGAGTTTCCTCTCTTAGCACAGGTCATGAATTTATCGATTGCATTGACTTTTTCTCGACCTCCCTTCCTAGATTGACCACCTGGGATTAATGGAAATTTGGTATGAGCGATAGACAATTGATTGATTGATGTTCACATTTAAACAGTGATAACCTTAAGATAATAATTGGGACTGATAAATGCAAGTTGACCTAACATGGAGTAAAATCATGTTTTGGGAGAGCAACACCCTTGTTTACATAGGATATTTTTATTCGACATTTTTCTTCATCCCTACGCAAATTAGATTGTTTTAATCACCAATAAAAATGAAAAGATAAACAACCAACATTTGTTGGTTTCACGTGTGAGTTGGTGAATTAAAAGAGTATTGCATGGTTGATTGAGCCTTGATTGCTTCGACACCCTCCCCTAGACCTTAGGTGCTCCATTTATCTCCGCAGATTCATTCGCTCACGTGTACATTCACCCTAGCTTCTTCGTTTCCCTCTGGTCTCCCCAACATCAATTATCAATCTCTGTACTTAGGCCATCCTCAGCCTAAGTATAGGGGGGACCTGAGTCCCCGTGATTTTCTTACTCATTTTTCCTTTCCTTGATACTTAGGTTATTTCTAACCTAAGTATAAGGGGCATCCTCCTCAGTTCCTATATATTCTTCTATACTTAAATGGAGATTTGGCTTTGTATCACTTAGTGCTATGAGAACATAGCAAAGTTTAAGTATAGGGGGGTATACCGCATATACAATATATATATGTACTTTAGTCAAAGCTTTATTTTTGAAAAATTTTAAAAAAAAATAAAACTTTTTTGGGTTAAAGTATAATATTATGAACTAAGAGTGGACATTATATTTTCAAAGTCTGAAAAATTTTCTATAATATGTTACATTATTTTTTGAGGAAATATTTTGAACAATGGTTTGAAAAATGGGTTTACTTGTTTCGAAAATCATTTGAAAAATGTTTGTAAAAATCTATATATGTGACATGTTTTGGAAAATTTTTTCAAAGCTTGATTTCAACAAGGTAAAATGAGTTTAACTTGTGTTCTAACTTTAATCAAAGATCCAAAAAAATCCTTTGAAAGTCAAATGGACTACTAAACACAAATAAGTAGCCGCTTTTCAGTGAGGGTCTCCCTTGTAGAGTAGGTGGTTTGGAGGACATCACGTAAGGCTCCGTCCTCAAGTAATGGGTTCTGTTCTACGGCTTGTACTTATACCTATACTGGCTGAAAGCAGATGCAACTGCTCATTTGAGTTTAGGCTGTCAGTAGGCCTTTTAAAGTCTTCAAAAAAAAGGAAAAAGAAAAAAGAAAATCAAAACATGGATAAAGGAGTTGGATTAAATCCCTGACACTTCCACTTCCACACAAGATCAATGATGATCGAGAATACTTGGTTTGAGAGGTCTTGAGATTTTAGGTTAACCAACCTTAGCCATCAGGGTCTTCGAGTTAACTATCCACATTTCCCTAGTTTGCCAGATTTTCATGCTATATTGCATGCTTAGTCTCAACCTTAAGAATATGATCATCACTTCACATGAACGACTGCGGTCACGATGAAATGAGTTGAAATTTCACTTGAGGGATTGGGATGAGGTATTCAAGTCTGGACTTGATTTAATGATGCTCGAGGATGGTATAAAATCATAGAAGGCTTGATGAAACCTGAGTGCCAACATTTTTAGCCAGTATGAGAACTTTGTTATTGTACTAATCTCTTGACATCTACCTAAGTGCCAAGGTGTGAATAAAATAAAAATGTTGATCAGTGTGCACCAACTCTTGGTAAAAGCAGTAGAGCTAGCCAAAAATAAAGGAAAGAAATATCAATGTTGAAATAAAAACTCTCATTCCACAAAGTCAATTATCAAAGAGCTTCCACCAAAGGCGAGCGCTCCCAACCATTCCAAAGTGTCCACTTGGACCACCGCTATTGGGACTAGGAGTCGGGCTTGCACTAAAAAAAGGGCTCTGCATCGTAAATGCTACAAGTCTAGGTGTAGAAGGTACGATAGGTACTCAAAAAAGGCACACCTCGGTGTACTCCCAGGAAAACAAGTACAGACGGCTCCAACTTTTCTTGACGGACGCACCGATCAACACCAAAAATATGTGTTGAGTAATAAGGCACTCGAGAGGATCCTTATTCCAATGAGAGGGAGAGAAGAAAAGACACAATCCTAATCCCTCCACCAACTGGCCTGCCACTTACACTTAAGTCTGACAACTAAAGAGATGGTAGATTGGACGCAATATTTGATTTACTCCCTAGAGTTGAGGATTGGGTCCTTAGGAGAATTTCTTGGACCAGAACCTTGGGTGACGCTGTGACTGTACTCTCGTGATAGCGGTTAACACTTAAATTCATGTCCTTAGTTTATATATATCAACGAGAGAGTCTGGAAAATTAAAGAAATTGGATACCTCTTGATTAAGGCAAGGTTGAGCTCTGAGATTTTGGATCTCTAAGATTGGGAGTTCTTGAACGGATCAGATCCTGTACGCACATGCACAAGGGACTTAATCCAGCTCATTCATTTTTGAGATGCTCGGGGACGAGCACCGTTTAAGTATAGGGGGTGATGAAGCCTAGTTTCATTGTATTAATTTGTAGATATTAATCACCTAGCTTAGACCAGTATCAATAAAAACTAGATAAAATGTTGTATATATCTGAGTATTAGAATAAATTAAAAATACAAAAAATAACAAAAGTAAAAATCATAGTGTTTTTATACCCTTAGAAACACTCACAAAAATATTTCTTCCTTTGTTTGACCTTGTTTCCGTTTTTGGTCAACATGAAACTTGTAGATCTCATCAAGATCTACAACTTTTATGTTTTGAGTTTTTCCAAATTAGGCATCCTTCTCTTGCATTTTTCATATTCTTTATCTGAATAACCTGATTGGCCCACGTAACACTTTCTGGTTACGCCACGTGGCCCGCTCCTTTGCATGCTACGTGCCCTCACTTTTCCGCCATTAGATCTCCCTCTTCTTCTCTAGATCCACGCCGTCCATTCCCACATCCTTTCTCAACCCTTTGATCTCATTCAGATTCCATCTCAGTCGTCCGTCAGTGCCGCTCTCCCATAGCTCCACGTGTCACCTTCATTACCACCCGACCCTTCTCCTATCCACATCTCAATCGTCCGCCAGTGCCTTGTTCTCCTCTCGCCACATGTCTTGTCCATCACCGCCCGATCGATCTTAAATGCCTCAATCTCAGCTGCCCATCTTTGCTGCATTTCTAGCCATTCGATCCTACGTCCTAACTTCATCTCAATCGTTCGCTTCTGCCTGCATCTCCTCACGACACGTGTCGTGTTCGTAGCCCTCCATCCATTCTCCATCGATCTAATTCGTGCCGCATATTAGCGCCCTCCTCTCAGCCGTTGGATCGTTTGATCCAACGGCTGAGGAATCATCTTCTACCTCAAGCTCCTTCTCTCTCCCACGTTCTCCACCTCGCACACCCGTCACCCCCTTTCTTTTTCAACCTCCTCCTCTACCACTCTCTCCACTCACGGATCACTCTACGACCAAGCATGATCCTCAACTTACCCTCGGGTGCCCCTTAGATCACCATGCTCCCCTCTACTACGATCCACATCGCCCACGCAAACCATGTCATCCGTCATCATTCTGCCAACCTCCACCCTTCAAATAACCCATCACCAACCTTATTTCGACTTGTCCACCTTTACGTGGGGCTAAGCCCAACTCTTCTCCGCCTTCCCGTGATAGGGGGAGGTTGGATCGATGAAGCAATGATGACCTAAGCTTCCGATGAGACTCCTAGCCATTGTAGGCCAGAATCTCGGCTCCATGACGCAGACGAGCTGCCCCCAGTGGCCGTAGGGGTCCAACGAAGACCCGAGCTTTGCTTAGAAGTCCAAGCACAGGCCTGACGACCGCCAAAACCCAGGTAAGTCTCTCTTGATCTCCGTTGTTTCTCCTTGAATTTCTTGTAATTATTCCGGCTACTCTACTCACTGTCACCTTCCATTGTTAAATCCTCAAGCCTGCACACACTTCCACCATCTTTGCCATGCCCTCATGTCATCACCTCCTTCCTCCACAACCTCCAAATTCTCTGGCTCCCTCTTCTCCAAGCTCTCCTAAGAAGAACCTCAGACCACCACCTTCTTCGCCCATGTGTGGTCTTCCATTCACCTGCACTCGCTTGCACTCCTCGTATGCACGCTTCGGCTATTTGGAACTAACACGTGCAGGTGAATGCCCTCATCGGACGGAGCCTCATCGGAGCAGAAGTCGTGATCTATGTCTCCAGCATCCAGACATTGTTGGCCTCTTCCAGGTCGACCGGTACTTCACCCGGGCTTCTAGCTACCTCGACAAACTTCCAGGATGCTCCACGGAGCTCCATTGAGCCCAGAGGAGAGAGGCGGAGCGCCAACAACTTTGTCGGAGCACAACCAACTCCGTCGCAGGAGGCGGCAGAGACGAAGAATTCGAAGTATAGGTTCCGTCCGATTTGCAAGATCGGACGACCCACAATGAGCCGTGTCACTTCTCCAACAACGTACAACCACCATCTGATCTTTATGATCAGGTGGTCCAAAGAAGCCCATGTGTCAGCTCCAGCTTCAGCATCTAGAACTTCAGGCTCAGATCACCCGAGCCTCGCTCGAACCTCCCGAGCCATGCATCGAGTCCGAACGAGTGCCCGAACCATATCCGAACCTCCTTCAACCAGCGTCGACACCCAAGCCTTGCCCAAGCCTCTGCCGAGCCTTTGATGACTACTGAGCCTCTCTCCCACATGCTAGTCACGTGCGGGATGGGGAATTTTGCAGGGAGGCCTCGGAGACTTCTTCAAATTGCAACCAGGTCTAGCTAGCACGTGGAAACCATGCACGCTTGGGGTAAATTACATCCGACTCCTACTGATTTTATAATTGCAATTTTACCCCCATGCGCGTGGGAAGATATCAGGGAAGGCCTCGTGATTTATTTTATTTACATTTTAGTCCTTCCAAGGACCTGTATGTAACTTTTGCTCTATTTATTTTCATGTTTTTCTTGCATTTATACCCCTGAGCTCTTATGTTAATATCTTGAGCATCCGAACTTCGTTTGAGTTGATTTCAGTTGCATTTTGAAGCTTGTTTCATTGTCTTCTTAATGGCATGCTTAGGTCTCTGTTTTGACCCTGTTGATTATAATGATAAATTCTACTAATGTAGTGTCTTTGACACAATGATTTCTTAAGCCTTGTTTTCATGCATCAATGAAATTTTCCTTGATAATTGAAACTGGAATTGATTATTGTTTAATGGCTCAAATATTTTGTCTAATTAGGGCATATTTGCTTCATTGTAACCTTGCATTTTTTCTCATATTAAAATCAAACAAAAAGTGTCTATTCCATGTTTTTCTCTATGCGTCTGCATTATTTGCATTTATGTCTCTTTGTGCATATTGACCTATGGGTTTTAAATTTCACACTTAATCTAAATAGTAAGAGTCTAGATTCACACGTAAGAGGCTCGTGTCCTTGAGTTCGACCTTGGCCCAAGTAAAATAAAATCGGCCGCTTTTGATTAATCGATGATTTTAAGCGGTTTTTGATGGATCCAGTTCTGCTGACTACAACACGCTAATTCCACATAATTAAGAGGCTAAATTCGCAGTTCATCACCCACACTCGAGATTCGGAGTCATGGAAATAGGGCTCATGACCAGATTGAAACCATGACTATGAGGAATGACTATTACTTGTTTTAAGATTGTATGCTGGAGGCACAACATGATGAGTATGGTTATTCTTCTCAAAGTCTTGAGACGATTGCGGGTAACATTATTCAAATTAACTAGAGAGCTGAAGTGTTAACCAATCAACTTGATAATGTCATCCAGATGGTAAAAGAAATGATTAACAACTAAGAAGGAGTGATGACATCATAAAACAAATCCGAGACACATCATGTGCAACAAATTCAAACATAGACCACCATAAACCAATCCACTTACTCTATCAAAAACACCAACAAATAATAATAAATCTAAAAAATCAAATAAATGAACAACACTGAATTGGAAGTATTTTGCAAAGCCTAACCTTAGAGCTTCCATTAATCAAGACCATAGAGTATGTGTCTGATCTTTATAGATTTGTGAAGAGTCGATTATCACCTAAGAAGACAGGTAAGAAGCTATCAAGAGTTGGATTTTATTTAATTATTATGGCCAGTTAAATGGCAATGACTCAGAAGACTAGAAGCTGCAAAGTTAAGCAGTTGTACAGGGTTAATTGTGAAATTGAGGATATTGAGTTCACTCATATTCGGATAGATGAAAACTCCATTCTAAACGTCCTCCCGAAGTCCATGTTTGACTAAATCAATCTCGGACTGTTTAAAAGACTAAAGTGATCGTTCAACTACCTGATCGATCCACTAAAAGATCAAGAGGAATTTTTTCTGTCATCACGAACTTCCAAGGTGTCAAACATAGAGTGCACTTTATTGTCCTAGACATTGAGCACCTAGGAGAGTTGACTGAGTCTTTAATCATTTTAGGAAAGTTTTTCTTGGCATATGCTAGAGCAACTGTCAATTGTGAAAATGCAAGACATAAAATTCAAGAACCAGGACCAAATGATCAAATTCTTGAGGACACTCCTAGCCCTGAAACAACCGAACAAGACGTTGAAAATCGTGACCAAGAAGATACAACATAGCCAAACACTTCACATGATCATACCTCTCCCAATGAACCATCGACTCAAAACATGACCTTAAGGAGAAACACTTAATGAGCAAATTTTTGAGCCGACCAAATCTGACATCACCAAGAAGTCTTCATAGACAAAAGGAGAATACATGATTACAAATAAAAATTGTCCCCTTATGGATAGTTCATTTGACACCACAAAGACCAATATTACTCCATCCATAGCCTGCTCGACCACCACTCATGCTGCCACCGAGGTGAAGGATCCTGATTTACACAATTCATTTCACCAAATCTGGACACAGTCATTTCAGATTTCCTTAATAATTATTATGATATGAAAAATGAGCCTACAAATCCCAATCCAACCAAGAGCACTATCACGTACCCGAGATGTGTATGAACCATGGAGGAGATGCTCAAACAACATGATTCATCCAATGAGGAACCTGTGAACCCCATATCTAGACCACCAACCAAACAAAAGGGACTGGTCAGCACCTCACAAACTCAATTCAAAGGGTTCATACCCCCTAGACTGGTTGAATGTAGGGGAGAAGTACTCTAACCTTCCTCCTCTTCTTGATTCAAGTTCTATCAAGCCGGCTAATATTTCGCTATAGACATGGATCTGAGGATTCCTCTCCAGGTTATAGTAGACATCCCAAAATAATTAGATACGACCAATCAGATATCTCTTCACGAGAATATTCATCATCCGAGGTCGAGTTGGATACCTATGTGAGTGAGCATGATGTGAGTGAGTAGTTGAAGAACAAAAATAGTTGGAGAAACTCTATCGAACACCACTATTCTTCTGAGGATGACTCTGACGATGGTTGGGAATCTTATTCGTCGCACTATTCATTTCCATATCCCCTCCCGCCTCACTCTCACAAGAAGGTTTATTGAAAACCTCCTTGCTCCTTTGTACATTCTCCTTGATCCCATCGATTCCCTTGTACTTCTTTTATGCTTAAGCAACGACCCAAGTATAGGGGGGATCAATGCCCGCCATGTGTATACTCATCATTCCTCTTCTTTCCCTCGACCATCTTGTTCTTGTTATTTCTATACCTAGGCTGATCATAGCCTAAGTATAGGAGGGGAATCCGACTTCTACCCTCCCCTCTATTCTTTTGCACCCCTTTATACTTAGCATACACTAAGTATAGAGGAGGTGATTTGCATTTATGTACATACTATGTAGTGCATTGTACCATACGATAGTGTATTTTCTGGATATAATGCTAACTTAACACGGGTAGTATGTAATTCTTGCAAAACTTGTAAAATTTGTAAAATATGTACAATATGTAAAATACTTGTAAATATGTATAATCCTTGTAGCATATGTTAAACGCTTAAACAAAAAATATCACAAAACAAAACGAAGCATAAAAATGGAAAAATTCAATGAAAAATATGAAAAAAAACAAAACACAAAAATGGAAAAAATGCATCTCATGCATCAATACGTCATTCGACATACCACACATATGCATGGGTGAAAACTCATTGGCTTCTGAATCGAGTTGTGGACAAAAATTGAGAGTGGTCTTGACTTGGCCTTAATCCACTTAATTTGCAAAGGAACTTCATCCAAAAGTAGATTTTAAAAGCTTCATGCCATAAACTTAAATCTCTGAGTTTTGCATGACAGTGTTCAGACTTCCACTCTTAGTGTATAAATTAGTTGCACCATTCTAATGTACGACTCTTGAATGGAGAATTAATATGGACTCTAGCACTGCACACTTAGCTCAACTCAAACGGGGTGTTGGAAGACTGTGTGGTTCCTTCTCTGGTAGTGTGGACATCGAAAGATCAGAGTACAGGTTGAAATAAAGTTTCGAATGAGGAATAGTCTTCTAATACATATAGTTCATCTCACGTGGGGGCCAATGCAACCACCTTACATGGTTGTTCTCTTTTGTACCCAAAACAAATATACCCTAAATATATGGGTAAAAATTCAAAGAAAAAAGCCCAAAATAAATGCAGAGCAAAAAAGTTTCAAATCCCAATTTCTTGACCACAATGGTCCACTACCCGCATAACAAAGACTTGACTACGCTTACCAAGCTTCAAACGGGAAACTTATCTACACTGTCTAGGCACCAATTTCTTCCCTCTTTCTCCTTTTATTATGATAGCAGTACTTGAACTTAAAAGGAAACACTTTCTTCTCTAAGGACAAGTTACTAGATTAGAGGATCGCATGATGGTTTGGCATTTTTTAACACCCTTCACACACATGAGATAGTTGGTTCAATGTTTAAGGAGTATGATTTAGGAGGGGGTGGATCTAAGATGACTTATGAGCCGAACATGTACAATGACTTGTAGAACTTAGAGATTGTTGATTTTAAAGTCCTAATTATCACAAGAGTTCCACCAAACTATTGATCCAAAGGTTGGCTTGAGCTCCATTTTCACCTTTTATTCATGACCTTGGTATGGAATACAATATCATTTCACTGCTTCATTCTTTAGTTCCTCGGGAACGAGCAAGATTTAAGTATATGGGATTGATGACTCTTTGATTAATTACACTAATTAGATGAAAATGGAGCTTTGTGCCAAGTAATTAGGTACATTGATGTATTTATAACTTATAATTATCATTCATGTACTTGTAAATAATTTGCATAAATTAGCATTCCTTTATGCATTCATATTCATTTGTAAATATTAACATAATTTTACCTATTTTTAATAAATTCATGCTAACTTCAATTGGCATAACACCAATCTATTACGTACATATCACTAATATTTATCAATGAAAATCATAAAAAATACTAACTCGTATATATTTGAAATATACCCAAACCCTAATTATAGGACATAAAGCCGTAAAAGATGATATCTCTCACATAAAATGTCACATTTCACTCTATTCACTTTTGAATTAATGTTCACTCAATTAACTATAAATCAAGATCAATTTCAAAAAATTGGAGTTCATTTATCAAATTTGGATTTTGGGATTGAACGGTATATCATGCATATTTACTGTTTTTGACTTATTATTTAATGTATATATTTAACCCATATTGGTTTTTTCATTTCTTGTTTCATCTCATTTTCTAACTAATTACAATAACAAAGCCTTTTGCACAATTAGGTAGGGCCGGCTAAAAAATGGTGAAGCCTTTTCCCACTATAAGTAGGGTCAGCTACATGGATTCTTGCTCAAATCCATAGTGAAAGTTTCGGCTATTTTTATGTTGGTTGTCGCCTACCTAACGCAACCCCCAGAAGGGGGGATTTGAACCCTAGTCTTATGGGTGGTAGGCACACTACACTACCACCCGACCATTTTCTAACTAATTACATTAAAAAAATAACAAAAAATCAATAAAGTAAAGAAAAAGGTAAATTCTAACTTGAGCACATTGAGCTATTCATATGTAAATAATTCACATCACTACTTTATTGTGACTCATAAAAATCCAAAAAAATTGAATTTATGCCCATTCATTATTCTAAATCATGTTTGATTTTTGCATGCATTTATTGTTCACTGAAAATTAAATAAAAATACAAAACTAAAAAAATTATATTTTATATACATAAAATATCATCAAAAAATTCACATCTTGCATAGTTGATTCCACTTGCATACGGGTCTATTATGAATATTGTAGAATGCATTTAGATAAACAATTTTATTTTGGGCATTTTTGTATTTAAGATCATTTGTTATTTCCTTTTTTGCATTTTCAAGCATTGGTCAACTGTCCAATCAACATTCACGTGTCTCATACCCATTGGCAGACCTTAGCCTCTTGATAACTCCCCCCACCCATGTCAACCATTTTGTCTCTTTCCACCATTAATCGCAGTCGTTGGATCAAACCTAGTTCCAACAACTGGTCCCAACACTTTTTAATCACCATCTCCCCCACGTGCTTTGCACGTGATCCATCCCGATCATTGGATCATGGGTGATCCAGCTGATTCAGCCCTCATCTTCGCACCCATTGGTCATCCTCCTTATCCTCTTCCTTATCCCTTCTCTCTCAACGACCAAACCCGTGAGACCCAATCCTCTCCTATCTCTAACACTTGTAACTGAAAACCTATCCTAATTTGAACCCAATCATCAGCATCTTCCCCTCTATCCAAACTTCATCGACATTCCCCTCAAAACCCATCAGTTGGGACTCTATTCTCTCCGATCAACACCCTAATCAACCCCAAACCCAATCTCCATCTCTTGCAGTCGAAGCCCCTATATCTCTTCTCCTCTTTATCCCCTTCTCTAGGTCAGGGAAACTAACCAAAACTCTATCTTAATCTCCAGAACAAACAAAATACCCATGTCTCCCTATAAGAAATCGTCAGCCACCGTCCATTTACCTTTTATCGCCATATCTTATCTAGATCAAAAAAGAGGGAGAGCTCGAAGGCTTAGGGGTGACAACAACCTTGCCCTTACAGTGACGACACCTCCGATGCGATCCAAGGACCCCTCTCGGGGGACCTTTGACGCGGCCTCGGCTACCCTTGTTGATTCGAGTGAGTTATTGATCAAATTAAGTGTTAAGTTCATTGCAGTCGGGTAATTGAGACTTTGTCAAAAAGGCCACTTAGACTTAAACGACAATCAAGTCTAAGTGATAGAATTTTTTTTACTTGGCCAAGCCCAAGGTCGAACTCAGAGAGGCAGCTGTCTCCTTAGGTAGGTTTTTAGTTAATTTAGAGGGCTGATCTTCAGAAGAATATTTTTGATCTTTTTATCTTTTTTTATGCAATTAAGAGAAATGAGTGCAAATTCTAGCCAAATTTTGAGTTAAACAAAAATATAGTCAAATGAGATCCAAAATTAATGAAACTTGGCCAGATGATGGAATGCAATGAAACTAAGTGTCTGCAATTTTTTGGAATTTTTAGACTCGAGATGAATTTAATATGAATAAAAGATGAATGCAGGGCAGTTTTTGCAAAACTAATTTTGATAAATACCAAAGCACATTATTTTTAGATATAAAAATTAACCTAGATAGGTCTAAGTGAGAGGAATCCAGGAAAATGAATAAAACCTAAAAATCTGTGTAAATTGGACCTATTAAAAATCAATTAGGCAAATTACTGTTTGATTTATTCAGGCCTCATGATGCGTGTAAATGAAATTATTTTTAGGCACAATGTAGAGTAACTTAACCTAGATCTAATGTGATTTTATGGTGATTTTTAAAGCAACAAAGAATTTAATATTAAATAAAAGACATACAATGGGTAAAATATGTCAAATTTCACCAAAATAATGTTATTAAATTCCAGATGGCTCATAAAAATAAGACATGTGTCACACAAGATAGAGGATGGGTTAAACTATAACATGCAATTTTTATAATTTAAAAAAAGATGAAATATGGACACCTAAATATGCATGCAAAGATAGGGGCCAAAAAGCAAATAAAGAAAATAAAATTTCTTAAAATAAAATGTGCAGACAGGGACTTAAGTTCAAATACCTATAATACATGGGGGATGGATGCAAAATTCCCACAGATACACGTGCTCGTCTCATGACGCGCCTGGTAGGGACCACAATGCGACTTCTGAAACTTTTCAGGGCCCTAGTATAAATTACCCAACCCTCACGTGAGAGACGCGTGAGGGGGCTAGGCTCGGACGGTGATGGAGGCTTGGGCAGAGGCTCGGATGACTCCGGAGGCTCGGGCTAGCTTCGAATCAACTTCGGACGCTCCGACCAAAGGTCGGGAAAGAGGCTCGGAGGTTCCACGTGTCTACGACAGGATCGTAAAATCAGAAGTCAATCCAACGGTGTTGATGGATGGCGACGTGGCTCGATCAAGGATTGTCAGATCTGGGAGATCTAACTGTGGTAAATACTGAAGACGTGGCTTGCTGCAGGCCGTTGGATTGCGATCAATCTAACGGTATCTGGAGGTCGATGAAGAAGCAACATGGCGTGATGAGGTCTGTTAGATCAGGAAGATCCAACGGATGTGGGCGTTGGTCCACGTGTCGTGATGAGAACCGTTGGATCAGGCAGATCCAACAATAGCTAGAAGTCTTCTTCTCCGACTCACCGCCTCCTGTAGCGGCTTGGCGGGGCTCCGGCGATGATGCTCCTGCTTCGCTTCCTTCGCCTGAGGTCGTAGAAGCTCGCCAGCGACTCTTGGATAACTCAGATCAATCGTAGCAGTGTCAGGAGTCCATCGGAGGGTCTGGAGGCGGCTGGAGTCGATCGGAGATCGGTGGAGGCGAAGCTCGAAGCGGCTCCTACGATGAGTCCGGCCAATGAAGATGTTGGGTCCTGCAGGGTTAGCTTGTGCAATACAGCGTGTGCAACGTGTTCGTGAGGTGAGTGCAAGTGTGATGAGGCCTGAAGGTGAAGCAAGCGGTGGTTGATGGTTCTCCTCCACCGTGGCGGCGGAGCTTTGGTTGTAAGAGGGTGTGAGGCGTTGTCAGAGTGAATGAAGTAGCGCACGAAGTTGAGAGCTCCAAGGCAGAGCTCAGTGGATGGTTGAAACGGAGTGAAGGTGACCGGAGACACGGTATAAATTACGAGAAAGATGTGACGAAAGAAGAAGGGTGATCGGAGGAGGATGGAGGATTGCTACCTGGGATCTGAGTCTCACAGTGGAGACTCCGGTCGTCGCTCGAGGGCCGGTAGCTACCCGAGCTCGAGCACCTCGTCGAAGGAGCTGCTACATGGAGAAGAAATGCCACGGATCTTGTCTGAGGAATAACACCGTTGTCGCTCGCTTTCACACTTGGTCATTGTCATTGTCGGGTAGATAGGAGCTCTAGGGACCTCTATACAATGGCAGATAGGGTGAAAAGAGGCCGGAGGCGCTGGATTTATAGAGAGAAGGTGGAGGTGGCGGTGATGAGAGGCGAGGTTTCGTTGAGCGTATGGAGCGACAAGGACGGGCGTTATGGCGATCATGGAGGCTGGTGAGGATGAGGGAGGTATGGGCGACGTCGTGGATGTGACAGGGGCGAAGTAGGTGGCTGGAGTGGTACCGAAAATAAGAAGGGGGTGAAGCCGTTGCGAGGTGGATGATGTAGGCGAGGGTTCTGCGGGAGGTAGACGATGACTTCTCAGCCGTTAGATCTAGTGATCCAACGGCCAGAAGGTAGGCGCGAGGAGACGGTCCAGATCGGATCGAAGCAGCGCTATCGAAGGGCGTAGACCGCGCCACGTGGCAGCATGGGGACTCGGTACTAAAGAACGGCGGAGATGAGATCGGGGATGATGATCCAAGGGTGACGATATCCCGGTAATCGATGGCGGAGATATGATCGATGGCTGGAGGATCGAGCGGTGCAAAGCTTGCCACGTGGAGCTCTGAGGATGAGGCGCTAAAGGAAGGCCGTGATTTCATCTGGGGATGGATCGGACGGCTGAGAGATGATGCGGTATGGAGGGACAAGATCTGAAGGAGGTGAAGGCGATCTAACAGCTCAGAGCAGGGGGAACGTGGCGGTCAATGGAGTGGGCCGTGTGGCGCAGCCAAAGGACGCCACGTGGCCCAATCTGGTTGGCTAAAAGAGAATATGAGATAAAAGTGAGAATATGGCTGAATTTTAAAAAACTCGAAACATGAAAGTTGTAGATCTCGATGAGATCTACAAGTTTCATGTTGATCAAAAATGGAAACGAGGTCAAATAAAGTAATAAAATATAAGTGTACAAATATACATACATATAGTGTACAATGGGGTCCCAAAATCCAAGTTTTGCATACAAGCTCTGATTTAAATGAAACTGGTCTCATGTTGAAGGTCTCTGAGTGAGTATTAATTTAAAAGTGAGTAGACCTAGATCGGAGGTTGTATGAGAGAGATATGTGCATTCTAAGGTCCAATGTCTCCAACTTGGTTTGGGGTTTTATTGGGCAATTATTCAAGTTAGCAATTTTTGGTATTTTTCTTATATTATTTGTCAGTAATATATACAATATAGAGTGAATTTATGAGATTTATAGTTAGTGTAAAATATGTACAGATGAGTGATTTTTACAAGTGAACTGGCTTCTTATTTAATGCAGATGTGAATGCTAAAATGCAAATGTTATCAATGCATTCATGAGTGCTAATTATGCGATTTTTGTGGAAATATGCTCCTAATTACTTGGGAGCAAGGCTCTATTTTCAACTTTAAGAGTGATGAATTACAGATTCATCAATCTCCTATACTTAAACCTTGCTCGTCCTTGAGCAACTAAAATGAAATGCAAGAGTGAAATGATTCTGGGTTCCATACCAAGGTCTTGAACAAAAGTTGAAAATGGAACTTGACTCGACCTTTGGATTAATTGTGTGGTGGAACCTTATTGGGATCTGAACTTAAGACCTAACAGCCTTTAAGTTCCACAAGTCTTCTATTCAAGACGCCTCAAAAGTCAGGTCAAAACAAATCCTTATACGCAAATTTCTGATGACTATGATTCTTACTTGTACTGTGTAAGTGAAAAATAGCTCTCCACATCAAAAGTGGCAAAGAACCAGCCTCCTCTAACAAGGTAACTCTAATTCCCCTGTCCAGTAACTCTTTCCTCGAGGAGCGGGGTATTCCCTTCTAAGTTCAATTGCAACCGCCCCAAGAAGAGGGAGTGGAGAAAAGAATAAACGTTAGCTAGTGTAGCTACCTATCCCAGGATGCTTGACCAGTGTAGCCAAGTCATCCAACTGCAGACTTCTTGCTAATATACATACTCCGACATGTATTTTATTTTCACTTTGGCCTGTCTTATTTTTGGGGGGTTTTGCATTTTTTTCGACTATATACAAGGTGCAGCATGTACATCAGGAGTTTTTCCTCTTGAGCCAGTGGACTATACCTCTTTTGAAGCATTATTGCAACCCACAGCATCCCGTCATTAGATGTCAACATCACCGGACTAGGTTGAGATGCACTACCCTCCCTAGAGGAGGACGGATGTTTCCACCTGTATGCTACTCCAAGCTAAAGGATTCTACCTCCCCACCATCTCATCAATGAAGAGCTATGTGCATTGTGCTTGTCCAAGTAGGTCACTATCTATAAGAATCATGCACGTGCACGATATATTCTATTTAGACTAATTAAGATGACATGTGAACATAGACTTGCGGACTCAAAGAATTAAGTCACTTGACATGAGAAATCTTAACTCCAGCTCCTATAAGGTTCCTCTGAAATTAGGTAGATTAAGGTTAAATCAAGTCCCTCTTCAACATCTGCTCATAACTTGGTTCAGAACCCACTAGCTTTTCACTTTGCATATGCAAGATATACAAATGAGATGTAGATGATATGCTATGAATGAAATGCAAGACTCTTTTCTTAAATGCAAAGATGATATGCAAGAGTAAATAAGAAGCCTTTGATTTTGAAATTTTTTACCAAAATATACAAGTATATTACAAATATATATGTATTTTACAAAAAAAATTCAAAAAAAATTCTCAATTTTTACCCACCCGTAATTATTGTATAGTATATACAAAAATACATGAAAGTACGAGCTATGGGTAAAGTATATATGTAATATATACACGCCCCCTATACTTAGCATGTGCTATGTCCTCAAAGCACGAAAAACGATGAAGAAGACATAGCTCGTGCTAAGCGTAGGTGAGCCAAAAGAACTAAAATTGAATAGAAGTCGTCCTGCCCCCTATACTTAGGCTCTGGCAGCCTAAGTGTAGAAGAAGATAAAAAATGGGGTGGACGAGGTCAAGAGGGAAAGTGGATTAGAATATACATGATGGGCATCGGTCTCCCCTATACTTAGGCCCAGGTCAACCTAAGTATAGGACAAAGGTGAGTATGAGGACCGATGAGATCTGGGGGATGTATAATGAATAGTATACGGACTCAAGATACTCTCCCCCCTATACTTAGGATCCGGTCATCCTAAGTATAGTCGTAGATGAAATATATGAAGCTGGGGCGAATGATTAGAGTCGCGGGAAGAAGGGGAGAATATACAGGGAGGTGGTTATATACAAGGATCGTGGTCTGAATCTTTCTAAATGCTGGTGAAGGCGAGAGCTCACTGCTGCAAGGTCTCATGCGCGGCTCTATGTGTATCTGCTGAGTTCGTCTCGAGCATGAATACAATCTCCTCAATATGGACTAACTGTTCAATTGGTTTGACCTAGTGCTTCAACGGTTGTCCATTAACTAGAAATGTCTGTGCTTCATCTGTGAGATCTGAGATCTCAACACATCCACTATCATGCACAACACGGACTATGAATGGGCCCGTCCACTTGGATTTCAGTCTGCCTTGGAAAACCTTAAGTCTTGCATTGAACAACCATACCTTCTGTCCAGAAACAAAGGTCTTTCGTCTGATATATCTATCATGCCAACGCTTTACTTTGTCATTGTACACCAAACTGTTGTCGTATGCTTGGTTTCTGACATCCACAAGCTCATTCAAATCCATCTCTCTCTGTTTCTGCCCTAGGTGCATGTTCCAGTTGAGCTTCTTGATTGCCCATTTTGATTTGTGCACTAATTCTACGAGCAAATGGCACAGCTTCCCAAATACCATCCTGAATGGGGAGATTCCTAACGGTGCCTTGTAAGCTGTCCTATAAGCCCACATGACTTGATCCAAGATCTGAGACTAGTCCTTCTTGTCTGGGCGAACAAGCTTTTGCAGTATGGTTTTCACCTCCCTATTCGACACCTCAGCCATGCCATTGGTCTGTGGGTGGTAAGGACTAGCGACGTGGTGTTCGATGCCGTAATCCTTCAAGAGCTTCTTCATATCTCTATTTACGAAGTGGCTACCCCATTTGATGTCAACACTTTGGGGATCCCGAACCTAGAGATGATGTGATCTCTACTGAATTTACAGACAGTCCTACTGTCTGCGGCTCGGGTTGGGATAGCCTCCACCCACCTTGACATATAGTCTACTGCCTGAAGGATGTATTCGAATCCGTGGCTAACAGGGAATGGGCCCATGAAGTCAATGCCCCAGGCGTCAAAGACATCACAAATGATGACAGGCTGCATCGACATCTCATCCTTGGAACAAACGGTTCCTCCCATTCGCTGGCATACTGGGCATAACTTCGCAAAGGTGATCGCATCGCAAAATAGAGTCGGCCAGTATAAGCCACACTGAATTACCTTCCATGCAGTTCTCTTCCCGGAGTGGTATCCTCCTGCCAATAGATTGTGGCATAAAGTAAGGACACTGTGATATTCCTCCTAAGGAATACACCGTCTCCAGACACAATCCGGTCCTTCGAAGAAAAGGATCGGATCCTCCCAGTAATAATGTTTCGAATCCGACTTCAGTCGGTCTATGTGGCTCTTGGGCCAATCTTCGGGAACTTTCTTGGAGATAAGATAGTTCACGATATTGTCGTACCATGGGAGTGAGTCGATAACAACAATCGACTCGTCAGGGAAGGAGTCTTGAATTGGTGTATCATCAGAAGTATTAAGATCCTCGAGACGGGAGAGGTGATCATCTACTACGTTCTTCTTTCTAGGTTTATCACGAATGTCCAAATCAAACTCCTGGATAAGCAGAATCCACCTAAGAAGATGCGCCTTCGCGTCCTTCTATTCCATTAAGTATTGTAGCACTGTATGGTCCATGAACACAACTACCTTGGATCCGATTAAGTGAGATCTGAACTTACCCAAGGCAAACACTACCGCAAGCATCTCTTTTTCCATAATTGTATAGTTACGCTGAGCAGTATCGAGCACTTTGCTTGCATAGTGTATGGCGAACGGGACGCCATCCCTCCTCTATCCTAACACATCCCCAACAGCAAAATCTGAGGCATCCGTTATAATCTCAAAAGGCAGAGACCAATCTGGGGCTTGTAAGATCGGGGCATCCATGATCATCTTTTGTAATTGCTTAAAGACTTCAAGACATTTGTGATCAACAATGAACTCCATGTCCTTGCCTAAAAGTCCAGTTAGCGGTCGGGCAATCTTAGAGAAATCCTTGATAAATCTTCGATAAAATCCCACGTACCCGAGAAAGGACCGCAACTGTTTCACGTTGGTTGGTGGCTGGAGTCGTCTGATCACGTTCACCTTGGCAGGGTCAACCTCCATTCCTCTCTTGGAGATGACGTGCTCCAACACAATGCCCTCAGTCACCATGAAGTGACTTTTCTCCCAGGAGAGCACCAGATTGACATCACAACACTGCTTAAGGACTCGGTCCAGATTCCTAAGACAGGAATCAAAGGAATCGCCGTGGACCGAGAAGTCATCCATGAAGATTTCCAAGAATTCATCGACCATTTCGGTGAATACAGCAATCATGCACTTTTGAAAGGTACCAGGAGCATTGCATAACCAAAAGAGCATGCGCCTGAAAGCATACGTACCAAAGGGGTATGTAAACGTGGTTTTCTCTTGGTCCTCAGGAGCGATAGCTACTTGATTATAGCCCAAGAACCCGTCTAAAAAGCAGAATAATTCTTTCCCTGCTAATCTCTCTAAGATCTGATCAATGAACGGTAGGGGGAAATGATCCTTATTCATCGTGACATTAAGGCGTTTGTAATCTACACAAACGTGCCATGACGTGGGTACTCGTGTCACAATCTCCTCCCCATCCTCATTAGTGGTTGTCTGAATTCCTGACTTTTTCGGACAACATGGATTGGTGCCACCCATTTAGAATCGGAGATGGGATAAATAAAACTCATGTCGCACCATTTCTCTATCTCCTTCTTCACGACCTCTTGTAAATTTGGATTCAACCGACGTTGGAATTCACGAGAGGGTTTAGCCTTATTCTCTAAGTAGAAATGGTGCGAACACAGAGCGGGGTTTATCCCATGGAGATCAGAGATGCTCCAGCCTATTGCCTTGCGGTTTTTCTCCAGGATCTCTAGAAAGCGAGTTTCCTGCTCCTCGGTCAATCGTGAGCTGATGATGACCGGATATTTCTTCTCTTGTCACGTAAGGAAGGCGTATTTTAGTGTTGTGGGTAAAGGTTTGAGCTTAGGTAAGGTGTGATCATCAAGGAAGTCTGGCTCAATTGAATCTAGCTCTATGCTAGTGGTGGCTGGATCTGTCCTTGAAATTTCTACCACCAACTCATTATGCTCTGGAGTTGGATCGTCAAAGGTTTACAGGCAATCGGCAAAAGCCACATCAGACTCATCATCCTCATCTTCTGATTGTCCTAAAGAAGGAAGGACTGACATGCCCAACTGGGCCTCTTTGTCATCGAAGATATAGGAGGATGCACATTCTACGTTGTACTCGTTCCTAAGGGTCTCGCAAACTGACTCATGCACATGATCTTCTTCGGAGGAGAGGGACTCATCGGTGCTGGCTGGGTTCTGTCTCCATGGCCCAACTATGTCTACATGAATACAATCTGCTTCATACGAAGAGTACTCGGTGCTGGATTCTGAATCCGACTTTTGCCACCTGGTTTGCTTCATCTCAAGTTCCTCATCTCTTCCTAGAGTTTGGAACTAAATCTTCCTGATCTTGTAATCAAATAAGGCTCCTGCTGTTCTGAGGAAGGGCCTTCTGAATATGATCTGGGAATCTCTCCAATTTCGAGGGGTCTCTATATCAAGGACTGTAAATTCCACCATGTACTCCTGACCCTCGACTTTGATGATAATGTTCCTCAATTCTCCTTGGGTCCTCTTGGTTGATTTACCTGCAAATTGAAGTAAGGCTCTGGATTTCCTAAGAGGTCCAAGATTAAGACGCTCATAGAGGGCTGTAGGCATCAAGTTAATTGAAGATTCGTTGTCAAGGAGAGTGCGTGAAAACACAGTATTATCGACATGACTCACCACATAGTGTGCATGCATGTCTCTTTGTTTCCTCGGAAATGTATTCTTTATTACGCAAGTAGTGGCTACTGATAGAACGTGTTTCTCAACATTGGCTTTTGGACTTCCTGCTAGCCCTAGTAGGTGTGCATCTCACCTTAAGGTACTTATGGAATGCAGGTGTCATGTACACATACTTATCGAAAGGGATTATGACCTTGATGTACTTGTTACAGAATTCTGCCATCTCAGGGTCATTTTTTTTGTATTTTGTTGGTTTTCTTCTTTCCACCCTTAAGAGCTCAGGGGAAAGGAATTATTGATGCTAACTCAAATTCTGAAACTGAAAGATTTTCATTGAAATTAGGAACTGAGTTCTGTACAGGACTCTGACACTGACTCTGACTTTGACCCTGACTAAAAGAAAATTTCTGCTGTGAAACCGGTGATGCGTCTTTCGTGACTGTTGGGACATCTTCCTCAGATGGAGGTGCATGATCCTCATCGCTCTCGCTGGACTCACTGCTGGTGCCATTCTCCTTCTTTGAGGACTTGGAAGTCCTCTTCTTTTGTCTGTGGTGGTTGTGGTGCTGCTCCTCTGCCTCCAAGTTCTCCTCAGGTAGAGACTTGGCGGCATCTTCCTCTAGTGCCCGTGCCCGATCAGGTACGATCACGATCCTTTTGCTCCTGAGGGACATATGATTTACATTATCGTACGAAAGGATCTCATGTTCAGATAAAGAGTTATCTGAATAGTATACCTGATCTCATGGTTGATACTGACCTTGATTCAGGCTATTTGGGTTGGCATGCATCTGGGTGGGAATTGGGGTCTTTGGCGCTATCTGTTGATCTTGGGTATGAGAAACACGATTCAAATATGTTCTCATATCTAGGTAGTCATTCTGAATCTGTTGGACCCTATCAGTCAGGGTTTGGATCACCAAGGTGAGGGACTCTAATTCGCTTGTGGGCGGGACTTGTTGCTGCTGACTCGAGGATGAATTCCTGTATTGGCCCTGCTGGCCATGCCGGTACTTCTACTGATGGGAAGGTGGTGGAGGGTCTTGCTGGCCCGAGTGGAATGTGCGTTGCTGCTGGTACTGCTGAGGCTGGTACCCTTGTTCGGGCTGGGACTGTACGAAGCACGGTGCGATGACGGAGTTGTTTTTATGGTAAGCTAGGGAAGGTCAATGTGGCTGCCCGTTCCCTATCCCCGACTGTCTGTCAATGGGGTCATGGCTGTACCACAGCCCGTTGATCTCGAACACCTTCAGAGGCTCATCGTATCTTGTCTCCACTTGTGGGGGTGCGTGCTGCTCCTGCTGAGTGTATGTCTGCTCTTCTACCCAACTACCCTGAGGCCCCGGTGCCTGCTCGTGCGCAATATGGACTCAGTGTACAGGTACAGGTGGTGCAGAAGGGGCAAGTAGCCGTATCTTGGCCACCTTCTCAGTCAGTTCCTCCACTTGTTTTGGCAATCGCGAGAGTGCCTCAAGTTTAGTGACCCTGTTGTGGATCTGCTTGACCATGGTTAACTTGTCAGCTATTATCCCCATGCTGGGGATGAGGTCGTCCGTCAGATCTGCTATAGTCCTCCTTGTTGTCTAGTTGGGCATTCTTAAGGGAGACAACTGATAGGCTCCGGTGGCCTGAGATCTGCCTGTTTTCGCCATCTGCTCCAAGATTTTCCATACGGCATCTTCGTTTTTGTTCAGATAGTTTCCTCCACATGCGACACTCACTAACCCCTGCATCTATGGGGTCATGCCACAGAACAAGGTATGGACTAAGATCGCTTTTGTAATGCCGTGGCAAAGGCATTTCTGCATTAAGTCATTGAATCTATCCCATGCTTCATGGAATTGTTCATTGGGTCCCTGGGAGAAACTCACGATCTTAGTTCTCTTCTGATTAGTCCTACTGAGCGGGTACAACTTCTTCAAGAAAAGGTCCTTTAACTGCATCTAGGTCGTACATCTCATCCCGAGATTTTTCAAACAATGTGCGGCCTTATCTCCTAAGGCAAACGGGGTGGCCTTCATCCTGATGTAGTCTTGCCCAACCCTAGGGTGACTAAGGTTGTTGCAAACCAGCTTGAAGTCTCTAAGGAAAGCATAAGGTTCTCCATCGGTGTTTCTATTGAACTTCGGTAGCAAGCTCAGAAAGTGGGGATTCAGCTCGAAGGCTTCAGGGGGAACCTCAGGTACTAGCCAGCTATGTATTTCATTCTCTGAGGGATTGTATGCGGCTACCATGGGTCGATCAATTCCTTCAGCCTCGATCACCTATCCCATCCTAGCCATCAGTTCTACATTCAGTTGTTCGACTCTAGCTAGCCGAGCCAAGACTTGGGGCAAGGGGTCCTCTCTGTGTTCTTCCTCGTCAGGGTTTTTCTTCAGCATTTTGTCCTATTTTCTTGATTAAAGAATATGGTCTAGGTTAGAGGACATATCAAGGAAGATATTCTCACCGAGGAGATGGTCTTCCTCGGTGAGATCAGAGGAGAGAAAAGGGTTGGTTTAAGGGTAACCACCCTGGGAGTGATGGATCCCGAACTCAAGAGGGTCATGAGCTTGGGTTGGCCCAAGTTGCGCTTGGGCCAATGAAGACGAGCTTTGTGGGGGGTTCAACAAAGATTGGCGAATCAGGACTAGATATCCCCCCAGTCAGTCATCTTAGATGGCAAGAAGAAGAATCAGGAGTTCTAAATGTAACATAGGATTTTACTCCTACCTGAAGCAAGCAAATGAATCCAAACCCTATTTTTCACACTCAACACGATGAAGGACTCGAAACCGAGTCTGATTAATCTGTTCGATTTTAAGTGTGAATTTATCAGACAAGTAGAAAAGGTTACACAACCTATAAGGGAGTTGGCTAAAAGCCAGATGCGTCTCCCCTATTTAACCTGTCACCTAAGATACCAACGCCCTTCCTTTCTCCGCTCCTATCACCAACCGAAAGTTCAAGGACCTGCCCCTATCTACCTACATAGTAACAGAGGCTGACAAGGCTATAACTTCGCCCCTATCTACCTGCCGAAGTAGGCAGAGGCTACTAGCAACTTGTCGCGGTGCACCGCAATTTTGCCCCTATCTACCTACCGGAGTAGGCGGAGGCTACTTGGCGTTGGTCAGTTGACCCGTAGTTCAGCCTGCGATATTTGCTTGGATCGGTGTACACGATATGGAAGGCGGGGATTTTTGGCTCTACCCTAGGGTGCGCACACACTCTGGTACCCTCACTCAGCCTGAAAACAAGGTCGGGGTTACTCTCCCGCAAACAGAATTTCCATTTTATTGATTTTTTGGTCAATTTGGTTTAGATGTCCCGGTTTTAAGTTGGGTGACCACTGATTTAGTCCAACCACAAAGTATCGTCCAGTCCCAATTTCCTTTTTATCCTAAGTTTCACAAAACCAAGGGGAAGGAGTCGAAAAAAGCTGATGCAAGATGAAACAATGATGGTATTCAAAGTAGAGAAGACTTACGGTGATCCTTTCGCTTTTATGCAAGATACAAAACAGAATTGAAAACTTTATTCTATATGCAATGCAATCAATAAAAGCCGCTCCTAGACAGACAATTCTATTAGCAAATGAAGCACATATTGAATTTGTCTAGATCTGCGATCTAAGTGCGTATTTTATATGTAAAGTGTGGTCCTGAAATTTTACGAGCACAAGCAAGTCCTAAAGTAGCTCTAAGAGCCGCAAGTGTAAGCCTATTCTATGTAAAAGCAATCCACACAGCACACGGGGACACGTTTCCACTATACTTACACACGCGAGAACCCAAACAAGAACTGCTGGAAAAATGCAAAAAATAAACAAAATAAAAATTACAAGTCCTCTCAAATCTCTCAAATTATTTAATGCAAGCTCCTCGATTCGCTTGACAAAGTGCCTTCGACTCCTCATTTTCCTCGTACGAAAATAAATTGAGCTCAGATAAAGGATGACACAAAATAAATGAAAATAAATGATAGAGAAATATTAACAAAACAGCCGGGAATCAGACTACCCAGGGATGGAAAATCAAAACTTAGAAGTTCTCTAAAAATTAACCAAAGCCGTGCCTCCCTGGCAACAACGCCATTTTTGGCTACCCCCATTTGAGGCTCACGGTAGAGACTCTGGTCGTCGCTCGAGGGCCGGTAGCTACCCGAGCTCGAGCAGCTCGTCGGAGGAGCTGCTACACGGCGAAGAAACACCGCAGATCTTGCCGGAGGTATAGCACCGCCGTCGCTCTCTTTCACACTCGGTCACTGTCACTGTCGGGTAGATAGGAGCTCTAGGGACCTCTCTGCAATGGCGGATAGGGTGAAAAGAGGCCGGAGGCGCTGGATTTATAGAGAGAAGGCGGAGGTGACGGTGATGAAAGTCGAGGTTTCGTGGAGCGTATGGAGCGATAAGGATGGGCGTTATGGAGATCATGGAGGCCGACAAGGATGAGGAAGGTATGGGTGACGTCGTGGAGTTGATGGGGGCATAGTAGGTGGCTGGAGTGGTACCGAAAATAGGAAGGGGGCGGAGCTGTCGCGAGGTGGACGACGTGGGCGGGGGTTCTGTGGGAGGTAGATGATGACTTCTCATCGTTGGATCTAGTGATTCAATGTCCAGAAGCTAGGCGTGAGGAGACGGTCCAGATCAGATCGGAGCAGCGCTATCGAAGGGCGTTGACCGTGCCACGTGGCAGCATGGGGATGCGGCGCTAAAGAACGATGGGGATGAGATCGGGACGATGATCCAAGGGTGACGATTTCCCGGGAATTGATGGCGGAGATATGATCGATGGCTGGAGGATTGAGCAGCGCAGAACTTTCCACGTGGAGCTCTAAGGATGAGGCGCTAAAGGAAGGCTGTGATTTCATCTGGGGATGGATCGGATGGCTGAGAGATGATGCCGTATGGAGGGCCAAGATCTGAAGGAGGCAAAGGCGATCTAACAGCTCAGAGCAGGGGGCGCGTGGCGATCAATGGAGTGGGCCGCATGGCGCAGCCAAAGAGCGCCACATAGCCCAATCTGGTTGGATGAAAGAGAATATGAGATAAGAGTGAGAATATGGCCGAATTTGGAAAAACTCAAAACATGAAAGTTGGATCTTGATGAGATTTACAAGTTTCCTATTGACCAAAAACGAAAACGAGATAAAATAAAGTAATAAAATATAAGTGTACAAATATACATACATATAGTGTACAATGGGGTCCCAAAACCCAAGTTTTGCATACAAGCTTCGATTTAAATGAAATTGGTCTCATGTTGAAGGTCTCTGAGTGTGTATTAATTTAAAAGTGAGTAGACCTAGATCAGAGGCTGTATGAGAGAGATATGTGCATTCTAAGGTCCAAGGTCTCCAACTTGGTTTGGGGTTTTATTGGGCAATTATTCAAGTTAGCAATTTTTGGTATTTTTCTTGTATTATTTGTCAGTAATATATACAATATAGAGTGAATTTATGGGATTTATAGTTAGTGTAAAATATATACAGATGAGTGATTTTTACAAGTGAACTGGATTTTTATTTAATGCAGATGCGAATGCTAAAATGCAAATGTTATCAATACATGCATGAGTGCTAATTATGCGATTTTTGTGGAAATATGCTCCTAATTACTTGGGAGCAAGGCTCTATTTTCAACTTTAAGAGTGATGAATCACAGATTTATAACCTTGCTATTGTTCCATGCACCAGGAATAAGCCAAGCTCGAAAATTCTCTTTGTCGAGCCTCTCGAGCCATCATCGGAGTCGGTTGAGCTACTCCATCCATCAACAAACTTCCAGGTAAAAACCCTCTACCCTTATCTCTTTCTCCTTCCTTCTTTGCCTTCTTCATCTCAACTCCTCTTCAAGCCCCAAATATGCTTTTTCTTCTTTCGTCAAAACCAAACTCCGATCGATCTCGGCCCACACATCATCATCTGTCTTCATTACGTTCTCCTTCTACCTTTCGTGACCCTCATTTACCTGCTTTGTCTTCCATCACCTACGCCATCAGAGCCCCTCCATCCACCTTTCCTTCTCCAAACCCACGTCAATCACAAGAGCATCCCCATCCCCACCTTCTTTTGTATATCAAGTTAGGCCAAGCCTTTAAGGTTTTGAGCATCTTCCTCTCTTACAGGATACCTGAGTAAGGATCCCATTCGATCAGATCTGATGGCCCCTGGTCATGTGTCAACCACCGAAGTCCTACGCTCGTGGTCCTCTACCCAAGAAGAATCAGAGACCATTCGAGGAAGGTAAAGGAATGACCGAGGATAAGAGAACTTACAGGCACCACACAATCAAACCCATCTTAGTCATCCGATAGAATCGCCGGAGCCCCTCAGTCTTAGGTGGATCCAGAGCAGTCGAAAGCCTCCACGTGGAGCCTCGCTATCTAACGCGACCCTGATTCTCAGGCCGTCGGATCCTCCCATATCCGGATCTGGTTACTCAGCAATAATTTATTCAGCAATCACAACTAACATTTTGAAACAGACTGCAAATAAAAATACTCAGAAGTAAGTATTTCAACACTTTGCCATTCACAAAATGAAGTTTAAATGATCCATTGTCCACTACAACCCTTTACATGTACATTAGCGGGAAGGAAATATACAGAAATATTACTAACTGCCTTACAAAGAAAAGCTATTATGGTTGGCTGGATGTCTAGTATGTAAGCTGGCTGGATTTTTAAATTCCTTGCGATGACTCACCGACACCTGTTGGGTTTTCCATAAATCATTGGATAAAAATTAGCAAATGCTAATTAACGATGAAGAGAAAAGCAAACAAATTGTGTAATTTTTCAAAACTTGTTATCACTAAAAGTTTCATTCCTTCTCATTAATTTAAGTCTGATTCCTTTCTATTCTACTTCAGGGATTAGTCCAGGGGAACCCCACCATTCTTGGACTCCGAATCTGTGGACCCCTCGGGATTGGAGATTGTATCGATCTTGGTAAGCTTGTGCCGCCACGCGTCGCCTGAACCAATCCTCCAATACTACCCTGACAATTTCCTTTTCTTTTATTAACCAGGGTCTCAACCCTTAGCCAGGAAAATAAATGAGCACACCGTCCTCGAGGACTCGATTGCTTAAAACCTCAGGCTAACATTATAACCTAGCGGCTTAAATATATGTTGTCGTGACCCAGCTGCTATTGAACTACCCACATGGCATGACCACATCTTCCGTCGTTCAACCCGAATATATTGGATCCCGATACCACGCGTTGCAAATCATTCATTTCATGCGTACTTATCATAACAGGGCAACCGTGTACCACCGAGGTAGGGAAACACCAATACGGGTTCCTTCCGACAAACCTACAGGTTGCATGTCCGACTTGTAGTTCTACTCCCAGTCATCCTTAACGTGATTCACGACCCTTTTCAGGATCCAACTCAAAATACATCAATTCCCATGATGTAATTCCTCTATTAAGCCTTAGATTAGCGTAACCATAATTACCAAGTATAGACTTACACATATATTAATTCATATATTTAAATACCCAACTTATGCTCTTTTTAACTTCCAAACCCTAACTTTCCAAACCACTGCATCCATACGATGCTTAGACCTTATTTTAGTAGGAATCACAAAGCAACTTTTCATACGTTCTTAAAAATGGCCAAATTAGGGTTCTTCGTAGCGAAGAAAGTAAAATCGGAAATTTCAACGATCTCATATGAAAACCCAACAACAAAAGGCAGGATTTCGTTACCTAATCGAGCTCTCACTCGCATATGCAGTGCGTTATCGTGTTTCATTTTCAGAAAGTTGATTTAAGGCTCCTGAAATGATCGAATTTTATTTTAATATAAAAAACGCTAAGAACGTGTCAAGAACGTGAAGAACGAACGAAGAACACGAAGAATGCGAAGAACACGGAGAACGCTAAGAACATATTTTCTCTTGAAATTTCGGCAGAGTTTCCCCTTATATCGGGACATATTTCTCAGAAAAATTCGGCAAAGTTTCCCTTTATATCGGGACATATTTCTCGGAAAAATTCGGCAGAGTTTCCCCTTATATCGAGATATAATTCAAAATAAAACGAAAAGAGTTTCCTCTATAAAATCAATCTAGAGGAAAACAACAACGAAACTGAAGGAATATAATTAAACTGCAAGCGATGGAGAATCGGTAGACACCACGCGTCTTAGGTGAGTGAATGTGTGACGAATCACAGGGTTCACTGACGTGCACAACTGCCCGTACCTAAGTAGGGTATTACACGGATTTCTCCATCAAAATAACTATAAAAGCGGAAAATAAAGAACAATAAGCAATGGAGAATTGGTAGACACCACGCATCTTAGGTGAGTGAATGTGTGACGAATCACATGGTTCACTGACGTGCACAACCGCCCGCACCTAAGTAGGGTGTTACACAGATTTCTCCTCGAACCACAATAGGAAACAAATCAGAAAGAAAGATGAAACAAGAATAAAACTTGGAATAAAAGAGGATGAATTGAAAGCCTAGCTTATGAAGCAAACTAAGAGAGGATCATACCTTCCTCCTCCTCATTCTTCCGGCAGCGCTTCACTAGCGCTCTTTCCCTGCCTCCCACTCCTCCTCCCGACCTCTCAACCCTAGCTCTTGGGTGGTGGTGGTAGTGGAAATCGTAGATAATGAATGGGTAGAGGGGGGTATTTATAGGCTCCAGAAAACCACTAACCATGGTTAGAAAACCATGGTTTAGACCTTAACCATGGTTTAGCAGCCCATGGTTTTGGCGAAAACTTATCTCAAACTTGGGGCTTAAGTTAGAACATTCTAGAGGATTCTAGACTCGCTAATTACGCTTAATTAACACTAATCATGATTAACTTTCACTAATCACGATTTAACTTTCACGGTTTACGCTTATCTTTTGCTAACTACCGATTAGTGTTTGCTAATAATCATTAGCATTTTTTAATCCGTCATTAGTTTCTTTAATCATGCTTAATTAGTCTTAACGACAGTCATTATGGATTAATGATGACTTAACCCTCCTTACTTATCTTTCTTCCGAAAATCATAACAAATCGAAATAAAGTCTGATTCACACGAAACAAATTCCGTTGATTTTCTCTTGACGAGTCGGATCTTATGATCTAGGATCCGAGAGATGCCAAGTTCTTAATTCATATATTTAGTTCTTAATTCAAGCAATTATATTAATCCTCCCTTCTAATTTGATTCACATAACTATTTGTAAGTGGTTTTGTTTTAAAGAATTGATTTGATTAAGTAGAGGAATAAGGTGCATATTTATAGACACATACAAACGAAAAATTATATACAGACATGACAGTACAACTCTTACCATTGGTAACACATCACTAATTGTATATAGAGGCACATTACATAATGCATGAATTAAGATTAATTACAGCTTTATGTGAAAAAAAATGTTGAAGATAATCCCCAATTAACTTATTATCCATAAACAATACATGTATCTATCTAAATTGCGTGCCCATGGTATACTTTGTATAAATAATTGCTACTTTAAAAGATTGTATTGATCATACTCACTGGATCACTAACTAAAAGGGCGAAATGAATTATTATGACCATTGAAGATAAATCATACTCCAACATGATCTATAATGTCAAAAGATAGGAATTTGATAACCTTAAACAAGATTAAGACACATACTTATAAAGAGTCACATGGACAACTGCAAGGGGTTGTGTTAGTGCCGCTATTGGACATGTGAGCCCACGGCGAGCCATTATGCAATAAATGTTATTGCAAATATCATTCCCTGATCTGAAATGAAGAATAACTTATTTGCATAATAGGTCCCTTAGTACAATTAGGATTATGCACCATGGCCATCTTGATGATCATACAACTGTTGATTCAAGCATTGAATCATAGAGGTTGGTGCTTGGATGAATATCAAAAGAGTTAGATTGAGGACTCATCAAGCACCGTCAAATGATTGTTGAGAGATGATCTCCAGCCTGAGTAGGTGATGACAAGCCTTTCTCATTTAGGCTGATATTTGACCGACCTCTTGATGCATGTCCTTTACATGGGAATAGAGATTCGGAGGTGTCAGATTAGTTAGGTCAAAGAGTTGACTTAACGAGATCGAGATAACCAAAGTCCTATATCGTATGCTGTCATGATATCGGCATGCATCCTCTAACCAGAGACAGATGTGTTACTATATGTCTAAGTATGTACATTTGGCAGACCAATAGGTTGATGACCTAATCAAGGTCTATACATCGGCGCACTGGTGTGCATATAAGGGCATATGAGTAATACGATCTCTCAAAGGGATCATACAGGTTCATTACTGAACCGGAAGACATGAGCTCACTCATGAGATATTGGGAAGAATCAAAGCACGGTCGTCTCGCTTTGGAAGCTTGACTGAATTTGTAGGTTTAATATATGCTTTTGGAAAGTATATGATCAACATCTGGGTATGATATATGCTTTTGGAAAGTATATTATCGATACCAACTCCCAATGATCGAATGAGAAACTTAATAATAAATCCCTGAAGTAGACAGTGTAAAATTGATCTTATACTTCGGGATTATTCCGGGTCTTCTAGTATGCATGATGCATAGGTATTGGGAATACCTGAGGGTAAACAGTTGTATAACCATGATGCTTCCATTCTTAGGGAGTGATGAAACGTGTCTGGATTTTAGTGACTCCTCTCAGTAGAGAAGTAATCTAATCTTAGTCCAAATATTGGACATTGATCTGAATGTGATTCAGATTCAATGAGAAGACTAGATTTGCGGTCTTGATTTAATCAAGCATCTATGGGAGGCACGAGATCTGGATTTGAGATATAATCCTAATATCCAAGTCACTATACGTGGAACAATACAATCGCCCTGTCCTTATCTCCAAGTATTCGCGGAGAAAGCGCATTATCCTTGAAAGGGTTCAGGATAATTTCATTGTTGATAATATGTATCCGAGCATTAAGAAAATGGATAACTAAATGTGATTTAATTATCATGAATAATATGAATTTGATTCATATTATAAAGAGACTTATCTTAGATAATTGAATGTGATTTGATTATCAAAGATGTGAATAATGTGAATGTGATTCACATTATTTGGACACATGAGAATAGAGATCCAAGATGATTAAATGTGATTTAAATATCATGGATATGAATAATGTGGATATCGCTATCCATATTAATCATATATATTATAAATGTGATTTAAATATATAAGAGAGAGCAATTTGTAATTTACATTTATTAATTAAATGTTGATGTGAATTGGATTCACAATAGACAATTAATTGAAAATGTAATTCATATTTTTTTAGGTTGTGAATGTGATTCACAAATTTCCAATGGCGTGATTGCAATGTTCACAAAATAAATTGGATTTATTTTTGTGAAATACTTTGCAACAGAAGTTGTTGAAAATATTGGAGACAATCATGAGATAATGTAATCTCGTGTAATATAGAACCTTCCTCATATAAAGGGTGGACGGCTACAATTCCACCATGGAATATGGTAGCCGTCCGCTCCTATTATGGAAGGAGGCTTGCCTCCTTCCTATTTCTCCAATGGAGATTGATTTGATATAAATCAAATTATATATTTGATTTTTATTAAATTAAATGTTGTTGGTTTTTACCAACAAAATCCTGGCCATTGAAAGAAACACAAATCAATGAGAGCCATTGGATTTGTGTTGCCCATGGATTGAGATCCATGGATCCCAAAATATTATAAAAGGAGAGGCACCTCTTTGATCTTCTTTACACACAAGAGAACATAAGTCTCTCTTTCTCTTCCTCTCTCTACACGCCTACTCTCCCTCTCTCTTCCTCTCTCATGACCGTCCACCATGGATGCCCTAGAGAGAGTCTCCATCACCGCAGTGTTGTCGTTATGCTGCTGATGAATACTCATTCATCACTCTTTATTCTTATATTTTAGCTACAAAAACCTTTGCAAATGCATGTATATAGTTGTAAATAGAAATAATTACCAAAAGCATGCATTGTGTAAAAACATATAATTAGCATGTTTTTATGCAAAAATAAAAGAATAAAGATTAAAAAGAAAAAGAGGGAAATATTTAGAATAAATATTGAGCAACCTAACCCAAGGGAGGGCTCAGCATGGGCCTGACCGCATAAAAGCCAAAGTAGAGGGAGATAGGGGTTCATGTGTGTAAATATATATGTAAATAAAATAAAAATATTTTCCTCACAAAAATAGATGCAAATTGGCTTATAAATATTTGTATATTTTCCTAAATATAAAATCAAGATAAAAATTAAAAATTAAAAAGAAAATAAAAATATCATTCATGTACATGATCACCTTGTATATAGGCCATCCCTACCTATTTATTTAGCTTTGTAAATAAATAAAATTAACCTCCAAAATTTTGTAAATATTCTATATTATATAGTGTAAATAAATAAAATAAAAACAATTAAAACAAAAACAAAATAAAAATAACAAAATTAAAAACACAAAAATATATTGTAAATATACCATGTATATAAATATACATATGTATTTATTTCACCTATGTATATAAATAATAAAAATAAAATAAAAATGTCTTTTTATTCCTTATTTTATAATATAAATAAATAAAATATAAAATGGGAATAAAATTGTATAAAAATAACAATTAAAAATCAAAAACTAAAAACCTATATATTGTATATATACCTATATCTAACCCTACTATGTAAATACTTTATTTTTACTTTAAAAAAATTAATTAAAAATCACTAAAAAATAGAAAAAAATAAAATAAAAATATTTCATGTTTTAACTTTTTGCTAAATCGGCCCTTAGCTACCTTGAATTTCACTTCCAAACTTTCGCCACGTGGCCGCTTCCTACTGGTCCTGGGATTGTTGACCGCCCGGTCAACTACCCCCCCAGGACCACTTCCCACGAGTCCTTAGCGGGTACCCGACTTCTCGGATTTTTCCCAGCAAAACCCGATCATACCTTGCCTAAACCCCGGGTTCGAATCATTAATGCTACATCCGAGACCCTCGCCGGGGTATCCACATCGGGATCCGCGCTCCAGATTGCCCTACCCGCGCGCTTCTTCCCGGACCCTCACCCATACTTAATCCCAGCTCCGCCACCTTCATTTGCTATCTTTGGCCATTCGATTCCACCCCCAGTGAGCTCCAGCGTGCTCGTGAGAGTGACAGCTCGCGTCCTGTGCTGTTGAAGCGAGGAGAGGGAGCGTGACCACTGATCCGGCGAAGCTTCGCCGCCTTGCTCCGCCACCAGTAGGAGCTCGAGCCTCGGAGGGAGACGCTCCTCGAGGCGACGACCCAGAGCTGCGCAAGCTCATCCCCAGTCTCATCAGCCACCCAGGTAGCCTCTTAGGCCTTTCTTTTTCTTTGATTTCCCATTTCCCCCAAATCGCTGCTCCGCCGTCCCCCGCCGATTCCGATCGATTCCGACCACCAACCGACCATCGGGCTTCACCTTAGCCATCGCCTCCTTCCCGCGCACCTTCTCCATATCTCCATCCAACCCAGCTCGCACAGGAGCTGGGATTCGAGCTCCACCGTCCCCCCTTCGCCGGAGCTCGTCCACTTTGACCCTCCGTTCACCGTCACCCCGCCTAACCGGGTTGAGGCAATTTGCCCTCGACCCGCGAGCCTTCTGGACTGTTTTGCAGGTTCAATGAGGTCCATATGAGGTCCTTCGACATCGAGCCAGGAGGCGTACCTCCGCCGACCTTGCCGGAGCTCTCCAGAGCCCGGTTAGGTCATCAGAGCCCACCAGCAGACGCGGAAGCACCCCACGCTTCTTCTCTGACCTTCAGCGTACTTCCAGGAGGATCCTAGCGTACGCCCGAGGCCGGCGAATCTCGCCGGTGAATAGTTCATCTAGCATCCTCCGTCGCCGTCCGATCGCCTCAGCCCTCCAGTTCTGATCCCGACCGTCCATCTCAGGAGGCCCCTGCACCGCCAGATCTCTGGAGAGGCGATCCCAGCCGTTGGTCCAGTGAGGGGTTTGGCCACTGACGTCCTCGACCGCTAGATCAGACACGTGGCCACGCCTACGCCGTTGGATTCGCCCCAGGAGCTCAGCCTTGGACCGACCGTCACCCATCACCGTCAGATGCTCCACGTGGCGCGCATCCCTCGAGACTTATTTTCATTACATTTGGGTCCCTGAGTGCCCCAGGCGCGTACGACGCACGTGTTCACCTGGGTTAATTGCACCAGACCCCCAGACTTCTAGGTATTTGCACATAGGTCCTTGTGCACAGTGCCCCCTTTTCATTTTTGAATAAAATAGCAAATTACCTCCAAATCCAACGAAAATTGGATACATGGCTCCTGCCATAGTGTAAAATTTTCGAGGATTTTTGGAGACATTTCTGAGTTGATTTGATATTTTTAAAAATTCAAAAACCTCTATTTTTGTCACTGTCTAACTTTAAAAACCCCCAAAAAATATTAAATCATAACTAAAAATTACAAAAAATTATCTACTGTCTATTTTATTGTGCTTGATTTTCTAGCCAATTTTGGCTATTTTTCATTACTGAAAACCACTAAAAATTGAAAAACACTTAAAAACTTATAAAAATTCTAATAATTAAACCAAAAACCCAAAAATAATAATATAGGTGCCTAAATTTTCCTTGTTTTATTCTCTTTATAGGAAAATTACCTTCCAGCTAATTTGGGGCCTTTAGACATTTTATCTAGGCCCTTTTAGCTCGGCTAGACAGTACCTCTCTTTTCAGTCACTGTTTGATTTTTAGAAAATTAAATAAACATCAGAAAAATCCCAAAAATTCACCAAAAACACTAAAAATTATAAAACACATAAAAATATTTTTGTTAGAATTTTTGGTTGATTGTTAGTACATTTAATAAATTGTTGAAGTGTGTAGTTTCTTTGCTTTTATTATTTTCTTAACACATTAAAAATCCAAAAAAAATATAAAATAATTAAAAACCACCAAAAATATTTTCTCCTTTTATTTTATTTCCTTTTTGACTACTTCGTAGGCTGCAAGGCAAATCCGTGCTCCTTGTGTTCGACCCTGGTCGCTATACCATGTTAAATTAATAACAAGACCGCTATTTTGTATTTTGATTGATTTTCATCTATTTGGTGGTCTATTTTTCTTGATCGACACGATCGAGTGACCGAGGTCGCGACGACCCTTGTAGAGATACCTGATTACCTTAGTCTCTCGGTTTTTCGTGTCATCAGAATGGCGCCGTTGCCGGGGAGCACGGCTTAGTAGTTTTTATTTTTATTTTCATTTTTGTTTTCGCGGCTTTTCGCGGCTCTTTCAGAGCTCGCGGCTTTTTCGCGAATTTTGTTTATATTTTATTTTTGTTTTATTTTGTTTTATTTTCTTTTCTTTTATTTTTGTTTTTGCTTGATTTTGAGTGTTTATTTTATTTTGCATTTTTGCACATATACCCTCATTTCATTTTCATTTATTTTTCTTATCATTATTATTTGATTATTTTGGTCTGACCACTTGTCTCTGTTTCTTGCGAGGGCTCGAGGACCGAGGCGACCTATTTCGAGAAGCCGACGCAACCGCGGGACTTGGAGGCGGCTCCCTTCTGTACGGAGCCACAAGAGAGAGCAAGAGGAGAGCTGAGTGGGAGAGGTTTAGATTAGATTCATTTTATTTGATTATTATTGTAATAATACAGGTACTCAGAGACTTGGACTTTACTTGGTTGGCTTAGCGGGTCTGTTTCGCCGAGCACCGGTGTGCTCGGGGGACCCTTAGGTGTTTTCGCGGTTTTCTCGCGGTTTTCTTTTCTTTTCTTTTTAGCTGCCTTTCCGATGTTTACGCGGTTTTTATCGAGCCCCTAGACTTAGGATTTTCTGCTTGCTTGTGCCGTAATTAGTAGGGTCCCCACACTTGATTATCTGCCTGTTCCTATAGTGCAATTAATTAGACCTACTAATAATCAATTAATAAAAATAACTGACTCATCTCCTTCGTAGCCTACGTGCCGCAGCCTGCCCCGTAAAGCGCTTTCTCCTACCCCCGATTTGTTGGGTAGAGGAGGGGTGGACCAAGACCGGACCCTTTGGCTTGGAGGTCGGTGACCAGTTAGACGGTTCTGCGAGTAGACTTTCTCATCTAGGACTCGGTTTTTATCGCTGCATCATTTAGGTAGTTTTATTTTCTGTCTTTAAATTCTATGCGGATCACTTGCATGTAGAGTGCTGGAGGCAAGGTACGCATTTCTATCTCGGCATGCATCATTGATTTCATCGCGCATCGGCTTTTTCGTCTTCTCCCCCCTGTTTTGGATTAAATAACCAGGAGAACCGAAAAATTCGTTAGGCCTTTGTTTTTATTGAAAAAAATTAAAAAGAAAAATCATAAAATTGGGACTGCTAAGACTATTGACCCTAAAAGATACCTCACTTAAAAAACTTGTCTTGGGGAGAGCAACCCTCTCATTGTTTGGTTTGCTTGCGCGAGAGAGTGACCCGCACCCTAGGTAGAGCCCTCCGGTGCTATTTCCAACGGACTACCGACTCTTCCGTGCGGGCCAGTCGGTTGGAGTAGTATCGGGTATCCTAACAGGTCACGTAAGCGCTCTGATAGACTGTTTGTTCACCTAATAAAAACTGACAGGATAATTTGACCGAGCCTTCACGGTCTTCAGCTCGCGTTGCGTTGGTGAACAGAGGGGTTTGCATTTTGATCATAGTTTTTCCAGATCCCATCCGCACTACTCGACCAGATGATGGGTAGACGCTCTCTTAAGCAGCCTCTGGCTGCACCGCTTTCGGGCACGTCTACTCATTCATCTAGGTTGGCCCGCGAGAGCCAATACCAGTTCTCCGAGCCCGAGTACGATTCCGCCCTGTTCCCCCTCGACCCCCTTTCTTTCGATTCTGAGAGATATGAGCTAGAGGAGAGACTCACAGATTTGACAGCACATGAGTTTGGCTCGTTTGATTTTGCAGACGCCATGGCCGACAGTTCTGAGGATCGCTCCCGTTAGCCCGAGCACTTCGTATTGGATCAGGGAGCGATCAACTCCACCCTGATCGCCTCTTTAGAGACCGTCCAGCAGCAGTTGAGAGATCAGGGAGCTTTCATGCTTGACATGAGGAGAGAGATGGAGCAGATGCGAGCAGAGCGCAAGGAGCGCGGAGAGGGACCGAGGATCCCAGAGGATGCAGATGCAGCAGCCGCCGCAGCGGCAGCAGCTGCGGCAGGAGGACCACCAAGACCGATGCGGGAGTTACACAACCCCGGATCGACGCTGACACACCACTGGGTAGTACTTCCAGCCATCGTGGGGGACTTCAAGTTCCCCCCGAACACCTTGCAGCTACTCCCCCGCTTCCACAGGCTCGCGACTGAGGAGCCCCATCTCCACCTCCAGGAGTTTCTGATGATTTGCAGCACTGTCCACGACCGTCAGGTGGACCAGGATACGATCATGATGATCTCCTTCCCCTTCTCCCTAGCAGACAGAGCAGCCACCTGGCTGAAGCATTTGGGGAAGTTTGTTTACACCTGGGAGCAGCTCCGCACCGAGTACTTGAACAAGTACTATCCACTCGGGCGGACCAATGCAGCGAGGGCCCTGATCAGCAACTTCTCCATGCTCCCCAACGAGCAATTCCATGAGGCATGGGAGAGGTTTCGTGAGCTTACTGACCGATGCCCGCACCATGATATCTCGAAGCCAAACCTTGTGCAGAGCTTCTTCAGCGGGCTGACACCAGAGCTCCAGGGCTTGGTGAATGCTTCTTGTGGCAGGTCCTATTTCGCCAAGGATCACGATCAGGTCTGGGCCATCTACGAGGAGATGGCCAAGAACTATATGGTGATGTCCCAGACCCGGTTGTACACTCAGGGCAGACCCCAGCAACAGCCAGGACCCGTGCAGTACCAGAGGATAACACGGGTCGACGCCGGTCCATCCAGTTCATCCGCAGTCGCAGCAGCACAGGCTGAGTCGTCCGCTGCGGATATGGGCATCATTAGCGAGAAGTTGGACCGGATGGAGCTGATTGAGAAGAAGCAGTGCCGGGGCATCACGCAGATGAAGCAGATGGCACAGACTCTGAGCAACATGAAGACCCAGCTCATGTGTCTCCAGGAGGCACAGACGGCTTCCCAGCCCCGTCTTCAGTCGCGAGGCGATACCGGCGGCAGCAGCAGCTCGTCCCAGCGCTCCAGCTCCTTTCAGCAGCCTAGACAGGTTCACCTTGTACAGGCGGAGCCGTACTAGCCGCAACAGCCCTCTTACGAGTCACCACCATCTCCAGACCTGCAGATGGTGATATACCAGCCGGATCAGCCTCTGGCAGTACTCCCGCCAGCCCAGTACGACGCAGAGCCGTTGATGGATGTCAACGGGATTTGGTATGACCGTCCTCAGCCTGGGATCCGACGAGACCATCCCGGATTCAGGTGGGAGAATGGAGGTACCCAGCCCCAGCAGCAGCCATCTGGCCAGGGAGGCCAGTACAGCCAGCAGAGGGATCACCAGCAGCAACAGCTCCCAGTTTACCAGTCACAGCCACAGTCATCCTTCGTTCCTCGTCCCTATCAGCAGCAGGGGCATTCTTGGAGACGTGAGCAGCAGGCTCACCAGCCACACCAGCAGCACCCTCCTTCTTACCCCTCTCACCAGCAGCAACACCAGTTCCAGCCTCATCACCAGAGAGGCTACCCGTCGGGCTCCCACGAGAGCCCTGTTTTGGATGACATAGCCCCCTCCTCACGGACCAGCAGGCTACCTTCACACAGGAGATGGACGAGTTCCGCCAGGAGATGCGGGACATCGTGAGAGGGAAGGCCGCCATTCCTGCCCAGATAGAGCCGAATCCCAACAGCCTGAAGCGGAAATCTGAGCAGGTAGCTTACACTGAGCACACCACTCCTAGTGATCCATTTGTTGATACATCTTCGGATCTTTTTGATGCTGATTTTGTTACGCTTAGGAGTGGTAGGACACCAGCAGGCGGCGACGCCTCATCTGAGCTACACCACGAGGATACATCCGGGGCGCCAGATGAGGAGGAGGAGAGCGGTACTGAGGCCGCTCATTATGATAATGGTGGTACTGATGCCACCAAGGATGTTGATTCCACCGGCGGTACTTAGGCCACTGCTTCACCAGTTCGAGGAGGTGGTACTGACGCCACCAGAGTAGCCGAGCCAGCATGCGGTACTGAGGCCACGAGACGTCTAGCAGAGCCAGCCCGTAGTGGTACTGAGGCCACCGGTGTTCGTTTTGAGAGAGATGTTGTTTTTCCTTCTGTTGATGTATCTCAGAACACTGTTTTAAATAAAAGAAAAGGTTTAGTTTCTTCTGGTCCCACTGTGGTGATTGATGTATGTGCGGATCCGGCCGTCGAGCCATCTAGACCTCTTCCTAGTCCTTCATCTGAGAAGGACCATGTGATCCCCTTCCCTAGAGCCCTTCAGATGGGGAAGGGGAAGAAAAGAGAAAAAGACCCAAAAAAGAGAGAGCAGGAGGAGTTCAGCCAGAGCATGATCGACAGATTTCACATACAGCTGACCCTTCAGGAGGCTTTGCAGCACATCCCCCTTCTTCAGCGATCTTTGAGAGACAGGACTACAGTCAGGTTGAGGAGGAGGAACCACACTTCAGAGATTCATGTGCTGACAAAAGCCACGTGCTTCGCGATCCAGAACCGTCTGCCGGCCAAGAGGCCAGATTCAGGAGCCCCGTATGTCAGATGTCAGATTAGTGAGCAGAGGTTCGACCAGACTCTATTGGATAGCGGATCGTCTATCAACCTCCTTCCGGCAGCCCTTCTCGACCGCTTCGAGTTGGGCACTCTTCGACAGAGCAGGACAGTCCTTCAGTTTGCTGATCGATCTGTCAAGAGGCCGAAGGGGTTGTTGCGAGACGTTATCATCACTATTCAGGGCCTGCAATTCCCCGTGGACTTCGTAGTTTTGGACATGGAGATCCCTGATTCAGTGGCCGATACCCCCATCATCCTCGGTCGTCCGTTCTTGACCACAGCCAAAGCGGTGACTGATCATGATAGCGGGAAGGTATACTTTCGCGTCGAGGGCGAAAGTGTACAAATAGAGACGGTCGAGGACTACAGAGCCAGAGAGAGAGCATGCTCAGAGACCAGCACAGATACAGAGCAGCTGACAGATGCCGGGTTAGACATCCACCAGGACTGTGATTTTGTGATCACAGATGATGAGGCAGCATGGGTAGACCCTTCAACACAGGCCATCCTCTCATTTCCAGACACCACTGATGCAGAGATGACAACAGAGGAGAGCTTGGAGAGCACAGCCTTGGTCCAGGATACTACAGAGGCAGCAGAGCCGGTTCTTGGCCGCGACACGGTTTCTAGTGATGGTGGTACTGAGGCCACCTTGTGTGACGGTGGCACTGATGCCACCTTGTTTGATGCAGATCCCTCTGATTCAGAGTCTGATTGGGCAGATTGTGATGATCAGATGCCATACCTGAGTCCACCAGAGCCTACAGAAGAGGAGGAGGTAGATGCAGAGCAGATCAGAGACAGCACAGTTGAGCAACCTCCTCCAGATCCAGTTTGCGAGAGCTCGTATTCTTTCTCCCAGGCAGATTTGGCAGATTTAGCAGCATTCACGCACCTTCTTCCGAGGCCAGATTTGCCAGCACCCAGCTGTCCAGAGCTGAAGCCGCTCCCTACTTCGCTGAAGTATCGGTTCCTTGCGGGCGAACCTGAGATGTACCCAGTCATCATCTCCGCCGATCTGACTGGAGAGCAGGAATCCCGTTTGATGGGGGTTCTTGAAAAGAACCACAAGGTAATCGGATGGAGCGTAGCAGATCTCCATGGGATTAGTCCATCAGTGTGCTCCCACCATATTTATCTCGAGGAGGGGGCGAAGACGTCGCGTGAGTTCCAGCAGCGGCTGAACCCCAACATGAGAGAGGTCGTGATGAAGGAAATATCAAAATGGTGGAGTGCAGATTTTATTTATCCCATTTCCGACTCCAAGTGGGTCAGCCCCTTGCATGTGGTGCCCAAGAAGACGGGCATCACGACTGTGATCAGTGAGTCGGGAGAGGAGATTGCTACACGAGTACCCACCTCTTGGAGGGTCTGTGTTGACTACAGGAGACTCAACCAGGCCACCAAGAAGGACCATTTCCCCCTGCCTTTTATTGACCAGATCATTAAGAGACTGGTAGGGAAGAGCCATTATTGCTTCTTGGATGGGTACTCGGGCTACAACCAGGTGGCCATCGCTCCTGAGGATCAGGAGAAGACCACCTTTACCTGTCCCTTTGGTACATATGGCTTTCGACGCATGCCATTTGGGCTATGCAATGCCCCTGCGACTTTTCAGAGATGCATGCTGTCGATCTTTTCGGACATGGTAGGGGAGTGTTTGGAGGTCTTCATGGACGATTTCTCGGTCTACGGCGACGGATTCGACTCCTGTCTTGACTGCCTAGACCGAGTACTCCAGCGATGTATTGAGTACCATTTGGTTCTATCTTGGGAGAAGAGTCACTTCATGGTGACTCAAGGGACGGTGCTTGGCCATATCATCTCCAACAGGGGCATGGAGGTTGATCCGGCCAAGGTGGATGTCATTAGAAAACTCGCACCGCCATCCAATTTGAGGCAACTACGGTCATTCCTGGGGCACGTTGGGTTCTATCGGAGATTTATTCATGATTTCAGCAGGATTGCCCGACCGTTGACTGACCTCTTGACGAAAGACACCGAGTTCCTTGTTGATGACAAGTGTTTTTCGTCCTTTGCGACTCTCCAGCAGTGTGTGATTGAGGCTCCTGTCCTCCAGCCGCCTGATTGGTCTCTCCCATTCGAGATCATGACGGATGCCTCCGATTTTGCCGTAGGGGCCGTGCTGGGACAGAGGAGGGATGGAGTCCCGTTTGCCATCCACTACGCTAGCCGCACATTGGATTCCGTGCAGCGGAATTACACGGTCATAGAGAAGGAGATGCTAGCCGTAGTATTTGCCCTAGATAAGTTTCGATCTTATATCATTGGATCTAGAGTGACCCTGTACACAGATCACACCGCCATCAGGTACCTCATGGTAAAGAAGGATGCCAAGGCCAGACTTACTAGATGGATTCTTCTACTCCAGGAGTTCGACATTGAGATCAAGGATAAGCCTGGAGTCAAGAATGCGGTGGCGGATCACCTCTCCCGTATAGAGCAGCCTGAGGAGTCTGAGAAGATAGATCCCATTTGTGATACCTTCCCAGATGAGGCAATCCTTGCTATCGCCTCACTCCCGTGGTATGCCGATATTGTGAACTTTCTCGTTGTTGGGAAAGTCCCACAAGATTGGCCCAGGCAGAGGCTTGAGACCTTCCTTGCGAAGGCCAAGTCCTACCACTGGGAGGATCCCATCCTTTACCACGAAGGAGGGGATAGCGTCTGGCGTCGGTGTATTCCTCAGGAGGAACACCATAGCGTCCTCACGTACTGCCACAAGCTTGAGGCAGGAGGACATCATTCTGGGAGGAGAACGACACAGAAAGTGCTCCAATCCAGCTTGTGGTGGCCTACCCTCTTCAAGGACTCTTATGAGTTCGTGAAGAGGTGTACTGACTGTCAGAGGATGGGCACCTATGGACAGCGTGATATGATGCCGATGCAGCCCATTCACTTCTGTGAGGTTTTTGACGCATGGGGCATCGATTTCATGGGTCCATTCCCTAAGAGTCAGGGATTTGAGTACATTCTGTTGGCCGTGGATTATGTTAGTCGTTGGGTTGAGGCTATCCCCGCCCGAGCCACTGATGCAAGGACCATTTGCAGATTTTTGAGGAAGCACATCATCACGCGGTTCGGGGTTCCACGAGTTTTGATTTCTGATGGAGGGTCTCATTTCATCAACGACCAGGTGAAGGCCCTTGCTAGCGAGTTCGGGATAGACCATCGTGTTGCTACACCTTACCATCCACAGACGAATGGTCTAGCCGAGGTGTCGAATAGGGAGATCAAGACTATACTGCAGAAAGTCGTCCGCCCTGACCGAAAGGATTGGTCACAGCTTTTGGACTCGGTCTTGTGGGCATATAGGACGTCTTTCAAGACACCATTGGGCACATCTCCCTTTCACCTCGTATATGTCAAGCCGTGCCATTTGCCTGTTGAGCTGAGGCACAGGTCACTATGGGCAGTTACTGATATTCTGATGGATCCAGATGGTGTAGGAGACCAGAGGAGGGCAGAGTTAGCAGCCTTGGAGGAGCTTAGAGATACAGCTTTCGCAAACAGCCTACAATATAAGGAGAGAGTGAAGGAGTGGCATGATTCTCATATCAGCCACAAGCATTTTGAGATTGGACAGAGAGTATGGCTGTTTGATGCGAGGCTACGTTTATTTCCAGGGAAGCTACAGAGCAAATGGAAGGGACCCTACTTGGTCAGAAAGGTACACGACAACGGCAGCATTGATATATCCGAGTTGTCTTCTGAGAGTACCTTTCGAGTGAACGGCCAGCGGCTTAAGCCATTTTTAGATCATGAGCCGCGGGTCGCTGATCTTGCCCCTATTCATTTTGTGTGAGATGTGGTCTTTGACTCACATCTAATGCATCTCACGCCTAAGTTTCACTGTTCCTCCGCCTTGTATAGATCCAGATGTCTATATCATCACATTCTTTAGTCCCACATCCCTTTCTCCATCTTGTGATTATGCTATACTTAGGGTGCACTTTACCCTAAGTATAGGGGGGATGTGAGACCTTTGGGTATTTCTTTTGTTTCCTTCTACCCCTGTTTTTGCTGCCTATACTTAGGGATATTTCACCCTAAGTATGGGGGGGTAGACCCTGTACATTCTACACTCGGTTTTTCCCTTAGTATACAGCATGCTATACTTAGGATTACTTGATCCTAAGTATAGGGGTAAAACCCGAGACCTCTTGACTTCTCACTCATTCATCTTTGTATATAGCCTTCCTTTTCACTTCCCTATACCTAGCACGAGTTATGTCTTCTTCATCGCTCTTGACTCTGAGGACATCGTTCGAGCTAAGTATAGGGGGGTGTGTATATATTTCATATATACTTTAGCCATAACTCGTACTTTGTGTGAGTGTGTTAATAAATAAAATGGCTAAAAATCACAAAAATTAAAAAATTTTCATGTACATAAACTTCTTTTATTTGCACATAAATAGCTAGTGTACAAATTATTTTTGTAAAAATTATTTCAAAAATCTTTTGTGTAAAACTTGTGTAAATATTTTTCTTATCAAAATTATGTATATAGTACAAAATTTTTCCAAAATGTTTTGAAAATCAAAAGTTTGCAAACATCTTGTGTAAATTTGTGTAAATATCTTTTTGCAAAACTTGCACTTCATGCATCATCCATTCATGATTTCAAAACATTTTTCAAAAATTTTGCATGTTTGTAAAATTTGTGTAAATGGCATCTTTTTGTACATATGTATATAGTTTTTCTGGATGATAGTTGACATTTAAACGAGCCTGGAATCAAATTGAGAAATGGAGCTTGATTAAGATCTTAATCCACCTAACTTCTAAGAGGAACCTTATAGGGCTTAGGTCTAAGGCTTTTCAGGTGCATGGTGACTTAATTCTTTGAGTCCACTAGGCTATGATCACATGTCATCTCAATGAGCCTAAGTAGAGCATTTAACAACAACATATGACTCATATAGATTGTGGCTTTACTTGGACACCAGCACTATGCACCGAGCTCTCTACGGATGAGGTGGAGAGGAGGCAGTCTTCCTTGACTTGGGGTAGCATATGAGGGTAGTACTTCTAGGCGGAACCTCTCTTCTTCTTTTAGTGAAGGAAGTGCGTCTCAACTTGGTCTGGTTTCCATGAGGTCTAACGACGGGAGTTGTGGGTTGCAATAAAGCTTCAAAAGAGGGATAGTCTACTGGCTCAAGAGGAAAAACTCCTTCTATATATGCTGCACATGTATATGTTGTATAGATGCACTTGAAAAAAAAATGCAAAAAGAAAATAACTCCAAAAAAGTGGTGGGTCTGAGAGAAAATGATAATCCCACCGGAGTATGTATATAGAGTGCAATAAGCAAAGCTTAGTTTCATGATCCACCTGATGTAGCTTGCAGCAGGGAGACTTGGCTACACTGGTCAAGCTCCCAAGGGTACTTGGCTACACTGGTAAATATATATGTAAATAAAATAAAAATATTTTCCTCACAAAAATAGATGCAAATTGGCTTATAAATATTTGTATATTTTCCTAAATATAAAATCAAGATAAAAATTTAAAATTAAAAAGAAAATAAAAATATCATTCATGTACATGATAACCTTGTATATAGAGCATCCCTACTTATTTATTTAGCTTTGTAAATAAATAAAATTAACCTCCAAAATTTTGTAAATATTCTATATTATATAGTGTAAATAAATAAAATAAAAACAATTAAAACAAAAATAAAATAAAAATAACAAAATTAAAAACACAAAAATATATTGTAAATATACCATGTATATAAATATACATATGTATTTATTTCACCTATGTATATAAATAATAAAAATAAAATAAAAATGTCTTTTTATTCCTTATTTTATAATATAAATAAATAAAATATAAAATGGGAATAAAATTGTATAAAAATAACAATTAAAAATCAAAAACTAAAAACCTATATATTGTATATATACCTATATCTAACCCTACTATGTAAATACTTTATTTTTACTTAAAAAAATAATTAAAAATCACTAAAAAATAGAAAAAAAATAAAAATATTTCATGTTTTAACTTTTTGCTAAATCGGCCCTTAGATACCTTGAATTTCACTTCCAAACTTTCGCCACGTGGCCGCTTCCTACTGGTCCTGGGATTGTTGACCGCCAGATCAACTACCCCCCCAGGACCACTTCCCACGGGTCCTTAGTGGGTACCCGACTTCTCGGATTTTTCCCAGCAAAACCCGATCATACCTTGCCTAAACCCCGGGTCCGAATCATTAATGCTACATCCGAGACCCTCGCCGGGGTATCCACATCGGGATCCGCGCTCCAGATTGCCCTACCCGCGCGCTTCTTCCCGGACCCTCACCCATACTTAATCCCAGCTCCGCCACCTTCATTTGCTATCTTTGGCCATTCGATTCCACCCCCAGTGAGCTCCAGCGTGCTCGTGAGAGTGACAGCTCGCGTCCTGTGCTGTTGAAGCGAGGAGAGGGAGCGTGACCACTGATCCGGTGAAGCTTCGCCGCCTTGCTCCGCCACCAGCAGGAGCTCGAGCCTCAGAGGGAGACGCTCCTCGAGGCGACGACCCAGAGCTGTGCAAGCTCATCCCCAGTCTCATCAGCCACCCAGGTAGCCTCTTAGGCCTTTCTTTTTCTTTGATTTCCCATTTCCCCCAAATCGCTGCTCCGTCGTCCCCCGCCGATTCCGATCGATTCCGACCACCAACCGACCATCGGGCTTCACCTTAGCCATCGCCTCCTTCCCGCGCACCTTCTCCATATCTCCATCCAACCCAGCTCGCACAGGAGCTGGGATTCGAGCTCCACCGTCCCCCCTTCGCCGGAGCTCATCCACTTCGACCCTCCGTTCACCGTCACCCCGCCTAACCGGGTCGAGGTAATTTGCCCTCGACCCGCGAGCCTTCTGGACTGTTTTGCAGGTTCAATGAGGGCCATCTGAGGTCCTTCGACATCGAGCCAGGAGGCGTACCTCCGCCGACCTTGCCGGAGCTCTCCAGAGCCCGGTTAGGTCATCGGAGCCCACCAGCAAACGCGGAAGCACCCCACGCTCCTTCTCCTACCTTCAGCGTGCTTCCAGGAGGATCCTAGCGTACGCCCGAGGCTGGCGAATCTCGCCGGCAAATAGTTCATCCAGCATCCTCCATCGCCGTCCGATCGCCTCAGCCCTCCAGTTCTGATCCCGACCGTCCATCTCAGGAGGCCCCTGCACCGCCAGATCTCTGGAGAGGCGATCCCAGCCGTTGGTCCAGTGAGGGGTTTGGCCACTGACGTCCTCGACCGCTAGATCAGACACGTGGCCACGCCTACGCTGTTGGATTCGCCCCAGGAGCTCAGCCTTGGACCGACCGTCACCCATCACCGTCAGATGCTCCACGTGGCGCGCATCCATCGGCTCTGATTAATAAAGGGGTAAACATTACTTAGGCCCCCTCTTGTTTTGTCTTTACCATTTAGTCCTGTAAATATTTTAGGTAGTTGTTTAGTTTTTGGATATTTGCATAGAGGACCTCGTGCTTGTTTTTAATTGCTGATATGCCCCTGTGTATGGTCTGACACGTGCTTCGTCACGTGATTGTCTGGGCTTTTTACATTATCTACCCTGTAGTTCTGAATGTTAATGAATGAATGAAAGTTTTTGTTTATTTGCATTTATACCCCTGTGCGTGAAACATTTGAGCATGTGCGTTTATTTTTGGGTATTTTGCAGATAAGCCCTTGGGCTTTTGGTACCTGTTACCAAATAGCCCTCGGGACTTATTTTCATTACATTTGGGTCCCTGAGTGCCCCAGGCACGTGCGACGCACGTGTTCACCTGGGTTAATTGCACCAGACCCCCCGGACTTCTGGGTATTTGCACATAGGTCCTTGTGCACAGTGCCCCCTTTTCATTTTTGAATAAAATAGGAAATTACCTCCAAATCCAACGAAAATTGGACACATGGCTCCTGCCATAGTGTAAAATTTTCGAGGATTTTTGGAGACATTTCTGAGTTGATTTGATATTTTTAAAAATTCAAAAACCTCTATTTTCGTCACTGTCTAACTTTAAAAACCCCAAAAAAATATTAAATCATAACTAAAAATTACAAAAAATTGTCTACTGTCTATTTTTTTGTGCTTGATTTTCTAGCCAATTTTGGCTATTTTTCATTACTGAAAACCACTAAAAATTGAAAAACACTTAAAAACTTATAAAAATTCTAATAGTTAAACTAAAAACCCAAAAATAATAATATAGGTGCCTAAATTTTCCTTGTTTTATTCTCTTTACAGGACCAGCTAATTTGGGGCCTTTAGACATTTTATCTAGGCCCTTTTAGCTCGGCTGGACAGTACCTCTCTTTTCAGTCACTGTTTGATTTTTAGAAAATTAAATAAACATCAGAAAAATCCCAAAAATTCACCAAAAACACTAAAAATTATAAAACACATAAAAATATTTTTGCTAGAATTTTTGGTTGATTTTTAGTGCATTTAATAAATTGTTGAAGTGTGTAGTTTCTTTGCTTTTATTATTTTCTTAACACATTAAAAATCAAAAAAAATATAAAATAATTAAAAACCACCAAAAATATTTTCTCCTTTTATTTTATTTCCTTTTTGACTACTTCGTAGGCCGCAAGGCCAATCCGTGCTCCTTGTGTTCGACCCTGGTCGCTATACCAGGTTAAATTAATAGCAAGACCGCTATTTCGTATTTTGATTGATTTTCATCTATTTGGTGGTCTATTTTTCTTGATCGACACGATCGAGTGACCGAGGTCGCGACGACCCTCGTAGAGATACCTGATTACCTTAGTCACTCGGTTTTTCGTGTCATCATTTTTGTTTATTTGCATTTATACCCTTGTGCGTGAAACATTTGAGCATGTGCGTTTATTTTTGGGTATTTTGCAGATAAGCCCCTAGGCTTTTGGTACATGTTACCAAATAGCCCTCGGGACTTATTTTCATTACATTTGGGTCCCCTGAGTGCCCCAGGCACGTGCGACACATGTGTTCACCTGGGTTAATTGCAACAGACCCCCCAGACTTCTGGGTATTTGCACATAGGTCCTTGTGCACAGTGCCCCCTTTTCATTTTTTGAATCGTTTGCTCGTGGATCTCCGTCTCCTTCGGTGCACCTCGCTCGTGAAGAAGATGTTGGATCTCATGTGTCGAGATCAAGATATCCGCCGCTTAGATCATCAACATGGATTGCGAGAAACACGTGTTTCATCAACACGCTCGCAAGCGTCTCCTACGTCGGATCGGACTTGAGACGGGAGGTCTCTTTGTTTAGAGACTCGATTGTAACCATGCTTCAAGAGGTAACTCTAATACTTGTTTGTGGTTTCGATGAAACAATCCGAGAAGTGTTCTTGGATCATGTGATGAAAAAATTTAATTTCCGCTGCATAGAACAACTAGTCCGACTAGTCGTTCTTCATCGTATTCGATATGATGCTCACGCTTCCGTTATGCGTTTGAGAATTATCCCATATCCTTCAAGTGGTATCAGAGTCTTATTTCGGATACGATCCGTAAACCTAAGCTGACTTGGGTTCGCTAGGGTTGCGAAAGTTTTATCGCATTTCATTTTCGCATCTCTTTTTTGTGATTATTTTCGGCCTTGTTTAAATTGCTTAATCACGAAAATAAAATCTAGATTTTGTTCCCCATTAAATAAGGAAACTATAGGGTCTGCATTTACGTAATTTGGATTCTGTTTGCTCGAGATATGGTTGTTTTAATGAACATGTATTCATTGTTGCAGGAACTGCGAATCTTAACATTATTAATGAATTAATTACTGTTTTGATCCGCCTAAAAATGCGTGAAATATCACTTAGGTTCCGTTCTAAATCAAATTAGCAATCTTTAAAAATTGATTTTGTCTAATTTGGATTTAAATTGATTGAGATATGTTAATTTTAGTAAGTAGGGGTCACTGCAGAAATTACAGTCCTAATCAAGAACCATGTGATTGTCAATTAGTGAAATTAATTGTTAATTTTATGAAATAATTATGGAAAATATTTGAGAAATATTTAATGATGATTATTTCCTTAATTGACTTGACCTCAACCAATAATTGATTAGATTTGATCTAGATCATAATTGGAAATACAATCAACAAACAACTTGCTTGAATAGGATTGGGAATTTGGTTAGCAAATTTCCTTATAATAAGAAATGTTTTGATTATTACTATATTGTATAATTTCGGTTGAAGAACCGATGATCATCTA